>OY730198.1:97079756-97679756 GCA_963422505.1 Pseudognaphalium luteoalbum
CATTATCAAACGTGCTTTTAAATATTGTATTTATAAAACACATTTAATGATGTACGCCTAAAAGATATAGTAATACATTCTAATTTTATTGACAACATATTGTTTTTATATGCATGTAATGACTACCAAAACTCTTTGATTGTTATATATTGACCCAATTTATTAATACCGCTGCAACAAAGTAATTACAGCTAAAATATACAAATATGAATGTTTAATTACATCTTTCATACTAAAAATAAGCCTAGATGCAAAACGTACTTTTATCGTTTTTTTAGTAGTGAAGTCTTACAAGTATTAGTTTAAATTTTAATTTAATTAAAGATGATAAAGATTAGAAAGAGAAAGGCAATTAAAGTTGGAAGCTTTTGGTGATAGCTACAAAGAAAAGGAAAATGACATCAAAAAATTAAAGAGAAGAGAAACCGTATAACTCACTATTATGGTCCATCCATAAAGTCTTTGAATCTAATAATTTGCAATTTAATATCATCCGTTCGTGCAATCATATCACTAAATCTAACCAATAATTTATGCAACAAAAATTCTTATAATTATTATTACTTACTCAAGTATACCAATAAACAATTGATTCATTACTCCGTATATGATTGATTCATTATATATATGAAATTAACCTAAAACTAATGTTGTCCACATGTATAACATACAAGAAGATTTATATATGTATGTTTGAATGATCCATCACATGATCATCTTTGTTATATTCTGCTTACTTTATATAAATGGACTGTGGATGTAAGCGTCAGTTTTCAACATGAGTGTATATGCACATATCTTTTATGCATTTAATTTGTTCATGTTAACAAAATCTTTACCTACACGTAATAATCATACTTTCTTTCGATAGCGTGTAGTTCAGCTAGTAATCCATATATGTATATGTGCCACAAATGATACAAGGTCAAAGGTTCGATCCGCAATACTCACATGGCCACAACATGTGACTGAGTAACAGGGGTGTGCATGGGTCGGTTCGGTTTTTGGCTAAAACAAAAAACCGAACTGTAAGTTCGATTTTTAGAAAATCAAAAACCATAACCATTCATTTTTTTCGGTTTCGATTTTGTCCGTTTTCGGTTTTTTCAGTTCGATTTTTCAATTTTTCCATTCGCACGTCTTTATCAAATAAACTTGGTATAACGGACATTACATATATGTATATATATCCTAGATATGAAATTACACTTAACCGTCATAATGGAAAAACTACTAATTTTTAATTAATGTAGAATTTCATTGATCATATACAATCAACGATATGTGATAATATGATTATATAAGAATTACTAATAGATTAGTGCATCGAATCGTATATAACGATAAAATGCTTTAGATATACTTTAATTTTTTGAAGATTTTAATATACATACACATTGAATTACATAATATAACATTGTAAAATACGTACATATCTATAAGTAATGTATATAATATAAAGAATTCGGTTTGGTTCGGTTTTTTCAGTCGGTTTTTAGTGCAAAACAAAAACCAAATCATAGTTTCGGTTTCTTCGAAAATCAAAAACCAAACCGTTGGTTTTTAATTCGGTTTGGGTTTTTTGGTTCGGTTAATTCGATTATTTCATTTTTTGAATCGGTTTCAATTTTTCGTGCTCAGCCCTACTGAGTAAGGTATATATGCCAACCACATTATGGATAGGCTGACAGTCGACTGTGGGCGGATTTGAGTTGCCGGTTTATCAACTTTTTGTCACAAATAATTGTACTTTAATTTATGTAACAAGAGTTTGTCGCTTACTTAACATATTTAAAAACTACAATTCCGTCTAAGTTTAATTTCATACCCTTAAACTAGCTAGAAATGAATTTGTACCGGAAAAAAAGAAATTTGGAAAACACCGATCGATCACACGTACGTGGCATCATGTATTGGTCAAAGTTACACTAGTGTTCTTGTTATGGCTAGCACCAATTTGAAGCAAGTTATATATATATTCAAGTAGCTTTCTCTCCTTGATTGATTAACTTTTAATTTTCTTGTATATATGCATGATTTCAACTTTAGCTTACTTTTAATTTTCTTATCAAAAGTGAGAGTAAACTAATAGAAATTTAACAATGACTTGTTTCTCTTGAATATGATATTTGAAAAATTATATCTTCCTTGTAAGATATAATAAACATTGAGCATTAATTGGACCCTTTTTAGGCTTGCTTTCATATAAAAGTAATACAACATTTTGATCATTTTATTAATTAGTTTCTTGAGCAAGATGTAAAGCAAAAAAGCTACAAAGGTTGCAATACAATTGCATGATTGAACTTAAAGATGCATTTGGAGTGAAGGATTGAATCTTTTGGTCAAACTTCATTGAATCTTTGACCAACATTGCAATAATACAAAACACCTTTACATTCATTATAGAAATTAATAGTACGTGTTATTAGTATACCAAAAAATAGAAGAAAAGAAGAAGTTAAAAAGGTGTAGATAAAGAACCCTTTTATGTGCTAAAAAAAACCTTCACATAAATTCGTGATTGATTGGGTTTCTTGCTTTCTTGAAACTACGACACTCGTAAATTGATCAATCGATGACGAAACTGATCGAAAAGGAGTTAGTATATTGTGGGACTGTTAGATGCATGAATGGTATATAGGACGGCTTTTATTTGTTTGTATATCTTTGAAATAAACAAAAATGGTTTTAGTTGCGATCATGCTTTTGTATGAGCACTCTCTTACGCAAATATTTGGTTCATTTAACCTATTACACGATAACATGTAGTTTATACTTGTACATATTTTAATATATACCTATTAGATCTTTAAACGCATGCATCTTTAATTTAGGTCTACGTTGCATAGCCATTAGTTTCCATGGTACAAATCAACTCATGTAATTTTAGAATGTTATATTTCTTCTATTATCTACAATTGTTCATATCGATTGAGTGCTCCTATATAAACTATGCACATACTTGAAGAAATAAAAAGTAGTACATAATAGAGTAAAGTTAATAAACAAACATGACAGTTTTGAACTTCTAACCGAACTTAACGAATCACATTACTAAATTCAATAAAACAGTAAAGCTATTTTGTTTACACATTATTATTCAAATTACATTCAAAAGTAGGGAAATATCAACAAATAGATTTTAGCTATTCCATTTCTATTAGTTCTTCGAAAATTCGTTGGAAATAAATCTGGTAACTTCGTATTCTAATTTTAATATTAATTTCTAATTTTTTTTTGCTATAATTGGATGTTTTGTTTGTTTTTCAGGTATATTATATTTTTGTTATATGTTCCTTTGGTCTATATTTTTCCTCTCCGCTCCACGAGACCTTCTGCAAGATGCAATCATGTGGCAGCTCTTTATGATAAGACAAATTATGTCACGCTTTACTTAATTGTTTCCGGATAATCATATTATAATAATTTACTCATGCAAATTACTAGAGTATTACTAGTATAATAATATAACATATATTCCGTTGTATATTCAAATTAAATGAAACAATATTATCTTAATATATATGCAATTAAAATAAATGGTAACTAGATTATAACCCGTAAAATTTATGGGCTACTTCATAATTTTAATACGAAGATTTAATTTTGTTTAACTGTATAACGTATCATTTGACACTTTTTCACAGATGATTTTGAATTTTTTTTTTAATTGAAGGAGACGTTTGTCTTTTGATAGTAGTTTTAGACATTATTAAGCACTTTTATATCATTGAAAGTAGTGATTAATACTTGAACTTCAAAACCTGAAAACGAAATCGACATCACTAATGAACAATACGATAAATCACGTCGGTTGCCAAAATTGTAAATCTAATTATTTTATTTCAAATGACTCTCATCATGTATCTCTGCATATAATTTGATTAGGTGTATGTTTTGGCACTGCATTACAAAAGATTTACTCATGATAGATTTGTTTAACAACATGTCGTACTTGTGTAAATAGTAAAATAATAATGCTATTTGTACATTAATTTGTATACTTTATTTTTTTAATTGATTCTAATTAGTAGTGATAATTCTCGACGCAACTTGAACTTTTACACAGAAATAAATGAGGAAGAGTTGAATTTTCAATTCTCAACCCGTCAACTTGTTTATCATATCTTATTGAGTTTGGGTTAAAATCCACGTCAACGGATTGACCGGCCAAACAGCACAATGCATGTTGTATATGAGATGGTTACTTTTAACTCGTTAACCCATTTATCAAATTAGTTTCGGGTTTATAATGTGAACTTTTGACCCGCAAACCTAACTCGACCCACATCGCAATCTCTAATTATAATAATTGAAAGTTAACTAAAATCAAGACACAAATATCTAATATAGCTATAAAATATTTTCAGATATGCATTTGATGTTGTATAAACTACTATAGTAATTTTTACTATTTTATTTCAAATCAAATGGGCAAATTCTCTGTATAGCATTGATATATTAACTTTTATAATTATTTAACTTTTTACCCACACCATAATTTCTAATTATAATAATTGAAAGTTAATTATTATTAAGAGACAAATATCTAATATAACTATAAAGTGCTTCCAATGAATTTGACGTTGTATAAACTAATATAATAATTTCTACTCTTTTGTTATAAATCGAATGAGCAAATTCTTTTTATAACCTTAAAACATTAACTTTTATAATTACTTGGAGTCACTTCAAATATTGAAGTGTTGAATAACATATCTAATACTATAGTTTATAAATGTTAAGTCTTTTTCTTTTTTATAGTTTAAAAATTTTGTAGTAAATTCTTCGTATATTAGTATAAAAGATAAAAGATATAGAAGATTGAAGTGAATTATATTTATAAAAAATATATGACTTATCATTAGTAGTTATTTTAAAATAATCTTAAGATACATTTAATTTAAATATTCATTAATGTGTCATATACGTTATGAAAAAGACATATTTATGAGTTATATTAATTTCTATAATAAATTGCATTTAATTTAATTTAAGTGTTAAAAATTGAACATTAAATGTTGATTATTTTAATAGAAATTTAATTAATTATTTATTTAAAGGGTAGGGGTAATTTAGACTTTTTGTCACCTCATCTCCACTATTTAGGTAATCATGATTTTCAACTTAAGATCAATTGTTTAAATCATTTAAAAGTTGAGATTAAATTTTATTACCTAATTAGCAGTTTCTTTTAATATATAAAAAGATTTGGAGAGTATTTTTAATAATTGTATCATGTTTTAATGGTACGCGTCTACCTCACTCGCATGAAGAATTAATGTCGGGTAAATCACCGGTCTACAAATCATCAACATATACTGAAGTACGGATTTGAACTTCTAACCTATAGGTCACATATATGGGTTCGATCATTTGCTATAACGACACCACTTGGGATGCCCGATTGGTATATATATGCAATTAATTAACATGATTAACCTTAGCAAAAGGTTCTCGATCTCGTTCCAGCCTATATTACTTAGGAATTGAAAAGGTTGATGAAGTGGAATGAACGTTCAAAAAGTGAAGATTTCAGTCAAAGTTTGTAAAGGAATGGAAATTTAATAATAATATTATGCGAGTGCATGCATGATTGACGACGTACGTCAAACTTTGCCATGCATTTGGAGTAGCAGTGGCTTTAGCTTTTTCAATGTTCAATTCTTAAAAAATCAACTCGATCGTGTTTCATATTGCAGAATGATCACAATCTTAATTACTCAAAAGATACATAAGATTATAACTTTAATTACGTTATCATTATCTTTTATAATGACTATGATCGACATGCACGAAGCTAAATGATAAACATCTATCATTGCGTCTGTCGAATTAATAGCATGCTGGTCGAGCAAGCATATATATGATCATGTACATATAACTAAACAAAGTTAATGTTCATGATTAGATGTTAGCTATAATTTCCCTTACATGTTTGTAACTTTAATTAAGATATCAATTATCTCATTGTGTGTCCACCAAAAGTTATCATATAAACCTTTATGTTCAATTATTTGATTTTTACATATGGTCATAGTAAATAAAGCATCACATTTTGACTTGTAACCAATTAAATCTAAGGATTTGAATCAAGAGGCAGATTTGACAAGGTTAATTTAGACCCTCTTACATTGTCCTTGAAGTGGAATCTTACTATGCATATCTTGTTGGCTAGTGGCTACTATCCATGTGCAAACGTCACTTCAATTCCACACCATTCTTAAACTGTCTCAGTAAAAACCAGCATAATTGTGATCTTTCACTGCCCCAAAAGTTACTAATAGGTAAAGTAACAACAATTCGTTGTGTACCTGTGTAAATATACACGATAATATGATATGCAAGTGTACAATGTACTACATTGTGCAACTTTTCCAATTCATCATGCATTTAAGGATTCATATGTGGATAACAAGATTACACGAACATTAGGTATGTACAAGCATTCCAATTACCATGGAGGCCATAGAATAATGGCCCCACTCGGCTTACGTGATCAATGGAAATGTTTTGCCAATATGTTGCTAATGATTTCGGAACGAAATATTTGAGCAGACCGTAGCTTGTTGGTGGATACAAAGCTTGCATAAGATGTCGGATCGACATGATAGGATGTTAAGGTGTTAGCAATTGGTGGATGAATAGATACCCATTTGTTCACCCTACTTGTGTGCATCCACTTGGTCATGTTTAATTTCTTTCTGATCAAGTGTCTTACTTTCCGCCATTAGTAGTTTTGGAAACATGAATCACGACGCTTAAAAGTAGTGTTTCCAAAACATGTGTCGACAAATATAGGGTTTTCAAGAAATCAATACTTTGCCTGTCAAAAAAAATGATTAACAAGACACGAACAACCATACGTGCATATTGTATTAGTATATGTGTCATGACTTGGTGTGGTTTACTTGGTCGTCACATCCTTTTAACGCGTTACACATCATTTTGTTTCGCTATTTAGAAACAAACAGGACGGGGACAGAACATTAACAATGCTAGGGCATTAGATCGAGTTATTTGTTCTGGTTTAAAATTTAAGCACAAGATGAGTAATGTACCTATAAAATGTTGGTAATTTGGAGCCAACACTTCGTAAAAAATGGAACATGTCGATCGCAACAAATTGATAGGTTCCTACTTAATTTTTTTCTTTCATGATCGAGGAGAGTGAGTGTTGCAATCAAATTATGAATGCGTGGACAAATAATTGATAAAAAGTAGAAAGTTTGGATTTTAATCAACTTTAGTGTGTTTTAATTTGTATCTCAATAATTACTTTTCTCGATATGAATTATCGAGTATCGACATATAGATATATATGAATACGATATTATTTGGCCGTTGTGAACAAGTAAATACGAATATATTGGGCATTGAAACATAAAAATGTCACTCCTATATATACTAGCCAGGTAAGTAATAGTGATGAAATTAATTAAATATTACTTCTTTCGAATAAGTCTTTTTTAAGTGGTTGTAATATGCAAGTGACACATTTAAAATAATTCGAAATATTAATGTGTACATTTGAAATGAGACGTATAAAATAGTAAAATCTGTCGGAAGTTTTAGGATACTTGCTAGCTACTTGCCTAACTTTGTAGGTGTATAAAAAGTACTATAATCTTTTTGTTACAGAGTGTATAGCTAGCTTTTAACTGCACTTTCTGAATTTTATTAGTAGGTAAAAGGTATTAAAAATGTAGGTTTACCACACTTTTCAACAAAAATACGCGTCATAAAAGGATAAATATCTACTTCACTTACCTTTTGTATGTGTACGTATATACAATTTGTCTTTCCCATTGATTATAGATGTACTAAATCTATGGTTCTGCTTTATTCGTATAATTCTTAGTTTATTACTGAAAGTAGCTAGAACAAAAGTTTATATACATATACTTATACTAATAATACGATTAAAGTACAAAGTTAAAGGACTATTAATGCATATAATCAAATATATATATGGCCAAATATTCTATACTAGACTAGTAAAGGCTTATAAGTTGTTATAACTAATCTATCCACTCTTTTGAAAGGATAAAAAGAAGTATAACACTCATGATGTACTAGTCTTATAATTATATTATAGAATCTTTAGGCATAACCCACATATATTTGATTATATGTATAAATTAATAGTCCTTTAACTTATAGAGTATCATAAACGTTGAAATACAAATCATTTTATTTGGTTATTTATCACCTCTAATTTCCGAGCTACACATTTTGAATGTGAAATGCATCAAGTACTATACTCCTACTATACTCACTAAGCTTACTTGATCAGTATTCCATATATTTTTAAAAGAATCATATTCTATACTTCAATCTTAACTGGATTAACCTAGATACACACAATATCATATAAACATTACGTCAAGATTCCAAACATCATCTAATGAAACATCGAATCTACATGCTAGAATTCCATTCTATCACCATCATATCGCATCTACGCAAATTCCTCGTGAAGCAAAGTTAAGTTTAGTTTCACATTCACAATGCATAAAAATATTCTTCTAGATTATGATATGAATAAATAATATTTTTATTAGAAGAGAAGGGCAATTAGCTAGATTCATTATTAAGCATATATACCACCTTTTATTTTTTTAAAAATTGTGACTCATAACATTTACGTACAACTTCTTTTTTTCTTTCAAGAGCATACCGGTTGTATTAGAAAATGTGTAGTAGCAAGTTGCAAGAGATCGACAATAACATGAATACAAAGAGATCAATCGGGATTTGGATTACAAGACCAATCCGTACGACTAATCGAGTTTTTTCCATCTCTATTCGACATCCATATAACAGATAAATATTTAACATCATTTCAAAGGTTTGTTCTCTTGGTTTTTTGGTGTTTGAATGAGACAATTAACAACAATATTTAAATACAATTTAACTCAAGCTTTAGAATGATTTCTTTGTTCATTTTAAATAATATTTCTATTAATTTTGAGTCTTTTTCTACCAGAAATATGCCCACTTACCCAGATTCTTATTAAGTGGATTACAAAGCTTTGATAAATTGCATCTTACATGTGTTTTGTCATGCATTATATTTAATAGTAATTAATTAGTTAGATATTTTATATTTAAAAAGTAATTCACATATTTCGGAGTAGGAATACAAATCTGCCGACCTTTGGAAACAGAAGTTAATTAACATGCATATCTTTTATTTATAACTTTTTCATCTCTCCGCATATTATTTGAATTTGGTGGCCTATATTAAGTGGGGCATTTCAAAACATGTTTCATGTCGCTAGCTAGCATATAAATGAGTTTAGCATCTGTGAATGTACTAAATTTTGATCAAATGTCTATTATGTGTACCTAAATTACATTTGCTAATTTTAACGCATCCAACTTTCAAAAAAGCTGTTTTGATGTATTTTGATACGTGTCATTCGTATAGCGTGCCACATGTCATACGGAGAGAGTGACACGTCATCAAAATACATTAAAACATTCTTTTTGAAAGTTGGATGCATTAAAATTATTAAATGTAAGTTTGGTACACACAATAGACATTTGGTCAAAGTTTGATACATTCCCAAATACTAACCCCTTTATATAAAACTGACCCGACTTTTAAATTAATTGTAACACAATTGATAATTTCTATTTTCAGTTAATAAAATAATGTTGCAAGTGTTTTTTTCTGAATGCAAATAGACTTTTTCAAGAGCCGTATCTATAACTCTTAATTAAACATTGAACATTCTATTCCTTACTCTGTTTTGCCATTCATCCACTCAAATATTATGAAAAGTCCAAAAATCTCTACACAATAAACTACTAAAATATGTTTATGCTATATTACTACATCATGTTACGGTTATCAAATTTTATCACGTATTTGATCTGAAAAATAATATTCGTATCAACCTTACAACTGTTAATCTATTCATTTTTAGGTCAATCCTAAAAATCTTTACTCTGCATTGCGCGAGTAATTTACTAGTTAGTATTATTAGTTAACATAGTTTAGGGGTTAAATTTAGGTTTGAAAATGCTCAAAGTTTTGTTGAATATGATCAAGTTTATAACATGTTATCGTTATCTAAATAGGATTAGGATTATATACTACTCACGTCTAATAAACTTTACGTTTGGACATACTTGTGGGGTTTTTTTGTCATTATTCCGCGCTAACTTTCAGGTTTAATTACAACACAAAATATAAATACAATATAAGTCAATGTCTTAATTATAAGGGAAATAGAAAGATGTATATGTTTTTCAAATCAAAATCACAACCATCTATGGTTACTTTTGATTTCTTCTCTTCTTAACTCACTTGCTAACATAAAAGGTAAAAAAGGTTACAAACACCACATAGATTACCAAAAAATTGGGATCAACTTCCAAAAAACAAAGAGGAACTCAATTAAAGTCATCTTTTTTAAGTGACGTTTTTCTACGGAAAACAACCTAACGAAAAGCACAGCTCAGCGATCTCAAAATTTAAGCAACCTAGTTCGATTTACCTTATAAGCTCTAAGTATGTATAATCATTCGCGAGCGATTTTATTATTATTACCAATAAGTAAAAATATATGGTTAATTAATATAAACTTTGGTTTTCTACTAATTAAAGTCTCTTACTTTAATATATATATAAAACAGAATACCATGGAGCAATTTGAACCTTTCGATGGGTTCCTTCTATGAGATCTAATGGTATAAATTTAATTTCCATAGTTACACTTTCCTCCCCACAATTTATTATTAATTATTAATATAATAATAATAATTTATTAATATTATTAATTGAATTAAAGATTAATTATTAATAATAAACAAACCGATTTTTTTGGAGAAGAAAAATTCGGCACCCTCCACCATATTTATGTATTATGAATATTATATTATTATATTAATGAACAATGAATTCGAGATTAGAATTAATAATAAACAAAACGATTTTTAATGAAAAAAAAATCCGGCCACGATATTTCGTCATTGGAGTTGAAAAAAAAAATAGGCCCAAACAAATAAACAAATATTCCATCCTAAAAAAAGTTACTTTGTTAACTAATTTGTATTTATCTTCTTCAAAATATAAGCTTGTACATTTATATTTGTATCATCAATAAGATGGTGATCCTCATTTCTTTTACGGTTTTTAAATTGCATTTAACTATTAACTATATTTTATTCGAAAAAATACTTTTCACCAAACAATCAATTCGTTCAATCATAAAAATTCCACAATCTCAATTGGTTTGATCGGCTTCATCTTACTTCAATAACAAATAATCATGAAAAAGACAACTGAAATATCAAAGTACAATTGCTTAAAGTATGGAAATAGTAAAATACAAAATACAACGGAAAAAACAAACAACCAGATAGTATATGTACAATGAGACAAAATAAGAAAATAATAAAGATAACAATATATTAAAGTAACATACTACATTCGTCCCAAAATTATTGTTCAGTTTTGACTTTTCGAAGTATTTCTTTTTCAACTTTGACTTTCAATAATTTTGTTTATATAATACATTTAAAATCAACGAAAATACATTTAAAACCGAATCCATTCATATATTTTGCATCAAATATTATATAACAATTAAAATTAAAAAAAAAATTAAGGTTATAGTTTAAAAAGAAAGAATTAAGAAAGTCAAAACTGGATAATAATTTTGAGACGCGGGTAATATAACTTTAAGATGTATAACAATGTCTCTATATGAATAACATTTGAATAATATACATATTACAAACATATGTGCAACCAATACATCTATAACAATGAAATTATACAATAACAAATTTTATTCATCATGAATATAAATTAACCAAAATAAAATAGCATACAACATTATATTAGACCTTTTAAATTCATTAATGCAAAAAGAAAATTCAACAAAATTTAGTGAATAAATATAGCTGCTACTAATGTGTGGAGGTTTGTTGGCAAACTACAAAATCAGGGATCGATCAAATTCACATGAAACTGTTTAGGAAACGACACCGTTAGAGACTTAAGGCCAAATATATGATGATGTTAGCTGGGGCCCATATCCACATTTTGTGGGCCCGGCCCACTAAATTAAAGAAGATGGACCCATTTTAGCATCATAATTCCATTAAAACTCTAATTTAGTTTGCCACTCATAAACTTTCACTCACCAAATTGAAGCCACGTAGAGATCCATATAAATAATGCTAAATGGTTATTTACGTACTCTTATGTGTTAGACTTACTTATAATTAGTCTTAATAAACTTATGAAATAGAAATTTAAGAAGAATTCGAATTAAACTAGAAAATGTATGTTATATATACAGTTTGTTCCATATTTTGATGAATTGATCGAACCGTTTACTTTATAGGGTTTCATTTTCGAATCTTACGGTAATTAATATGTGGTTATGTAGATTACAATGTGTCATTTTCGACAGAGATTGGACTTGGTTGTGTATAATTTATAAGAGAACATATTAGGACTTGCTTCACACACGTCATTTTCTCTAATAAAAACATTTAATAACTAAAATCCAAAATACGCAAATAAGAATCAACAATTGCTTCTAAGGGTTTTTAGTAAAATGATTGACATGTTTTGCGTTCCATAAAGAGGTGCTAGAATCTGTTTATATAAACATAGGCAAGATTTGCTTATTAAAAAGCTTACTTAAACGTAACAACTTTCATTAATATAGTGCATAATTATTGTTATGCTATACACTATGGAGGAATTAATAGAATAAATTAAAATATGGATATCTACCATGCATGTACAAGCACTAGCATTAGCCAAAAAAGAATATTCACATATCAAAGTTTGTGGATAGCATACCTTCTCCAAGTGCCTATAAATATGGCATATCTGCATCCATTTTACTTAGGACAAACACACACAAACATCTTCAAGTGTTTTCCTCTTCTTAGCTACTTCACTTTTCTACCTTCAGTTACATACTCATCTAGCTAGTTCACAATCAAGAAATTAACAACAAAAATGGAAGGGAAACTGGGATGTTTTGGAAGGTTTTTTCTTTCCTCAAAACCGTATATCGCCATGATTTGTTTGCAATTTGGATATGCTGGGATGAACATAATAACTAAAGTATCACTTAACCGTGGCATGAGTCACTACGTTCTAGTCGTTTATCGTCATGCATTTGCCACTGCGGCAATCGCCCCGTTTGCCATCATCCTTGAAAGGTATATAATAACGATTCATATTCAAGATGCATGTACAGAGATTTCATACATAGACTTCCTTTAAATCCTTATCGTTGATCATATTATATAAAGTATTCGACTTTTGTGATTGTAGGAATATTCGCCCAAAGATCACATTCTCATTATTTTTGCAAATGTTTGTCTTGGGACTTCTTGGGTATGTTTACTTCCTTGAACCTTAATTAACAAATGAATAAAGGAGAAAACTTTAAACCTAAAACATGTTTTTGGTTCCCTATATAGGCCGGTGATCGATCAAAACTTCTACTATGCTGGGTTGAAGTTTACATCGCCAACTTTTTCATGTGCTATGAGCAACATGCTTCCAGCAATGACGTTCGTGATGGCCGTCTTATGCAGGTATTGCATTACACCACCTCAATCTTAACATAGCAACTTATTGCTAATTTTAACGTCAGATAAGCCAATACAAACATCCTTTTGAGGACTGCTTATCTGCTCATTTTAAAATGAAGAACACGTAAAAATAAACATGTTGAAACCTACTGATCTAAAGCAGATAACCGTCTTAAATAAGCAATCCCAAAATGTACCTCTTTAAATTAATCTAACAAACTGAATTGTTTTCTATAAAGGATGGAGAAATTGAATCTAAAAACGGTTCGATCTCAAGCAAAGGTGGTTGGAACCGTATTCACGGTAGCAGGAGCCATGCTGATGACACTCTACAAGGGTAATGTGGTGGAGCTGTTTTGGACCAAGCATGTGCACCCTCACTATGCTGAGACACCTTCTGCAACATCAGGCTCATCAGATAAAGATTGGGTCACAGGGTCCATTCTACTTATTATTGCTACTTTTGCATGGGCTTCCTTTTTCATTGTTCAGGTATATATAGTTATAAATAAATTTTTTAAAAAAAGTATCATAAATGTGTTTCAATTTCATGCATGATGTTTGTCCCAAACTAAAGTTTGATTAATGGTTTATTTGCAGAATGTGACAATGAGGAGATACACAGCACCACTTTCACTCACGTGTTTGGTGTGCTTTATTGGTACTTTACAATCAATTGCTGTTACTTTTGTAATGGAACACAAGCCTAATGTTTGGACTATTGGTTGGGATATGAATCTTCTTGCTGCTGCCTATGCTGTAAGCATCTTGATCTTAATTTCTCTATACTATAAATAAATAAATAACTACTAGTATATATTTCTTTCTCGCACTTCTGACTTTTTGACTTGTTTTTCAATTTAGGGTATTGTGTCATCAAGTATTGCATACTATGTACAAGGTCTAGTAATGGAAAAAAGAGGACCAGTTTTTGTGACTGCTTTTAGTCCTCTAATGATGATCATTGTTGCAATCATGGGGTCTTTTATTTTAGCTGAAAAGATCTACATGGGAGGGTAATTTACTACTCTCCTTTAACTTATCACCATTTTCATATCATGTATGAATTGAAGTTTATTAGTTATTGATCGACGAAATGAACAATTTTGCAGTGTAATGGGTTCGATTTTGATAGTTATTGGACTATACTCGGTCCTTTGGGGAAAGTACAAGGAGTACAAGGAGAAGGAGTTGGCCGAACAAATTCTTGACCCTGTAAAAGCTAACTCGGGCAACAACAATAACAACAACAACAACAACAACGTGATGATGATTGATGTCGTTGATGCCAACGACCTTGAGATGCAGAAAAATGAGATGTACAAATCATCTGTCCCAACAACGATCGCGATTAGCGCACCAATCCCAACACCTCCCATGATAGCAGTGGAGGCACCAAGAGTGTAAGAAGTGATGAACTAATTGAGGAGTATCGAAACAAAAAAAATAGAAAAATAATAATGAAGGGTTGAATATGTACAACTACAATAGATCAGGGGAAGAAAAGCAAGGGCTTTTTTGTAATTTTGGGTTTGTCTTAATTAACGTTTTTTCTTATTTAATTTTACTTTTTAATTACTTTTCTCGAAGAACGAAGATTCCATAGAATTAATGCAATGAAATCTTTGTTTGTTTGAGAACATATAAATCATGTCATGTGTCGTTTTCGCTGACGTCTGATTCGGATCCCACTTCCAACGTTAGTGTTTGATGCTTGTAAATCCATTTGTCTACTACATGGACCCAACCAATTATAAGAACAAATTATATGATTTAAGTAATTAATAACACCGATTAATTTAATCAATACATTAATTGAAAAGGTAAAGATATTATAGTAGTCTTGTTCATATATATATACACACATACACACGTATATAACTATATGGTATTTTGTTATAATAACCAATATAATGTTAAAATAACCAAGAAAGGGCTTGTAATAATGCATTGATTTATAAAGAATGCCCTTAAAGGATGACACGTATTGCTACTAATTAAATAAGATAGGATCTTTAAATACAATTCTAATATTAACCAAATTGTTAAACATTATACATTTTGTAGTAGTTAGCTTCCTACACTAGCATTTGGTCATTTTAGTCTCAATTTCGTTAGAAACAATCAAAACATAAATATGTCAATTGGACTGCGAAAAGATCGATTAACCTTTTTTTTCAATATATGTCAGTTAACAAATTATAATTCTAAAATTAACACATAAATAATTGTCTAAAAGACTTCGTTAGTACTCAATGTATTATGCGCATAATGAAATGTAAATGCTATAATCCACCTATGTGACAATGTGCAAAGCGTAGGGAAATAATTAACTTTAAGTATAGATAAACGTACGATGAAGATTCTTTTACGTAAATTTTCAACCTGCAAAGTCAACTCGAACAAGATTATTAGTTAAGAGAGAATATTTATAACTTTGAATCTAACTATATAAATGATATATAAATCAATTTTTGCACATGGATAAATTAGAATATGTAGAATTTTATACCTTTGAGACTAATAATACCATATATAATTATGATGACATGATCAAAACAGAATATAAATTAAAATTATTTGAAAGCAAGGAACCTACTTTATTTGAAAGACAAGACATTTTATTAATCTGTAGGACAATTCATGCATTTTCCATATCTCAATGGTTGGATTCCTACAACTTTTACCGTCCATAAAACATCTTTAATTAAATTATGTAACCCTTTAACAAGACATATATGCGTACATACACATACAAAGCGACACATATATACTTAGGACCTTATGCCTATTTAATTTGCCTCATTTCATAAAAAAAAAAATATAAAAAGACATGATATGATATGATGGTATTTGATACGGAAGTTAGGACAATTTTCGTTTTTCTTCTAAGTGTTTAAAAGATTATTTTCTAGAGTAAATTTTATGAATGGTTCTTGTCGTTTACGTGGATACTAATTTTGTCCTTTTTTTCTTTATATCAGTCCAAAAACATTTACTTTTGTCTAATAGATGATCCATTGTCGTTGATTAAAATACTCTTATCCTTTCATTTTTAGTTTACGGAAAATTTTTATGGTTGAGAGTAATTTTAGTCAATTTAGGTGAGCGATAGACTATTTACAAGAATAAAGTACACTTTTTAAAACTAACTATAGTGTGGAAAAAAGATTTATGGTCGATTTTTATTAATCCGTATACACTAGCTACATGATAACCGGTAGTTAAATTTACTTTAATTTCTAATGATAGATTGGTGTTTTTTAACAAGAAATAAGAGTTTACCAAGTAGAAAAGTATGTTATAACCCTAGCTACAAATTAAATCAACTTGCAAATCATTTAAGACGAAATTGTGTGATCCAAGATTATATAAAAGATAAAATATAACTCGTACACACCACAAGATTATATATATCCAGATATAAACAACACCGGGCACATATATATTTTTATTTATATATATTTCTATACCATTAATTAAAGCTACACGTACTTAATTGATTAAGGAAAGTTAGCTCCTAGTGGAAGAATTGATCGAATGCAAGTAGATGGGTGCAAGTCATATTCGTATTGGTGTAATTTATTTAAAATAAATGTTAAAAATTAATTCCACAACAAAAAGTCACTTTTAAAATGGTTAATCTGCAAGGATGTCACTAATCCCTTGTTTAGGCATTTATATGCGACATCGATTCTCCACATAACTTTTCTTATAAATTTATTTATTATTTATCATTATTATTATTATAAAACCACAAAAGTGTGTATCCGATTAATATCCATGTTTTTTCAACGAAATTGTTCTTAGAATAGTAGTGGTTATAAAATATGAATGAAACAAGTGGGTTAAAATTCAATTAGATTTCAACTTTATATTGAGCAGCCAAACCAAAAGGTCGTTGAGAGATTATTATATAAGTAACCCTTTTAATCTTAAGATGCGGTTACAAATGAGAAAAATATAATAGTGGTAAATGGTCATAACTTACAATATTAATAATTAAAGAGATACCGATAGTTATGGGATCATTAAGAATGACGACAAAATTTAATTATCAAGAATTGGATTCAGAAATGATTCATTGTTACTTTTAATATTATTAAATCCAATGATACTCGCAAGGTTAGATTAGAAATAATTAAAGTGCTTCAAACTTTTAAGTATTTTCTTTATATTTAATAAATCTACAAAATGGAATCTAATTCAAAATGATGTTAAAAATGGAATGTAATAATAATTAATATTCTTTTCATAATCAGTTAAAGTGTGGTTTAGTTTTTTCTAATAAAAGTAGGGGTATTATGGTCTTTTTCGATCTTTAATTTTATAAGGCTATAAAGAAAATAGCCAAACAATTTATAAAGTGTATAGATAAGTAACCCTTTTAATCTTAAGATTAGGAGTTTTAAGTCCTGAAAAACCAGAGAAGTGTTCATATTTAAGTCATAAAGACATGAAATATGACAATGAAACTAGAGCTAATTGTATGAATAGTCCTTATGGTACATAAACATTTTTAGTATTGGTCTTTGTAAAATATTTTGTTTGGTGCATGGATAGTCTAAACACTCAAAGGTAGTTGCACAATTAGTCTTCGATAATACTCTCATTTGACCAAGCAAAATAGATAGCATCACCAAAGGCATCTTAGTCATATTAGGTAGAAATTGAACTAAGCGCAATAACTTTTAAGTTTTTGAATTATCAGTGCAACAAATAAAGCACGAATACTAATGTTGAGAATGTTTGCAAATCACAAGGACCATTCATGTAATTTATTAATTAAACTACAATTAAAGTTTTAAAAGGGGGGAACTTCAGTTTATAAGGTTTTTTCGATGTGGAGAGTATGTGACTTTATGATAGTTTGGGCATGCTTTGTGTTTTCAACTTCACGCTTCAAGTTTTGACTTGTTTCATCTGTCAAGTTCAGATTCAGTATTAGTAATCAGGTTAGGTTCTGTTTAAAGATCACATTCGGGAATTTGAGGTCTTGAGTATGGGGGTTGACTACTTTGTTACAATGTTTTATGAATTATTGTTCCAAAATTATTGTCAACTAATAAAAAACACACAGTTTAATAAAAGTGAGATCACAACAGTTTTCAACCACTCAAATGGAATCTGCATCCACTATAGTCTCTTCCTATTGGTTGAAATGAGAAGTGTACAATTATTTTAGGACATCCCAAAAAGGAAAGGTGGACTATAATTTTGAGACGGATGGAGTATTATTTTCAGTGTATTTCAGCTAGTTGAGGTCGTGTAACATCAATAAATCACAATTAATGCGTTCTTTTTATGTCTATATATCATTTCTAATCGCATCAAACATTTCTAGCTAGCTCCTATTTTCAGATACATTGTATATGAGGTTATTTTTCATATCATTTTATTACTTAAAAAAGCACGCACGATCAATAGGCGTCGTATACTATTTGGTGTCACACAAAAGTCTAGTGCCTTTTCCTCTTTAGGAAAGACAAGATCAATAGAGGAAAAAACAAATAAAAGTTCGAAAAAAGCGTAATTAAAATAGAAACCTACCACCCATCATGTTAAACATATACATAGCATAATATTTCTATACAATGTTTTTTTGATTTTTTGAAACGACAATTACGTGTATTATAACTATCCTAACACTTAACTAATAATTAACTTAGATTAACTAATGTCCATCTTTTAATGGAGCTTCATCCTTTAAAATAGAGAATTGAAAGCTACCTAACTAATTAATACTGTATATATGTAAGAAGGTGTTAAGTATCCTCCTTTCATGATAATATAACCCTAAAATTTACTAATCCTTGCCTTACAAATCACAAACAATCACATATATATTACACTTGTCAAATAAAGAATAAGTGTTTTATCGATTTATCATCTTCTTCACTCCACTTGCATCCATCCACATCATCAAAAGGTGTATCATTCCTTTGAGGAATTCAAGTTAGGATCCCTTTGTTTCTAAATTTCTACATTATAAGATCGAGTTTTTACTTCTAGATGGTGATATCGATGATCATAAAGTCGATACGTTCCATTTGAACACCACAAATGTAAAAACTAGTAAGTGCTTAATTGATTGATAACTGCTTAATTAATACCACTTAGAGAATTAAGTAGCGATCGTACGTGGTAGTTGTTGGACTTATCACTACATAAATCCAATTATATCATTATATGAGGAGTAATATACTACAGTATATGTTTAGTGGCTACTTAACATCAAAGTTAAATAAAGTTGGAAGTAATAATAAAGTCAATAATTGAGTATGTCATCAAAATTTAAATACGGATGTGACTATCTGAGTCAGTGATGTTGATCTATAATCGCAATTATAAGTGAAGTAATTAAAATCCACTTACATTATGTATTATATGCGGGATATTTTTGAATGAATTGAAATTCGTTTAATGAACAAGAATCCTAATATCTTTAGTCAAAAACATTTGATAGATTCTAATGTCATCAATTACTCATCAAACAAGATAAGAAATGAAATATCAATTGGGTTGATTAAGAATAGGAGTAACATTTCATGTAATTGGATTGATTGGGGACGTTGTCCCTTTTAATTTCTTTACTTTGTTCTTGTACTTTGTTCCTTATTGGCATCTCTTAATTTCTTGCTAAGTTGTGACGTCTAATAATATTTGCCGTTTCCAAAAAAAGAAATATCAATTTCAATTCCATCGAATTCCGTAAAGCCAATTCAAATTAAATTTTTTGTATATCATTTACGATATTTTTGGTTTTTGTACATTATAATTTGCATATGAAAGTACGTGAATCTTTGTTATAAAATCTAGATATAGATCATGCGGTCTCGTATTTATATTTCTATTTTTTTAGCTTTAAGTTACTGTTATTTAAATTGTAGAAAGTTGAAAGCCAAATAAAAACGACCCCTTAATTTTATGACGGGTTTTCAAATTAACAAAAGCTGGTTTTAATTGTCATGCACTAAAGCTAATTAAGCAAGAGACCTCAAATTAAAGTATAGTCGTCTATGCTAATTATAACTAATTAATTAATTTATGTGTGTAGTATGGGAAAGCTTTGCAAGAGAAGAATGGATATTTTCTATGTTGTCACTATATAGTGGATAATAATTTGTTTGTTTAATTGCATTTTTGCTTCCATCATCTCCACTAATTGAAACATTATTACTATATATATTCATTTATGTTGGAAGACAAATAAGGTTCAACTAATTAACTCAACGTCATCCCTTTAATTATATATTTAAATTTTAATTAATACATAATTGCATAAAAATCTTGTGTTGTAATTTCATGACATAGTAAGTCCAATCGCAACAACACGTAAACTAAATTATAGGTATATAAATGTTTTTTTTTTTCATTTAAATATAAGATATCATCGGGTATACAATCATCAAAAAATTTTAGTATGATAACTCTTTGGTATAATTTGTATACATTAAACGCTCTATAAAATTTTAAAATAAGCTTACATGTTGTAAAAAACAATCGTCGATCGTCGTTAAGGCGGCCTAAAAAGATTTTCTTCCCACTTTTTTAGGAATAACCTGAATAGGTGAAAATTTCATCAATCAATTTCTATATTGTTATAAAGTAATTAATTGAATAATCTATGTTAATAAATAGATTATGTATGCAAGTGGATAATGTACTACAAAAGTAGAAATGAAAATATGATTAGAAGATCCGGAGGAGATTGATAATCTCTTTACGTTATGCTCAAAAGTAGTATCAACAATTATTTACACTATATTTAAATGAATTCATGAATATTTTTATGTTGTTTCTAATGGATAACTATTAGATTTCGTAAACACGTCATTTTTTTAAGTGTATTTATGCATCCATGATCCTAGCAAGTGGAAAATTATAAGCATTTTAATAATAGTTTTAACTTATTCATGGATTAACTTGTGTTGCGATTAATGGATATGATATTATTCCATTTTATGAAACCAAATCATGTAAAAATGTAAAATCGCACTTAATATTACTTAAATAAATATATTTTGCCTCATCATCCCACCCAATGAAAATTATTAATTAACCTTATGTATGTTGGAGAATTTATAAGATTCAACTTATGACACATACGTTATCCTTATTAACCCTCTGTACGAAGTAAGTGTAGTATCTTTTATAATTTGATTTAATGCTCATTTTCCAATTTTTCGGAATTAGATTTTAGTTAACCTACAAGCTTTAATATGCATAAAGTTTTATTCTTAATTATTAAAAAAAAAATCAATTTGACCCGCTTAAAGATATTACTGGGATAACTTTAAATAACAAGGTGAAACAATTATTTATCGTGTATTATAATGGTCTCTATATGAAATAATAAGGTGAATAGTAATATTAGCAACGTATCATGGCTTTAAACGCACTTTACTAGATTCGTGTGAAAGAATTGAAATTTGAAAGTAATTTTGATAAATTTTGATTTAACCTACAAAATAAAAATTAGATCATTATTAATCGAGTTTTAACTCATTATGGATTAGGGGTGTGCAAAACACGTTTCGAACCGTGAGAACCGGTAAACTGTACCGGGACCATACCATTCTGTACCGAACCGCTTCTCTGCGGTACGGTTTTCGGTTTCAATATTTATAGTTTCACGGTTCGTGGTCCGGTTCAGTTCGGGCCGGTTCGAGCACTTGGCACTAGGGGTGAACAAAAAAACCGAACCTGGAACCGAACCTGATTTAAAAACCGGAACCGGAACCGATTTGGAACCGGTTTTTGAATACCCGGTTCGGGTTTTTGGAAAACCCGACGGGTTGGGTATTTAAATTCTGAAACCGGGTTGGGTTGGAAAAGCGGTCAAAAACCCGAAAAGCGGTCAAAACCCGGTCAAAAATCCCGGTTCAGCTTGGAAAAATCGGTTTTGACTTTTTTTTGACTAAAAATCAGGTTGGGTTCGGGTTTGGGTCGGGTTGGGCTCAACCCGGTTTTTGTGCACCTCTACTTTGCACATGCCTATTATCGACTACATCATGTGGGCTTATATAAATATCCACTCTAATTGATATCTAGGCATTATTTTATGGGCCAGTTTATTGAATAAACCCATTCTGCTTTGTACTTACTAGATCGTTTATGAAATGGGCTTTTTAGCCCAACTAATGCAAAAGAATATGAGCACATAAATCCTCTACAAAAACTTGGATATAGTTAACCATAATAATTCGTACTTTTGGTAGTCATTTTGATTGTGTTGTATACTTCTATAGTTTATTATAGGTCAATCTAACAACTAATTTAAAACTATTATATCATGATTTTAATAAACGATCTTAAAAATAGTTGAATCAATTCAAGATTATCTTAATTCTTAAGCATAAAAGCAATCATAGAATCATTGTTCACAACAATGATTTAAGCATAAAAATTTCATATATTCATGTTTCTATAAGTTACACCATTTCTAAAAAAAGAAGAAAAAAAGAAAAACATACTAGGTCTTGGGTTCAAGTCACCCTCAAAGTCATTGAGGGATCATGTATGCCCCTAATATTGATTGTGAGGCGGTATGAGTTAACGGTTATCAACATTTTGCCTCATGCAATGCAAAACAATTCTCAATAAAAAATCTAGATGTCATTTCTCATCTTATGGTGTGTGTTTGTGAAACAATCATAGTCAACATGTTGTGTCGCAGTTGTCAAGAGTCGAGTCGCGACTTGATAGAACTAGTTTTTCGGATAGTTCGAGTGGGAATTTTGCTAGGGATGGTTTGTATAACTACAAGTTAAAACTTGGGTTGTCAAGTTGTAAAATATTACTTCCAATAATATTCTTAACCACCCTCATTAACACAACAAAAAGTCCAAATACACCATGACAAGTATTATTATAATAGGGTTACGAATTATTTATAGAATTATAGATTAATAATACTCCCATCGTCCCAAAGAAATTATCACCAGACAAAAAAAACATACAATAAAATAAAAATTTAATCGTTACTACTTTATCTTTATTATTTTTAGAAGAATAATAGTTTTAATATTAACTAATTAATTACTAAATTTTCTATCATTTGTTATAATCGTTTCAAGTAACGGTAATATGTTAATCTCGATTTTACCTCCCTTTCTATTTTTAGTAGTTGACGATTAATCAAAAACAACCTAAAATTAAAAGATGCACAATCATATTGTGACGGAGATAATATTAAACTTAAAAGGAACAAGTCTTTTTCCTTTTTATATAACACATTTTTCTCTAGATAGTCATCGTTAAAAAAATATATTTAAAAAGGGTTGGTAGTAGGTTTAATGAAACAAGTTGAATCCCAATGCAAAAACCCACCTACCCTCCCCACACGAAATTACCATTCTACCCTTCCACGTGGACTCAAAAATGCCACCAACTAGTCAACCAAATACCCATCACAAACACAACACCTACCCCATAGATTTCTCTTTAAATGTAAACACAAAGAACACAACAACAAAACACAAAACAAAATCAAGCACCAAAAAGATGGCTGTTTTACTTCTATTATCAACCATTTTGATCATCTTACCTATTGTGTATTACACATTTAAATCTTTATTATTCCGTTTAAGGTTCAAGCTTCCACCTGGACCAAGACCACTTCCAATAGTTGGGAACATGTACGATGTAAAACCAGTTAAGTTTAGATGCTATGCTGAGTGGGCAAGAACATATGGTCCGATATTTTCGGTGTATTTGGATTCCAAGATTAATGTGATTGTTAATAGCAGTGAGCTGGCTAAGGAAGTGTTGAAGGAGAATGATCAAATGTTGGCTGATAGACATAGGAATCGTGCAACGATGTCGTTTAGTAGAGGTGGGCAAGATTTGATATGGGCTGATTATGGACCTCATTATGTTAAAGTTAGGAAAGTTTGTAACTTGGAGCTTTTTTCACCTAAAAGATTAGAAGCTTTGAGACCCATTAGAGAAGATGAAGTTTCTGCTATGGTTGAAGATATTTTTAGCCATGCTTCTAACCCTGGTATGATTTTTGAATTTTTATTAAATTTTTTATTGGTTTATGGTTTTCTTGTGTGGTGGATGTTTAGATCTATGTGTTTTAGTAGGTGGGAATTATGTGAATTTTGATTGTAGTGAAATTAGGTAAATCTAGATGATTGATTTAGGTGAGTATTTTAGGAAAGTGCTTTTTGTTGGATTCAGATGTACTTTGGAAATATGCAATTTTGAGGGGTTTTGATTAGGCATGTAAATTTTGTTTGGATTTGTAGTAAGGTACCTCCACAATGTAGTCGAATCGGATTAATTTGAAGATTATCCCCTAAGATCATGGTGAAATTATCATTGAGCTATGTAGCCTAGATCAAATGGATATGATGAGAATGATAATTGATGATTTTGATTAAAAGTTTACAAATTTAGAGGTTAATTAAATGTTTCTATGTAATTATAACAATTAATTACCTGATTGATACCTGTGTATATCTTTATGAGGACTTTATTGTGATAGATTCACATTAAGCACTTCTATTAATTTTTTAGGATTGATCATAGAATTGTGGAGACAATAATAATTAATTCCATGTGATTTGAAGTTAAATATATGAAGTTGACTTCACATTAAGCTTGCTATACTAGTATATTGTACCTAACTTCCTAGCCAAATTGGAAATAAATGGTCTGTTTAGGTATAAATGGTCTCTATTTTTCACAAGTATAAAATTCTAAGGGGGTCATTTTGGAACCGACTAGGCAAATTACAAGATTGACATTTGGAAAACGATTTGTGAATTTGATTTTTATTTTCTTAATCTTATGTGCAGATAACCGAGGAAAAGCCATAGTGATGAGAGGTTACTTGGGATCAGTTGCATTCAACAATATTACAAGATTGACATTTGGAAAACGATTTGTGAATTTGGAAGGTGGAATGGATGATCAAGGGAAAGAATTTAAAGGCATTGTATCAAATGGAATTAAGATTGGTGGCAAGGTATTCATGGCTGAGAATCTTCCATGGTTGAGGTGGTTCTTTGCAGGTGAAAACGATATTCTTTTGAAACATGAGCAACGCCGAGACAGACTCACGAAAGCCATCATGGCAGAACATGATCTTGCACGTAAGAAAACTGGTGGAGCCCAAGAGCATTTCATCGATGCTTTGCATACACTTCAACAGAAGTATGATCTCAGTTACGATACAATTATTGGACTTCTTTGGGTACGTAATTCTCTTCAAGGTTTGTAAGTTTGGTTGGTTGGGTCAGGTTAACCCATAAAATGCGCAAGTCAAATAGTTTACAGAAACTATATTGTTTCTATAATAATATGAATGCTTGAAAGATTTGATTTATGAGGTTTAGGCTTCTAAATTACACTCTAAATTCAACCCATTTACTTATAATTCAGTGGATTTGTGTTGTCTTTTATCTCAAGCGGGCCAAATCAAAAACTGTAGCTGAAAGTGTGATGCTCGATTTGGTCAAATGGGCTGAAATTTGACTCAAGTCTATTTTATTAAAACTTGTCGATTGTCATCTCTACATTTGACAGATTTTCTCCTTGTGGGTAAATTTACATAACCCAAGTAGACTTATCCAATTAGTATATGGGTCAAAGTTACCACCTTCCATATCAATTCAAGGAGACTTATTTTGTCGAATGGTTTGACTAAATTATCTATCAACTGGCTTTTACCAGGACATGATTACAGCGGGAATGGACACAACTTCAATCTCTGCTGAATGGGCGATGGCTGAGTTAGTTAAGAACCCACGTGTTCAACAAAAGGCTCAAGAAGAGCTCGATCGGGTCGTCGGAACTGACCGAATCATGTCAGAAACCGACTTCTCAAAGCTCCCTTACCTCCAGTCAATAGCCAAAGAAGCCTTACGGTTACACCCACCGACCCCACTGATGCTACCACACAAGGCTAATTCAAATGTCAAACTGGGTGGATATGATGTCCCAAAAGGTGGTATTGTGCACGTAAATGTTTGGGCCATTGCCCGTGACCCTGCCATCTGGAAGGACCCTGATGAGTTCAGGCCCGAGCGGTTCTTTGAAGAGGATGTCGATGTTAAGGGTCACGACTACCGACTACTGCCGTTTGGGGCAGGGCGACGTGTCTGCCCGGGTGCACAACTTGCGATCAATTTGGTCACATCTATGTTGGGTCACCTTTTGCACCATTTTGAGTGGACCCCGCCAGCCGGAATCAAACCCGAAGAAGTGGACTTGACCGAGGCACCAGGAATGGTAACTTACATGAAGAACCCACTTCAAGCAGTTGCAACACCGCGATTACCCAACAACCTGTACAAGCGAGTGCCTGCATAAGACACTTTTGTTGTATTTTGTAATATGGACTAGTTGTGACGTTTGTATTTTTGAATGGGTTTATGTCATTGAGCTTG
Source organism: Pseudognaphalium luteoalbum (assembly GCA_963422505.1). Taxonomy (NCBI): domain Eukaryota; kingdom Viridiplantae; phylum Streptophyta; class Magnoliopsida; order Asterales; family Asteraceae; genus Pseudognaphalium; species Pseudognaphalium luteoalbum. The sequence continues at coordinate 97,106,738 of OY730198.1, forward strand.
GATTCGAGCTTACATTTGGTTTTCTCTTTTAGTGTTCTATATGATATGTTAACTTATTAGGGCATAAAGTGAATTTGATGATATCATTAAAGGTTCTGTTTTCTTTTTTTTTTAGTTCTTTAGAGGTTGGATATTCTTTGAATAGGCTTTTGTCTTAAAACTGGGAAAAGGGCACCGCCTTTAGCAACCATTTGGAAAAAGTTTACATGGGCAAACAATTCGTCATTTACTTATTTATGTAAATATAAAAAAGTTGAAGAATCGCAAATGTAAAATATATAATTTGTGCTTGGTCAACAAATGTCAACATTCTCCAAGTTATACATTAAAAATTATTATGTTTATTTTTATTTAAAGTGCACACATTGCTAGATTGCTACTTGCTAGTTGCAAATATAGTTATCACTTTCTACAAAAGTTTTAGTTTCGCGATGGTGATTTAGAGGTTACAGATTCAAATTTGTTTCCACGTTCTTTTAACCGCGAGTTACACAATTTATCTATCTTATGTTGACAAATCCACTGAGACCGGCAGATGGTGGATCGCATTTCTTCTACTAAAGTTTTGTTTTCAGATTATACGTTGATCACGTGACGTTAAATGTAATGGAATTTACAATTAACGTGATTTGACATTATTAGAAAACAAAAGGTTACTTAACTTTAATTGTGTGCGAGCTTCCGGTGACAAAATTGAAAACGTAACTTGCTCTACCTAACCTTACCAAACACACCCATTTTGTAAAACTTTTAGATCACCCACTCATATTATGCCACGTGTTCTAATTAAAAATTCGAGTGGCACGCCTTGGTTTTTATGGGTTATTAGTTTCGACCCGCCCTTGGTTTCGGATGTTAGACCACATGCGACTGAAAATTGACCCGTGAGTTTGTTTCAACTTTACATCAGCTCTTCTAAAAACTACAAACTGGACTAACACCTAAGTGATCACTAACAAAAATTTTACAAACGCATCAAATTTTGGATCTCACAATTTTACCAATATACCTTTAATTTTATACATTAAAAAATAAAAATTAAACAAATAAAAAACGAACCAATGTGACTAGGAGGTGCCATTGGCGTCACTTGCAATCCGACTGCACTGCACTGTCTATTGGGATTTTGAGATTGGTCTTAGAGAAACAAAAAGAAATCCACATCCACATCGTGCAATTTTTACGTCATTCTTTGGTCAACATATATCACGATAAAAGAATAAAAGCTATGAATCATATACGAGTAATATACATTTTTGGGTCAAGAACTTACATTTTAGTTCTAATTTAGGTACCCGTATTAAATTTTCTATACCCTTACTGTACTTATTAGATAAGAAACTTAAACGCAATAAAACTCATTAACATCTATATTTTTATTATAAAAACTATACATATACAACCTATAATTATGTCATTAAATCAAAAGGATATTGATTTCATACATATGAACATCACCAATCATTCCATTCTACTAAACACCTTTCTATCTTTTTACCCAATTAAATTAAATTAAATATTAAATATAGAAATATATAGTAAAGGGAAAGGAATGGTCCCACGTTGCAAGTCGGTGCTGTGTTTATTAACTTTATTTCATGCCTTCTTCGTAATTTAATGTGTTCGAAAGGTGATGTCACATGTTTTTTCACCCAAATTTTATGCATAATGTTTAGTATCTATATTTGGTAATAGTGTATAGTATTTGTATGAGTACACGTCACTATTTATATCTGCGTTTTATGAATGAATTTTGCTGTTCCAAAAAAGAAACGTTACAAATTTATTTGTGCTGTACGAGTATTTACATGAGCCACGGTGCCAAGTTTTTGTTGATCCGAATGAGTCAACTTCAGTTAAACTACAGCACACTTTTTAAGTATCAAGGATACCTTATAACTTGGAAGTACAAAATGTGGTTTTACATAAGGCGATTGCGGCTTTAGACTCGGAGGGTCGACCCAAATGTTTCCTGATAAAGTCTCCAGCCAACATGAGCTTTCTAAGGTCAACGTTGGTCTTCACACCAAGCCCATTAAGCATATATACAACATCCTCGGTGGCTACATTACCAGTAGAACCTTTAGCATACGGGCAACCACCAAGACCCGACACAGACGAATCCACCACACTGATCCCCATCTGGTTGAAAATTACAAAAAAGTCAAGAACTTTTTGATCAGAATATGCTTTCCTCATAAAATTTTGAGGGATCAAAGACTCTTACTTGGAGTGAGATAAGGATATTTGAAAGGGCTTGGCCATATGTATCATGAAAATGTACAGCAAGCTTCTCTATTGGGACAACGTTTTTAACTGCCTCAATCATAGGAATAACAGTACCTGACCATATTTACAGAATGGCAGATTGAATAAAAAACAAAAGCTATAAGTGACATAATATAGAATTACTACAATTAGTTATGTACAGTGTACAATTTAATATACATATATAATTATATATAAGAAGTTCATTATTATAACGATCATGTACTAGAAAGGCGGGAAGAGCATACCAGGAGTACCAACCCCTATAGTATCACCAAGGGAAATTTCATCACACCCCATTGTTATAAGTTCCTCGGCGACATATGCCACTTTGGATAGATGCACATCTCCTTCCATTGGACATCCAACCACACATGATATGTATCTGGCCCAAAGGATATATTAATCACAATAAAAGCCAGAAAGTTTTTCAAAATGGGTGAGTCAGGAAGGTTAGAAAATAGGTTGAAATGACTAATTTTTGGTAGAATCGAAATGGTCAGGTTTGGTCGACCCAAAACACTTTTTGTCCAGTATATTTCTTCTAATATCTAAACTAGTGTGTCAAATATGATCACAATTTTTACTTTTTCTAAAAATAACTAAGGTCTCAGCATCCCGGCAAATTTTGAGTTTTTGACCCATTGAACCTGGTTCAGCTTTACCTAATATTTCTTATCTTACCTGTTCGACCCATTAGAGACAAAAAATGAGACCCAAAAAAACCCATTTATATAAGCTATAGTAAATACCCGCGTACAGGAATGGAGCGTTCCCTAGCAGCAGAAGCAACATCACGATAACGAGCAAGACTTTCATCTATGCTACAGTTGATGTTTGACTGTGAAAAGGACTCGGACGCTGCAGCAATCACAGCCACTTCCTTCACTCCAGCTGCAAGAGCTGACTCTAATCCCTGGAAGATAGGTGGCAATAGTACTACGTAACGTAACACCCATTTTGACAAAAGGCAAGTCATTAGTTTTTGAAGTTCAGCAAAAGAACGCGACTTACCTTGAGATTTGGTGTAAGCACCGGAAATGTAGTACCACTAACACTTTTAATTGCTTTAATTACATCTTTAGCATCTGCCAACTGCAAATTCGAGTTGAATAAAAATATTTCATATAGTTCTAAAAAGTCCTGTATTTTTCAGAAGGGACTGAAAATCAATGAGGTATATTTTTCTAAACTCCAATACAATCACATATCTCGGATAATTAATTGCTTAAGACAGGTTCATCATATTAGATAGTCAAACAAGCTTGATTACCTGTGGTACCCATTTTGGCGAAACAAAACTAGTGGCTTGATGGCTTCAACAACTTGCAACCCTGAATCGACTAACATTTTGATCAATTCAACTTTTACAGAAGTAGGTACAATATCCTTCTCGTTTTGCAGTCCATCCCGTGAACCAACTTCCACTATCTTCACATATTTTGGGATATTTCCTAATAACTACAATAGTATACATCAAAAAAGGTCAACTTAACACAATGAAACAAGCACTATGCATTTACTCTTTTTTGTATGATCCCTTATACCACCTACCAAACAGTAATAATGCAGTTGTATACTGCAAGCAATTATTAGCATCACACTTAGTTTGTACCTCATGTTGTGAACTTCTTGTAATGCTATCAGTATAATGTGTTCTATAACTACAATTCGACATGCATATGCGTGGCCGTGAAATACCACCAACAGGCGGTTGACGTCTGCAAGTCGAAACATCTGTGTTAGTTAACGTTTATACGAGCAAAAGATCAAAATTAACATATGCTACAAAATACACACATTATGATATTATCCAATCAGATGTTACTATAACATATAATTATACTTACATTTGAGTTTTGGATGAACCAAGTATGCCCGAATAAGTACAGTTTCCATCTCCCATATCATATACTTGCTTTTCAGATGTACAAGATACACTTACATCTGATGTATCTACACTAGTATGCCTATCAGATACTATAAGCATCAAATTACTTAAAAAGTTTGAATTTTTTTTGTTGGGTAGGAAAGATTTCCTCTTTGTAACACTGCCAAGAACTTTACATGATAACATTGAATGAATATATGGAATATGCCACTCCAGGTTTCTTCACATTTACCTGATTATTGAAAAAAGAGTGAAATTATTAATAAATAAGTGAATCGCTAACTAACTAATTTCATGTTGTATCTATCAATTCCCGAACTCATATATGCGATCATATACCAAAGCAGATTCCAATTCATGGACTTCAACTACGAACCAAATCTACAGAACACTAAGTAGGGCTAAATTGAGATTTTAAACTCGAATCGCGTGACCTAGAAGATCACCGTAGTCAAGATTTGGGAGTCAAATTGGAGCATTGTTATAATCTAAAACAAAATTAATTTGTGCCAGAATACTTGTGCGATAACTGTAAACAAGGACCCTAGAAGAATTACAGGTTTGGTTGGGATGATTACCTTGATTGAAGCTTTGATCAAACAGATTAAACCCCTAGGTTGAAAGAAGACGATGTGTTGAGTGTTTGAAATCCGATGAACTTGTGACAGGTAGGATGCCATAGTCAATTGCAAATTTTATTATAAATTTCTTACGGAGTATTATTTTATGACTACTAAAAAGATTTCACTAGTTTAACAACTTTTGTTCTCATTTATAGAGAATCATGAATCATGAAATACAATCTATCTATAATCTATACTTAAAGCAAAATATTATGAAGCTCTTAACTAGTTTTTTTCAAATCGATCCAACGATATAGATTATTTTAATGATATTTACACTTGAGGAATAATAAATAAATAATACGTTATCTATTATATTTAAAAGAAATAAATTTAATAAATATATTAAATATAATTAAGTAGATAATACGGAATTAAATTAAAAAAATTATTAGTTTTTTTCAAATCGATCCAACGATGCGGATTATTTTAGTGATATTTACACTTGAAGAATAATAAATAAATAATATGTTATCTATTATATTTGAAAGAAATAAATTTAATAAATATATTAAATATAATTAAGTAGATAATACGGAATTAAATTAAAAATATCGACCTAATTATGTTAAACTTCTAAAACCAATAAAAAAATTAGAAGATATCGTGAATACATATCATCAAAGTTTGAAGTTTGTTACCGTGTTACAAAAGATTTAAATTAAATATTTAATTAATAATAAAAAATCCAATCCAAATATGTTTCCCTCCGAGGGAGATTAAGGTTGTTTGAACCTTCTAAATCAAATTATATGTTTTATGGGCTTATCGGCATAAGCTTGCTTTTTTGATCTTATCACCTTGAGTTAATGAAATTACAACAGACTTCAGTCATAAGCTTAAGTTGAAAAGCCTGTAAGCCAAAAACTGTGAGTCTAATTCTAGTAAGCCCTTGAAATAAGGTAACCCGAACACCCCTTTTGAGATCGTCTGATATTACGACTTTTCTCAATAAATAGAATCTGATATGTGATACTTGATAGCTCTTTATGACTATATTTTCAGGTGTTCTATGTATAACATAATGGACTTGATATCATTTCATTGAGATTTGAATTTATGTTTATTTTAATTTTGAGAATTTTATTATAATCAGTTTTTTTTTTTTATGTTTTAACGATCTGACAATTATTAATTTTGTTATGTTGTTCGAAACAAAAAATCACATATGTCACGTTATTTATGTGAAGATTTGATTGACGAGATCTTTGAAAGACTACCGGCTAAGTCCCTTGTCAGATTTAGATGCCTTTCAAAATCATGGTACACTCGTATTGGTAGTACCCATTTCAAGCGCAGGCACTATCTTCGATCTAAACAGATAGTCCTCATCAGGCGGTGGGAAACTTCTTTGCGAGACGTCAAGGTGAGAACGTTGGATTCTCATAGGACATATGAAGTTAAAGACTTGTATGCGTTGTATTCGGATGACCGTTTTCCATTGTGTCATGGACCCGGATACTTTGACGCACCTAATCGTGTACCATTTTTAATGGCCCCCTGCAATGAAACAGGGAAGCCCATTCTACAGGAGATTCACCTACAGGAAATCCCGACAGACGGACAAAATTTACAAGAAGATTCATTAAACAAAAAACCTCATCGACAGGGCCCCTAAACAGGAAACATCGTTGACAGGAAAGCCCGCAATATGAGACTTAGTTTACAGGAGGCCCAACTCACAAAGCCCAAGCCAATGGTGCAAGCCCATCAAAATAACGCCCTTGTCTTCTGTTAGGAGACAAGCTTATAATGGGAGTCACCTACGTTAGTGGTGGTCTCCCTAGTGGCCGACAAGGATCCCCATCCAGCCCTATCATTGGTCCACGTCATCACAAGGGACCCACAAACAGGAAGCATCAATCGTAGCCGTACGATTAGTACTGTCAACACGATGATCTAACCACACGATGAGCAGTGCCACCAAATGGTGATTCAGCCGTACGATTAGAACTATGAGATGGTGACTCAACCGTACGATGAGTAGTACCCATCAAGGTGGTGACTTAACCGTACGATCAAAGCCACAAGATGATGACACGTGACAAACTTGTTCATCATGGTGACCATACTCCACTATAAATACAAGGGTATGAATAGTGTTTTATTCTCTAACACCTCAAGAACATACTCACTCATTTCATACTTACATCTTCACCGTCAAGAGGAGATTACTATTCATCTCCTCGTCACCGATTCACACCACCCTTAGTTTCGTTCTATACACTCTAACGGTCCTTACGCAAGTCGCGGAGAGTAACGAATCGAACAAATCCAACCCATTGCACTCAGGTATAAATTATGCTTGATCAACACCAACAATCGAATTCCCTTGCCGCCTTTCAAAAGTTGTCAATTCATGTAATGGAATTCTTTGTTTGTTCAATCATCATGAAAACCGTATTAGCCTATGGAACCCGTCAATTAGGCGTAAAGTAACGTTACCTAATCATCCATCGTTTAGGGATTATCATGATGGTAAAAAGCTTTCCGTAGTTGTGGGTTTTGGTTTTGATCCAATCACGGATGATTACAAGATTGTGAGAATATCCTATGTTAAGTTTGGAGAGGTTGTAGTAGATTCATTTGTTTACTCCTTGAAGACACGTGCTTGGTCTGCGATTGCATCCCCTCCTACTCCATTTGAGCTTGTGAAGTACCAGGCGTGTTTTGTCAATGGTGCACTGCATTGGGTGGTTCAACTTATTCCCGATCAATTTTATAATTATATTCTGACGTTCAATTTGAATAGTCATGTTTTTGGAAAAATTATGTTAGCACAACCTGGTTGCTTCACCAATAAGCCAACAATTATTGATGGTTGTCTATCAGTGATTTGTTATGAACTTGATAATTATTGTTCGATTTGGGTGCTGAAAGAGTATAATAATGTTGCATCTTGGTATGTGCGTTTTAAAATGAAGTGTATAAGGGAGGATGAGGTAAAACGTGTTATGCAACTGTCTACCAAGAGTTGCTATTTCTTGATCAACAATCACGGTTATGGGTTACAAGTTTACAATCATGTTACAGGGGTGCGTTTCAGTTTATTTGAAACAAGATCTAATAAAGTTTACTTGGACTCGTGTTGTGAGAGCCTTGAATTGCTAGATTGTAGGGAGCTTGAATCATAGTAGAATGAGGCAATGAATCCCTCTTTAATAAAACACTGTTGGAAAGTCCTAGTTCGAGTCAACCATCACTCCCGGAGCTACTTGTAATGATTTATGTTTGTAGTTTTTATTGTCTATTTTAATCACCTGTATTATGGCTATTTAACTTTATATTTTCATTTCCTGTAATATAAAAAAATCTATCTATTCTATGTTTGTTCTCCACTAATGCTGCTGATTTGTGTATATTGGGTGTAGAAGAATTTAAATATCCTATTGAATTTATGAACTTATATTTATGGATGTTGGATTTTTGCTATGGGGTAGTGTGTAATACAATCTTCATAATCTCACTGTGATGTGTAAAATAGTTTTCTTTGATCTCTTTTCTTTTGAGTGTAGCTTATTGCACAGGGCTTCTCTTGGCTCACCTAGTGTTGAAGAATTTGAAGTGGACGAGGAGTACCATGGAAATATTGAGGTACAGTTATCCTTAAATGGCATTTTGATCAGATACTCATCATAGAGATTTAAACATGTGCATTACCAGTGTGAGTTATGGTTTTGTGATTGAAATATCTGCATTTTGTAGGTATAAAGGAAACATTACTTCTAATTGTGTGTTACATTTGCTGAGTTTTTATGGATGTGTTTATGTTCCACATCTAAGTTGACTTATGGAATCTTGTGATTTAATGTTTCAGTCCTTTCTTGATTTTAATTTAACTACTAATGAGAGAATTGAAGGAGGGTACTTATGAGATGATCTGTGCATCTTCTCAATGAGTTCTTAGTTTTGGATTTATGGACCTTCCCTTAAGCGTTGTCTTTTTGTTACTGAAATTGCATATTTATGATTTACTCCATTTGATAAAATGTCTATTACAAATGTTTCGATGCTTGATGTTAGCTGAAACTTGAATCCAAAACACCTTATCACCATATGCCTAGCGTCGGCATATAGTCGGTAAAAAGGACCAGAAAACTACATCCAACCGGATTTCAACAGGTTATTTCTTCAATTTCATTTTATATGTGTGTGTGTATATATAGTGGGAGGTTCAAACGAGAACCACTCTAGAAGTTGAGAATTTTGAGAACCACATTGAATACGTATTTGTTCACATTCGATTAACTTCAATCATATGTGAACACCGATTTATGTTACATCGAAAAGATAAAAGTCAATATATATATATATATATATATATATATATATATATGTTTCGTAAGATTGAATTGTGTTATTCAGTATTTTGTTCGTAATATCAGTGAAGTATATATATAGTTTCCGCAAATTTAGCTTCGATTGTGTAACGATGAAGCATTAAGGAACACAAGTTCATTTAGGATTTAGTATTCTGCATTCTGTGTGTATCGAAATCGTAGCTAAACTGAAGTTGTTCGTAATATCAATATAACCTTGTATTCCTCTAGCTTTGATTATCCAAAACTTTGAATCTTTGCACCCTTTATCATAAAGATCACTACTGATACTACTCTTATTTTCACTATTTGACATCGATCCGAACCAAGCAGTGACCTCTCTCAATTCATCACCGTGCAGATTATATTCTTCATTTGATGACATTGCATACTTGTTTCTCTTATGAGTTAAGCATACACTTTCCTCAAACATGCTATCCTTGAATATACACTGAAAGTCACATTTCCAATCTAAGATTTGACTCAGAAAAGTCAATCTGCAAGCCATATTCTTTCACCCACATCCACACGTATTGCAATAACAAGCCCACTGCTCCATCTTGTATAACAACGAGCTGATTTTACCCGCGCGTTACGGCGGAGCAGAACAAAGTTTTAATTATAGGCGAATATATTATCCCGCATCTTGAATTAAAAAAAATACTCTTAAAATATCAGAATATATATATATATACTAAGACAATAATTATTATACGCGGTTTCGTATACATAATTACAATATCAATCACATCATTCTTATACAATATAATGGATTGAACAAACTAAATCAATGTTCGAACGTCAATATGTAAATATCAGAATTTAGTATATCTTGTGCATAGTCACATATCATATTAACTTGTTAAGATAAAGAGTGCACACAGTTTTACCAAGAAAAAATTAAAATTTCACTTAAAGTTGTTATGCAAAGAAACATCATTTATATTATTTTTATTTATTGGGGTGAAAAAATACATTCTTAAACTCCAATATAAAATATGAAATTTTTAGTTGATGCGTGTATGTTTAATTTTTTTTAATCATACAAATATGTATGTGTATATTTGAAAGAAAATAAAGTAATAACGTACAATTTATTATTAAAATAATTTTGTTGAATTTTTTTTTTTGGAAACATTTTTTTTTACGGTGGGATAAAAAAATACATATTAAATCAACGTATGAATTTTATAAAAGAATTTAAGTTGACGAATGTATGATTTTTTTATTATACTAATATGTATGTATAATTGAAAAAATGTACAGTAATACAAAATTTATAGAATACTACATAAAAATGTTAAGTTAAATTATCGTTCGCAATTGTTCGTATAATTTTGTTATAATAAAATTAGTATAAAACTTTGTTGTAAGGAAAGGGGAAAAAATGTATAAGGTATTAGTAAAAAAGGGGGAAAAATTAAAGTTAATATTGAAAGGGGAAAAATGGAAAATGTTAAAATGTAAAGGGTAGAAAATGAAGAAGTGGTTAAACTTCAGACAAAGAAATTGAAAAATAGCTAAAAGATGAAGGGTGAAAAATGAAAACTATATAAAAGTTAAGGGGTGAAGATTGAAAAAGTGCAGGATAGAAAGTGGGAAAGTAATAAAAGTTAAGGGGTAAGAAGTAAATAGTGAATAAAAAATAAAAGGTACGAAATAAAAAAGTGCTAAAACTTGAGGGGTTTACAATGTAAAATGGTTGGACACTATTCATTGAATAGTGCCCAACACATTCCTAGTGAATGTTGTAGTTTATAATTGGGTGAATATATATTTGTAGCCAATATGTCTTATTTATCTTTTTTATATTTTATTTTACTTATTTATGTAAATTATTTATTTTTTGTGAAAGTTACATAAGTTGATTTGTGTTATTTATCGTTAGGGATCATCTTTACCTTTGCACTTGATCCTATCATACAAGGTGGTAATACCCTTCTTTTATCTAATCATTATTATATCATTATCCATAGAGACTTCTTACTTTCTTATTTCTAACTTTGTTTTTTGTTTATATTTAGAAAGCTGTGAGGAAGCAATATGAAGAAGCCAAAGTGAAAGTCCATTTTGCTTATCTCTCAATTCTTAACAAATCTAAGGAGTATAAGCAAAAACCTATGGATGTGTATAAGATGATAAAGGAGTCACAAGGCAGTGATGGTAACTGTTTTCACTTTGTTTTTTATTCGGCGTCTTTCTTTAGCTTCACAACACTAGCTTTAATTTTGATCAAAAATGAATAATAGAATGGGTTTTTTACCGAAAAATGTATCAATAGTTCCATTTTTTGCATTTTCAGATATCAACTAATTTTTTTTAAATGAAGCATTAAAAAGATTGAAGATTGATAGTAGCCACTAGTTAAATTAGCATTAGAACATGCATGGTAGGCAACAGACAGATACATCATAAAGTTATAAGGGGTTGGTTGGGTAAGGGAAAAACAATAGCACATGATCAAGGTGTGTTACTTAAGTTAGGACTGCTTCTTGAGCTGCTGCAGGTAGCTTAGGGATAGTTACGACCAGGACTCCATCTTTGATCTCCGTGTTGAAGGGCTCGCAGATCTGGGACGACGGCAAGTCAACCCTGGCCTTTCTCCATGGTGATTTAGAGGAGACGGTTTACATGCATCAGCCACCTGGATATCGTGATTCTCGATTTTCAGACTATGTCTGCAGACTTCAGCGCTCTCTCTATGGCCTGAAACAGGCCCCCCGTGCTTGGTATCAGCGGTTTGCCGATTTTGTACAGAGACATGGTTTTCAGCGCAGCCGCTCTGACTCCTCTCTCTTTGTGTATCATCAGGGGTCCTCTACTGCATATCTTCTTCTATATGTGGATGATATAATTCTCACTGCATCATCTACATCCTTATTACACACCATTATTAGCCAGCTCAGCCGAGAGTTCTCGATGACTGATTTAGGTGCTCTTAACTATTTTCTTGGCATTTCGGCTACTCGTAGCTCTACAGGCATGTTTCTATCTCAGCAGAAGTACACCACAGACATTTTACAACGTGCTAACATGATGCAATGTAACCCATGTCGTACACCAGCTGACACACAGTCTAAGTTGGATGCCACCGGTCCATTCGGTTGCTGACCCAACTATATACATGAGTCTTGCAGGAGCTCTTCAGTATCTCACGTTCACCCGGCCTGATATCTCATATGCTGTTCAGCAGATATGTTTATTTATGCATGATCCTCGTGAGCCACATTTTCATGCCCTAAAGCGCATTTTGCGCTACATTCGTGGCACACTTTGTAACACCCCTCTTTTAATAACACAATATTATATTAATAAATCGGAAGCGTAAGTATTTAAAACATACATTTGATTTCTACATCACATTTATAATGTACAAAATCAGTTTATAGTTACATTATACTTATTCAAAAGTATTAACCAACTTCACTATTCGGGGCATTACGTAAAACAAACTCCATTTAGTACAAAATATGATCAGAGTAGCAATAATCTTCAAACATTCCTTGCCTTTTTCATTAACTTCTTGCTACCCACATTTTATCAAAATCTGCAAGAAGTAACAACGAGGGATTAGCACGAAGCTAAGTGAGTAAATTCATCACACAACATTCAACTTAGCTTCATCACTTAATTACTTCTAATATCCGCAAATACTACTATCAACAATCAACAATCAACAATCAACAAATACTTAATGAGGATCGGTGGTTCTGGGGATAACCATAATACCCGGGAGGCTCCCCAAGAACACTTATCCAACCATATCCGTATGGCCATACGGACGAGACCGATAGCTAGCGGTTATTACATTCAGATACAGAGTCTATACACACAACAAATGAAGTACAACTCTGTATCATTCATACAACAACCCGCTAGCCCAACCAACAGTTCATCAACTCGTTGACCTCATTAACAACTGATGCCCAAAGGCCACATAACACATAGATTTATAATCAACAAGATATAATAAATAATCAACAACATCAACATATCTACGATTACTAGTTATAATCAAATGATTTCAACTAAATCAAATGGTGAGCTTTGAATCCACTCACCGATACCCTTGAAATCTCCACACTCAGTTTTTATTCACTGAGCCTTTGGTGTATCTGAAATACCACAAAACACACAAGTTAATAACTTGTCATTAATCAACAACCTTAGATGAATCATGTTGTTATACAAGTAATCACACAACTTGAATATATATATATATATTACTTGTACATTTGGGATTGATACACAAATTAAAACTGAATTGATCCTGTTCTGAACCAAAGCCGATCTGTTCCTCAATAAATTTCTAAGCTTTTTCACCCAAGTCAAGTTCTGTTGCATTTTTGAACTAAGCTAGCCGTTCGGCTAAGCATAGCCGTTCGGCTTTGCATGAGTAGCCGATCTGCTTTGTAAAGCAGATCGGTTTCTTTATTTAAATTCGTCCATTTTGTTCCTGGGTTAAATTCTGTTGAGTTTTTACACTAGCATAGCCGATCTGCTATATATAGCCGATCGGCTATTTCCTGAAACCCAGAAAACTCAGTTTTTGTTGCTGCACATTTCCAGCTCGAATCATATGTTCCAAAACCCACATTTTCAAGTGCTAAATCACTCAAACCACACTACAAATCACAAAGGAGTATCATATATCGACTAGTTAACATCCAATAACTTATTCAAACACAAATCACTACAATTTTCAAGCTAAATTCTTTACACATCAAAGATGAGCTTGAATCACATTTCAATGGCAAACAAATCACAAATTGAGCTAAGAAATCAGTTTACTATCATTAGCTAATGACTTTTAACAACATTAAACACATATAACTGATTTAATTCATCAATTTCATATTTGACCTAACTAATATTGAAGTTCATAATCAATCAATACTTACATGAAAATGATGATGATGATATAAGCAAGAAGAAGATGGAAGATAGCAAGCAAGTAAGAGTTCACAATTTCAGTTCCAAAGTGTCAAATTCTTCAATTTTGGTAAGGTTTTGAGTTTGTTCTTATTCTTGAAGGGAAGTGAAAATTGGGGGAAAATAATGACAGTAAAAGGGGTTAATCCCTTATTTACACCGACTCAACTTTGGGTATTTTATATCCGTTCCAAATCTATTGTCTGGAACCGTAAAATCACTTGCGAGAAATATTATTTTATTTTACTGTCAACTACAGTAATTTAAAACAACTAATATTTCACTAATCACAATAAGTCCTAAGACTTATTCACCTAAGTTTTTCAATAACAATTAATAACAAGTAATTTCTAATTAATAAAATATTCAATTTTAATAGAAAATTACCAGGCCCGACGCGAGGATGTTACAAATCTCCCCTCCTTTAGGAGATTTCGTCCTCGAAATCTAATCAAACAATCCAGGATATCTGGATTTCATTAACTCTTCAGTCTCCCAGGTCAAATTTGAACCTAGACTGTGTCTCCATTTCACTAACACCATAGGAATGTGTTTCTTCCTAAGTTTAGTAGTCTTTCTATCTAAAATTTCAATCGGTTCTTCAATCAATTTCTGATTCTGATCGACTTTCAAATCTTGCAAAGGAAGAATTTGAGATTTATCTTCGACATTGCACTTCCTCAAGTAACAAATATTAAACGTATCGTGAATACCAACGAGTTCAGGAGGAAGGTCTAATATAACTGATTGATCATTTACCAACTGTCGAATTTTGAAAGGACCAATGTATCTAGGTGCCAATTTTCCTCTTTTCCCAAATCTAATTACACCTTTCCATGGAGAGACTTTCAAATACACAAACTCACCTTCGGTAAAAGTAACCGGTCGTTTACGTGGGTCTGCATATTGTTTCTGTCTATCACGTGCAGCTTTTAACTTTTCTCGTGCGATAGTCACTTTGTCAACAGTAATCTGTACAATGTCTGGGCCTGCAAATTGCTTTTCTCCCGCTTCTAACCAACGAGTAGGCGTTCTACAACGGCGACCATATAACATCTCATATGGTGACATACCAATACTCGAATGATAAGAATTATTATAAGCAAATTCTACCAAAGGAAGATGAGAATCCCAAGAATCTCCGTATTCTAAAATACAAGCTCTTAACATATCCTCTAATGTCTGAATAGTTCGTTCTGACTGACCGTCAGTCTGAGGATGATAAGCTGTACTGAGATTCATACGTGTACCCAACTGTTGTTGTAAATTCTGCCAAAAGCGTGAAATAAATCTAGCATCTCTATCTGATACAATCGATAATGGAATACCATGTCTTGTAACAATCTCATTAACATACAACTGTGCCAACCTACTCAGTGATGCAGTTTCATTAGTAGCCAGAAAATGTGCACTCTTGGTCAAACGATCAACAATAACCCAAATCATATCATTCCCTCGGTTAGTTCGTGGAAGTTTTGTCACAAAATCCATAGTTATATGTTCCCACTTCCATTCTGGAATCTCAAGCTGTTTCAACGACCCATACGGCTTCTGATGTTCAGCTTTAACTTGAGAACAAATATGACAATTACCAACAAACTTTGCAATATCAATTTTCATTGTAGGCCACCAGTACAAAGGTTTCAAATCATTATACATTTTAGTACTCCCTGGATGAACAGACAATCTAGATTTGTGAGCTTCAGTCAAAACCACATCTCGAAGACCTCCTATCAAAGGAATCCTTACACGTGACTGAAAAGTTTTCAATCCTCTAGAATCATCAATTAACAAGTCTTTTCTTTTTGTCATAATCTCTGATTTTAAGTTATAATCCAATAAAGCTTCCAACTGTACAGCTTTAATTTGATCCACTAAATCAGAAGAAACATCAACTTTCAAGTAATAGACTCGGTTAGAAGTACCTTTTCGACTTAAGGCATCTGCAACCACATTTACTTTTCCTGGATGGTATCTAATCTCACAATCATAATCTTTGATTAATTCTAACCATCACCTCTGACGCATATTTAATTCTTTTTGTGAAAACATATACTGAAGACTCTTGTGATCTGTACATATAACACATTTAGTACCATACAAGTAATGTCTCCAGATTTTCAAAGCAAACACCACAGCTGCAAGTTCTAAATCATGGGTAGGATAATTTCTTTCATGAGTTTTGAGTTGACGAGAAGCATAAGCAATGACACGATCTCGCTGCATTAAAACACAACTTAAACCCACAATAGATGCATCACAATATACAACAAAATCATCAGATCCATCTGGTAAAGCTAACACAGGAGACTGACACAACAACTGTTTCAATGTCTGAAAAGCTGTTTCCTGTTGTTCACACCATTCAAACTTTACATCTTTACGAGTCAACTTAGTCAATGGACCAGCTATTTTCGAAAAGTCTTTAATAAATTTTCTATAATATCCAGCTAGCCCAATAAAACTCTTGATTTCTGAAGGATTCTTTGGAACATTCCACTTCATAATAGCTTCAATTTTAGAAGGATCAACTTTAACACCATCTTTACATATGATATGACCCAAAAATTGTACTTCTCGAATCCAGAATTCGCATTTTGAAAACTTGGCATATAATTGTTCTCTTTTCAAAGTTTTCAACACTAATCTCAAATGCATTTCATGTTCCGATTCGGATTTGGAATACACAAGGATATCATCGATAAACACTATCACAAATTTATCAAGAAAAGGGCGACATACACGGTTCATCAAATCCATAAACACTGCCGGAGCATTGGTTAGACCAAATGGCATCACTAGAAATTCATAGTGACCATACCTGGTACGAAAAGCAGTCTTTGGAATGTCTTGTTCACGAACACGAACTTGGTGGTATCCCGACCTCAAATCAATTTTAGAATATACCGAAGATCCCTGCAACTGATCAAATAAATCATCTATTCGAGGCAGAGGATATTTATTCTTGACTGTTCTTTTGTTTAATTCCCGATAATCAATACACATTCTAAATGACCCATCTTTCTTTTTAACAAACAAGACCGGTGCACCCCACGGTGAAAAACTAGGTCTAATAAAACCTCTATCCAACAATTCCTGAATCTGTTTCATCATCTCACACATTTCAGACGGAGCTAATCTATAGGGAGCTTTAGCTACAGCTGAAGAACCAGGAATAAGATCAATCTGATACTCAACATCTCTAACCGGTGGTAATCCAGGTAATTCATCGGGAAACACTTCCGGATATTCAGAAACAACCGGAACTTCTGAAATAGACTTCTTTTCTAATTTGGCATCAATAACATATGCTAGATAAGACCTACAGCCTTTAGACAACGACTTCCTAGCTTTCATCATAGAAATCAGAGGAATACAACCCCTATCCCGTTCTCCTCGAGCCACAACATATGACTCATCAGAAATTGGGATCCTAATCAACTTACTGTGGCAATCTATACTTGCTTTAAACTGACTTAACCAATCCATGCCAATAATCACATCAAAACTTGGAATCGGCATTAATAGAAACGAAATTGGAAAAGTATAACCATCTATCACAATATTAACTCCAGTCACCGAGGTGGTAACAGGAACTAAATTGCCACTAACAATCTCTACTTCTAAGGGCTTATTTATCACAGTAGGGATTAATCTCAACTTATCACAGAAACACACAGATATGAAAGAACAATTTGCTCCAGAATCAAATAATACACGAGCTGGTACAGAGTTTATAAGAAAAGTACCCGTGATCACATCATCTGTGTGGACAGCCTCATCGACTGTCATCTGAAAAGCCCTACTCAGTGCTGGCGGAGGGTTCTTTCTCTTTTGACCGGAAGATGATGAACTTCCAACCGTACCCGACCCCGTCTTTCCTGCCTCTGGACATTGACCAACCCGATGTCCTTCTTTTTTACAAGTCCAACACACAAAATTAGGATACCGACAATTCTTAATCTCATGACCTAACTCACCACATTTCAGACACTTATTGGTTTGAGCAGTACATGGACCAACATGTCTAGATCTACACGAACTGCACCAACTAGGTCCACCAACTGATCCAAAAGAACTAGTCATTCCACTTGACCTTTTATTTTGTCTATTACCTTGCCACCTAGATTTACCCTTACCAGAAGACTCGCTTCTAGTCCTTGAAGAAGAAAAAGTAGAAATATCTCTCGGTGGATACCTACGAGAACCTCTCATATCACTGTCAACAGCACGTGCCAAAACAAAAGCCTGAGATAAGTCTCTAGCCAATCGAACTGAAGTACGATAATCATGGGGTAAAGTTTCTACAAACTGTTCAATTTTAGTCTTTTCATCAGGAACCCACTGTTGAACAAAGCGAAGCTTGTCAGTAAACTGGGCAATTAAATCATCAATTGTCATCTTATCAGTTAGTTGAAGATTCACAAATTCCCGTCGAATCCGTGCCATATCAAAATCCGAGCAATACTGATTACAAACTGCTTGATGGAATTCTGTCCATCGAATAACCTTCTTTTGTTGCTCAGCTAAATGACCTGTAACCGAATCCCACCACACCATGGCTTCATCTTTCATACATTGTACCGCAAACATTACTTTAGAATCTTCATCACAACTTGTCACCTCAAATTTCCGTTCAATATCTCGTAACCAATTCAATGTTACAGTTGGATTTGTACTACCACGATACTCTGGTGGTTTACTAGCCATAAAGGTTTTAAAAGAGCATCTCTTACTAGATTGAGAAGAAGATCCAGTACCAACAGTAGAAGTTTGTTGTTGATATACAAGTTGTTGAGCCGCAGCTTCCTCGGCTTTTCTTTTAAATTCCCTCAAAAGTATCAATTCATCCTCCATCTCATGTACATATTCATCTCTTTCTGATTCATATTGTTGATGAGCAGATGTACCTTCATGAATATATTGTTCTTGTTGTGTGTTTGACTGAGGAGCATCTATCCGAGAGGCATTATTCGGGTGGCCGGTTGGTTGCTCATTATCTACCATTTCTGAAATCAACAAAACACTTGAACTTTGTTAATCGTTAGTATCTATCTACTAACAATTATCAACCAATGCTAAATCCCAAACCAGGAATGTTTGACTAAACATGCTCCAGTTTTGGGGTTGAACATTTTTCAATGATCAATTATCCCAAAACTATGCTCTGATACCAACTTGTAACACCCCTCTTTTAATAACACAATATTATATTAATAAATCGGAAGCGTAAGTATTTAAAACATACATTTGATTTCTACATCACATTTATAATGTACAAAATCAGTTTATAGTTACATTATACTTATTCAAAAGTATTAACCAACTTCACTATTCGGGGCATTACGTAAAACAAACTCCATTTAGTACAAAATATGATCAGAGTAGCAATAATCTTCAAACATTCCTTGCCTTTTTCATTAACTTCTTGCTACCCACATTTTATCAAAATCTGCAAGAAGTAACAACGAGGGATTAGCACGAAGCTAAGTGAGTAAATTCATCACACAACATTCAACTTAGCTTCATCACTTAATTACTTCTAATATCCGCAAATACTACTATCAACAATCAACAATCAACAATCAACAAATACTTAATGAGGATCGGTGGTTCTGGGGATAACCATAATACCCGGGAGGCTCCCCAAGAACACTTATCCAACCATATCCGTATGGCCATACGGACGAGACCGATAGCTAGCGGTTATTACATTCAGATACAGAGTCTATACACACAACAAATGAAGTACAACTCTGTATCATTCATACAACAACCCGCTAGCCCAACCAACAGTTTATCAACTCGTTGACCTCATTAACAACTGATGCCCAAAGGCCACATAACACATAGATTTATAATCAACAAGATATAATAAATAATCAACAACATCAACATATCTACGATTACTAGTTATAATCAAATGATTTCAACTAAATCAAATGGTGAGCTTTGAATCCACTCACCGATACCCTTGAAATCTCCACACTCAGTTTTTATTCACTGAGCCTTTGGTGTATCTGAAATACCACAAAACACACAAGTTAATAACTTGTCATTAATCAACAACCTTAGATGAATCATGTTGTTATACAAGTAATCACACAACTTGAATATATATATATATATATATATATATTACTTGTACATTTGGGATTGATACACAAATTAAAACTGAATTGATCATGTTCTGAACCAAAGCCGATCTGCTTTACCTTAGCAGATCTGCTTCCTCAATAAATTTCTAAGCTTTTTCACCCAAGTCAAGTTCTGTTGCATTTTTGAACTAAGCTAGCCGTTCGGCTTTGCATGAGTAGCCGATCTGCTTTGTAAAGCAGATCGGTTTCTTTAGTTAAATTCGTCCATTTTGTTCCTGAGTTAAATTCTGTTGAGTTTTTACACTAGCATAGCCGATCTGCTATATATAGCCGATCGGCTATTTCCTGAAACCCAGAAAACTCAGTTTTTGTTGCTGCACATTTCCAGCTCGAATCATATGTTCCAAAACCCACATTTTCAAGTGCTAAATCACTCAAACCACACTACAAATCACAAAGGAGTATCATATATCGACTAGTTAACATCCAATAACTTATTCAAACACAAATCACTACAATTTTCAAGCTAAATTCTTTACACATCAAAGATGAGCTTGAATCACATTTCAATGGCAAACAAATCACAAATTGAGCTAAGAAATCAGTTTACTATCATTAGCTAATGACTTTTAACAACATTAAACACATATAACTGATTTAATTCATCAATTTCATATTTGACCTAACTAATATTGAAGTTCATAATCAATCAATACTTACATGAAAATGATGATGATGATATAAGCAAGAAGAAGATGGAAGATAGCAAGCAAGTAAGAGTTCACAATTTCAGTTCCAAAGTGTCAAATTCTTCAATTTTGGTAAGGTTTTGAGTTTGTTCTTATTCTTGAAGGGAAGTGAAAATTGGGGGAAAATAATGACAGTAAAAGGGGTTAATCCCTTATTTACACCGACTCAACTTTGGTTATTTTATACCCGTTCCAAATCTATTGTCTGGAACCGTAAAATCACTTGCGAGAAATATTATTTTATTTTACTGTCAACTACAGTAATTTAAAACAACTAATATTTCACTAATCACAATAAGTCCTAAGACTTATTCACCTAAGTTTTTCAATAACAATTAATAACAAGTAATTTCTAATTAATAAAATATTCAATTTTAATAGAAAATTACCAGGCCCGACGCGAGGATGTTACACACTTGATCATGGCCTTCAGATACACGTCTCATCCACCGATGACCTTGTTGCTTATTGTGACAACTCTCCAAATTAGGTACTGATTAACAATTAAGCATGTGCATTCTTACGCTAATTTCCTGATTAAGTTTAAAACAAAACTTTTGATGTGATGTAAGCCTAGCAGCCCAATACTTTTAAACAAAAAGTATTACTTAATATGTGATTAATAATAATAATCGCGTACAAACGTATCGGAACAAACCCGACAGAAAAATATAACAAAAGTTGATGACACAAAATAATTAATAATTCGATTATTAATTACGAGTACTGTTATATCTATAACATATAGATAAAACGAATTAAATATACGTTTTGCATAAAACGTATTATAATTCGAACAGAAATAATTTTAAAACGTTCCCAAAGGTCGAAAATAATAAAAGTATTATTTTCGTTATTTATAATAAAGTATTTGGGGAGTTACCTCAAATTACAATTTAGAAATTGTTACAAAAATTGACACAATTGAACCCGTACCCGAAATAAACGGGTTAAATACCAAAGATTTAACCACCTAAAAATATCTATAGACATGTTACTGTTGAAGCCATACTCCTCCTTTGACAAATAAAACCACTTCATTATTTTATACTCCCCCATTACTCAGTTTGTTCAAACACACACACAAGATCAATTTCTACAATTATTGATTTCTCCTTTTCTCTCTGTCGGATGAAGTAACAGAGGCAACATTATCATCAACAACACCACTTTTTCATAATCATTTACCCATTATCATCAACTACTAACAACAACTTAACAATATAATCACCTCATTCTTGAAGGAAAAACGAAGCCGAAGACACCAAAACGATCATCTACGCGCGTACATCACTTCTACCGTCTTTGTTTCTTCATACACCATTGTGAGACTTCATCACTCTTGTATTTTTACTTATAACAGATGTATTAACATGTTTAGTTGCTTACTTAACCATGAAATGTCCAAAATAAAGATTAAAATACGTTTTTCATGTATGTATATAAAGACAGTTTTTGTCTTTCAAAAATCGACTCACAAAAACATTCATAACTTGAGTTCTAGGTTAAATAAATGTATGAGAACACTTGGAAAAGTTTGGTATTTTTGTCCTCTACAAAAAGTTCTTCTTTGACCATTTCCAGAAATGTCCGTATTTTCGTGTATAACTCAATTCTTGAACATATGTCTGTTTTGGACCAAATCTGACCACACTTCGAATTTAATTAAAATTTGTCGCTGACCCTTTGAGTCGCTGACCACTTTAGTCACTGAACTCTTAAGTCATTGACGCTTTCATGACACAACTTTTAGTCGCTGACCCTTCAGCGACCAACCACTTAAGTCGCTGACCTCTTATGTCACTGACCCCTTAAGTCACTGACACCTTCAGCGACCAACCACTTAAGTCACTGACCCCTTAAGTCAGTGACCCCTCCAGCAACCTTGACCAGCTTGACCAGCAACCTTGACCAGCGAGTCGACCAGCGAGTCGACCAGCAACTTGACCAGCAAGTTGACCAGCTTTGACCAGCAACTTTGACCAACTTTGACCAGTGAGTTGACTTCCATTGACTTTTGTACAAATTGTAGTTTGACCAAAACTGGTCAGACCTAAGTGACGCCTTGAACACGGAAACCCAAATACTAGCGTCATTGACCATAAGTGACAAGTGGCCCGTCACTATCTAGCGACACTTTATCAAAGTGACGCCCAATTTCATACAATAAGTATATTTACATATGCATACATATATAGAACAAATATATAAACAATGGAGACGAAATAATATTTCAACACAATATCACCAACAAATTCAACAACTAACATTATTAAGAAATCAACAATTTCTTCCAACCAACAAACCGTTAACATAAGTTGATTAAACAAATCAAACGTACTTATGTTAATACATTTATTGTACATAGGTTAACATACCTTGGGCGTTTATCTGTCGGCTGCTAGCATTTATACCGAGCAAACCACAGTGAGTTTACAGCCCCTATTTTTAAATGTTTTCTGCTTTTAAACACAGGGGTGTTAAACATAGAAATTGCATGCCAACACATGCAATCAAACTATAAATGCTTTATTGCTTTTATACAAACTGTTTGTTTATGGAATAACATTTCCACAACTGTTTTGGGAATTAGACAAAGTATCTTAGTACGGACCTAGACTTGGAATGTGTGCATGAAAAGACCTCATGACATGCTACTGTCACCATTAGCTAGGTGACTCTAGCCACTGAGTATACGGATAGTACTATTGCCGTGACGACCCTCCTACGGTGGAGCGTATACTTAAATGTCCGTTCAGGCAAACAACATAAGTTCTGGTTGTGGTTTGGTTATAGGGTTAGGCCACGTTACTTTAACCTGCGAGGTTTAGCACACCTTTCAGGGGATCATAGTCTAAGTAAATTCCCACATACTTTTAGGAAGAACGAATCCTACAACTGTTAAATACCGGAAAACATACCGGCAACTTATTTATACTGGTAAACAACCAGTTACATACTTTTAGGAAGAACGAATCCTATAACTGTTAAATACCGGAAAACATACCGGCAACTTATTTATACTGGTAAACAACCAGTTACATACTTGTAGGAAGAACGAATCCTACAACCGTTTAATACCAGAAAACATACCGGCAACTTATTTTATACTGGTAGACAACCAGTCATATGTTTTAAGGGTAACAACCCTACATAACCTGTATTTTTATAAATGAATAACGAATCATTTATACAAACTTGGTTTAACTAACCACATACATATACAAACCTGTAAATTCACTCAACATATTTGTTGACGACTTTCTCTATGTTTTTCAGGAAATTAGCTTGGTAAGTAATCGCATGCATTCAGGATGGACAACCCTGGACTACTTAGGATGCCACATACTTTTGGGACCGCTTTGAAGGATTTCCTCAGTATAACTGCAAACACTGCAGTCATACTTACGAAATCTTGTATTAAACTTATGTAATGTAAAACTAAATGTTTTAAATTCTACTATTACTGATACGACTTACATAGTCGTACTATTTTTGTAACAACTGTATGTGGCGATAACCACATACAGTCTGAGTATATATGCATGTTGTTTGGTTGGATTTAACTGTTCGCAGCCCTGCCACGTCACAAGGCTTCCGCATATTATTATATTGTTTGATTCTAATTACCGTCTGGCGGGGTGTGACACTTATTCTGACGCTGATTGGGGTGGGTGTCCCACAACACGCCGTTCCATTTCCGGCTATTGTGTGTTTCTAGGTGATAACCTCCTATCATGGTCTTCGAAGCTCAACATGTTATCTCCCGATCGAGTGCAGAGGCTGAATATCGGGGCGTTGCCAATACTGTTGCTGAGACATGTTGGCTACGCAATCTTCTAAGAGAGCTTCACGCCTCGCCGTCTAAGGCCACCATTGTCTACTGTGACAACATTAGCTCAGTATACATGACCGCTAATCCTGTTCAACACCAGAGAACGAAGCACATTGAGATTGATATTCATTTTGTTCGAGACCAAGTTGCTCTCGGCAACATTCGAGTTCTTCATGTCCCCTCTCGCTCTCAGTATGCAGACATCTTCACTAAAGGGCTTCCGACGTCTTTATTTAATGACTTTCGATCCAGTTTGAACGTTCGGATTTCTCCTCCCGATAAAACTGCGGGGGATGTTAGCATACGTATAATCATGTACATATATTATAGCTTAGCCCATATTTAATGTATTCTATGTATATGGCCATGGCCCATAATTGTACTATATAATCACATAAATGGAGATAATTGTTTCATGGGAAAATACCACTAAACAATCAAAAGTTAAAAAAAAATTCTCCAAAACAATATCAAGCTAATTGAATCAAACCAATTATTACAAGAAACATGTAATTGCAACGAAACCCTTAAGAATTAAAATGGAATAAGGTTATAAGGTTAATTTGGGCTCTACCTTCTCGGGAGCTTATGTGTTCAATTAGAGTCGGGTTGTAACTGTGATGGTTACAATGATGAAAAAGATGAGTGATGGGTTTTTTTTTTTAAAAAAATAATAATATATTGCTCGGTTATAAGGAAAGATAAAAAATAAAAACTATACCTCCATTGATAGCAGGTAGACTATCACAGGTTTTTTGAATCCTTAGACATGCTGTTTATAATGTTTGTGCGTGTTTCTTCAATCTTGTTTTATTAGGTTTTTTGTTTGTTTATAACTTTTACAGAAGTAGGTACAATATCCCAACACCAACACTATGCAATTTCCCTGTTTTCTATACTTAACCACCCTCAAAACACTAATAAGGCAGTTGCACATTGTAAGTAACTATTAGCAACACAATTGGTACCTTGTACCTTATGCTGTGAATTTGTTGTAATGCTATCAGTAAGTGTTCTACTACAATTTGACATGAATATCCGTGGCCGTAAAGTACCACCAGAAGGGGGTTGACGTCTGCAATGTTGTCGAACATCCTAGTTAGTTTACATTTTACAATAACAAAAGATTGAAATCAACATATACAACAAAGTACATACTATGATATGTTGATATATCTAATCAGATGTTACTATAACATATACTTATACTTACATTTGAGCTTTGGATGAACCAAGTATGCCTGAATAAGTACAATTTCCATCTCCCATATCATATACTTGCTTTTCAGATGTACAAGATACACTTACATTTGATGTATCTACACTAGTATGCTTATCAGATATTATAAGCAACAAATTACTTAAAAAGTTTGAATTTCGTTTGTTGGGTAGGAAAGATTTCCTCTTTGTAACACTGCCAAGAACTTTACATGATAACATTGAGGGGGCGCTTGGTTAGACTCGAGGAATGAAAATGGGAAAGGTAAAGGGAATATTAAAGGAATGCAATCAATATATCATAGTATTACCATTATAATAGATGTTGCTTGGTACATCTAACTAATAATTACTATTTACAATATACTAAAAAGTATGATATACTAAATATAATTGCTTATATTTTAATGGTTTACATTACTTAAAATACTATGAGGATAAAAATTACAATAATATGTTGTATACAGATGCATGTATAGCATATATAATTGATAAGTAAAAATAACTTATATGCATGTAATAATATATACAGTAGAATATTTTATTTATATACATGAAAGCACGGGCACCATATATATGCTTATAATTGAAGTTCGTGAATTCACAGGTATACATAATAGTGTTTAATATTTGTATTATTGGGGTAAAAATATTTGTTTGAATTTAAAGGGGGATGTGTTAATTTTGAGGTGTTAATTGTTAAGAGAATGGGGGATAAATTCGGAGCGAGAATCTATAATATAATATAATATATAATATAATATATAATATATATATACTTAAAGCAAAATATCTTGGGCCAATCCCGACCCTTAATTGAGTTTTCTCATATTGATCCAACGATTAAAATTAATTTGATGATATTTACACTTAACCTACCTTTATATTTTAATTAAATAATAATACTTTAAATATTAAATAAATTTAGGAAGGAATAAATTAAATTAATAAATATGAATTAATTATGTAAAGAACATGTATTTACCTAAACCAAACCGGCCTAAACCAAAAAATAGGCCTTAAACCCCCTAAAATACTTAGTTAATTTAAAATTATAAATATTTATATCAAAATTAACAAAAAGAATCAGCTACGTAGAGAATAATTCTTTTATGTGTACTTGAAGCCAGAACATAAACCTACTATCTAATATAGCAAAGGTATTAACCATTCCTTAATCTTCAAAGTTTACTTTGATTTCTCAATAATTCAATTGTAGATTTCCTTCAAATCATTCATTTACATTTTTTTAAGATAAAGTATATTTCATATTCCAGTTATTTTCAAGCCGTACAATTTTCATTTAAATTAAACATTATGTAGTTCACTTTTAAAAAATTAACCCAAAAGTAATGTTAATAAAAGTTTTGAAAATCGATTTAACACAATTAAATCAAATAATTTTTTTTGTGAAATAAATTAAAAAGGACGACACCTGAGAGATTCGAACTCTCGCGGGGAAACCCCATGTACTTAGCAGGCACACGCCTTAACCACTCGGCCAAAGTGTCATACATTCTACTTTCTACATTATTAATTATTTATTTAAACTAAGAAAACACCGAGAGCACTAAAAGCGTATCAAGTTATGCTGACTAAATTCTACCGTAATTCACAAATAATCAACTTTATGGTGTACATTTTTATTTGGGTTAATAATGGTTTAATACCCAAATTTTCAACTTTTTTTCGTTTTAACTTTTAACACTTTAACTCTTTTTTTTAACGTTTTAACACTCCAACTTATAGTTTGACCAAAACTTAATACCCAAACTTTCAAATTTTTTTCGTTTTTACACCTCAACTTCTTTATTAACGTTTTAACACTCCAACTTATAGTTTGATCACAATTTAATCCCTTTAGTTTGTTTGTCCGTTTAAAATTACACTGCTGAAATAAGTAATGTTGAAATAATTGACTAAAAATACCCATTTATTGTTTAATACACATTTACCATTCTACCCTTCCACGTGGACTCAAAAATGCCACCAACTAGTCAACCAAATACTCATCACAAACACAACACCTACCCCCTAATTTCTCTTTAAATGTAAACACAAAAACAAAACACAAAACAAAATCAAACACCAAAAAGATGGCTGTTTTACTTCTATTATCAACCATTTTGATCATCTTACCAATTGTGTATTACACACTTAAATCATTATTATTCCGTTTAAGGTTCAAGCTTCCACCTGGACGAAGACCACTTCCAATAGTTGGGAACATGTACGATGTAAAACCAGTTAAAGGATATTGATACCCATATTAAATTTTCCATACCATACTGTACTTATTAGATAAGAAACTTAAACACAATAAAACTCATTAACATCTATATCTATATAAAACTATACATATACAACTTATAATTAAGTCATTAAATCAAAAGGATATTGATTCATACATATGAACATCACCATTCATTCCATTCTACCAAACACCTTATCTAGCTTTTTCCCCAATTATATTAAATTAAATATGGAAATATATAGTGAAGGTAAGGAATTGTCCCACGTTGCAAGCCGGTGCTGTGTATATCAACTTTATTTCATGTCTTCTTCTTTATTTAATGTGTTCGAGAGGTGATGTTCATAGGCGGAGTTGAGGGTGTGCAAGGGTGTGAGGTGAACTATTGCATAGGGCCTCTATTTTTCTTGGGACCCAATTTGTTAAGTTTTAGACTATAAGTAAGGGAATTTCTGTAATTTTCAATCTCATTAAAAGAAGTTTTACGATGCTAAATACGATAATTATTGAATGTAATGTATGTATTTCATTGGAGGACGTTTGGTTATAAGTATAGTTTGTGAAAGAAGACCCTTTTCCAGATTCACTTCTAATATCTAAAGGGCCAATAATTTTTTAAAATCAACCAGACGGTTATGCATAATGTTTAACTGCTATATTTAGTAATAGTATAGTATTTGTATGAGTACACACGTCACTATTTATATCTGTGTTTTATGTGTTAAGAATAAATTTTGCTGTTCCAAAAAAGAAATGTTACAAATCTATTTGTGCTGTTTCAAGTATTTACAAAAGCCACGATGCCAAGATTTTATCCAAGATTTTATCGATCCGGATGAGTCAACTTCAGTTAACTACATTACACTTTTTAAGTATCTAAGATACCTTATAACTTGGAAGTACAAAATGTGGTTTTACTTAAGGCGATTGCAGCTTTAGACTCGGAGGGTCGACCCAAATATTTCCTGATAAAGTCTCCAGCCAACATGAGCTTTCTAAGGTCCACGTTGGTCTTCACACCAAGCCCATTAAGCATATATACAACATCCTCTGTGGCTACATTACCCGTAGCACCTTTAGCATACGGGCAACCACCAAGACCCGAGACAGACGAATCCACGACACAGATCCCCATCTGGTTGAAAAATATATAAAAAAAAAAGTGAAAACCCATTTAATCAAATTATGCTTTCCTCGTAACAATTTGAGATCAAAGACTCTTACTTGGAGTGAGATAAGGATATTTGAAAGGGCTTGGCCATATGTATCATGAAAATGTACAGCAAGCTTCTCTATGGGAACTACGTTTTTAACGGCCTCAATCATAGGAATAACAGTGCCTGACCATATGAATAGAAAGGCAGAGTAATTAAAAGCAAATGCGATATGTGACATAATTTGGAATTAGTCCAATTATTTATGTACAATGTAAGGTGAATATATACATAATTATGTACAGTCATATATAAAAAGTAATTTATATGCCAATTTCGTACTAGAAGGCAGGAAGAGCATACCGGGAGTACCAACGCCTATGGTATCACCAAGGGAAATTTCATCACACCCCATTTTTACAAGTCCTTCGGCAACATATGCCACTTTGGACGGATGTATATTTCCTTCCATTGGACATCCAACAACACATGATATGTATCTGGTCAAATGGATGTATTAATCACTAAAAAGAGCTTCAATATTGAACAAAATGGGTGAGTCATGAAGGTTTAATAAAAGGGTTATAATGACTAAAACTTGTTATGATATATATGGCCATATGGGTCGGGTCCGGATAACCTAAAATGCTACTTATCTAGAAATTTTGTACTTCTTATACAGATAGATAGTCTGTCAAACATGATCAGAAATATTTCTTTTTCTAATAATAACTAAAGGCTCATGCATTATAAGATACAGCAGGAAACTTTTGACCTACAGGAACTTTTACGGCTATAGCTAATTTATCTTATGTTTACTAGTTTGCCACATTATATAATATATAAGCCGAAACAGTCCATGTATATAAGCTAGAGAAAATACCCGCGTACAGGGATGGAGTGTTCCCTAGCAGCAGAAGCAACATCACGATAACGAGCAAGACTTTCATCTATGCTACAGTTAATGTTTGACCTTGAAAAGGACTCGGAGGCTGCAGCAAACACTGCCACTTCCTTCACTCCAGCTGCAAGAGCTGCCTCCAATCCCTGATAAATAGTGAAATCAGAAGGCAGTAGTATAAGTAGTAGTGTAGTACCAAATTTAGACAATAATTGTGCCATTATCTTTTGAAGTTCGGCAAAAGAACGCAACTTATAACTTAACCTTAAGATTTGGTGTTAGAACTGGGAATGTAGCACCACCAACACTTTTAATTCCTTCAATTACATCTTTAGCATCTGCCAACTGCAAATTTCAGTTAACTCTTTACTTGATCTAAAAGCAAAAAGAAATAGTAAAAAAAAAAAATCTTACATTAAACTAGAAAGTAAACCAGTAACAAGATTGATTACCTGTGGCACCCATTTTGGCGAAACAAAACTGGTGGCTTCAACAACTTGCAGCCCTGAATCGACCAACATTTTGATCAATTCAACTTTTACAGAAGTAGGTACAATATCCTTCTCGTTTTGCAGTCCATCCCGTGGACCAACTTCCACTATCTTCACATATTTTGGGATATACCCTAATAACTACAATATTATACATTAAAAAAGGTCAAGTTAACACAATGAAACAAGCACTATGCACTTACTCTTTTTTGTATGATCTCTTACACCACCCACCAAACAGTAACTATGCAGTTGTATACTGCAAGTAATTGTTAGTATCACAGTTAGTTTGTACCTTATGTTGTGAACTTGTTGTAATGCTATCGGTATAATGTGTTCTATAACTATAAGTACCATTCGCCATGCATACCTGTGGCCGTAAAATACCACCAACAGGCGGTTGACGTCTGCAAGTCGAAACATCCGTGTTAGTTAACATTATACGTACGCAAAAGATCAAAAGTAACATATGCTACAAAATACACACATCATGATATTATCTAATCAGATGTTACTATAACATATACTTATACTTACATTTGAGTTTTGGATGAACCAAGTATGCCTAAATAAGTACAATTTCCATCTCCCATATCATATACTTGCTTTTCAGATGTACAAGATACACTTACATCTGATGTATCTACACTAGTATGCTGATCAGATACTATAAGCATCAAATTACTTAAAAAGTTTGAATTTTTTTTGTTGGGTAGGAAAGATTTCCTTTTTGTGACACTGCCAAGAACCTTAGATGATAACATTGAATCAAAAAGATGAATATATGGAATATGCCACTCCAGTTTTCTTCACATTTACCTAATTATCAAAAGAAAGATTGAAAATATTGATAAATTAGTGAACTCATATACCAAATTAGATTCCATTTCATGGACTTCAACTACGAACCAAATCTACAAAACACTAAGTCGGAGTAAAAATTGAAGAAAATTGAGATTTTAAACTCGAATCGCATGACCGAGGTGACCGTAGCCAAAATACTCGTGCGATCATGTAAACAAAAGCCCTAAAAAAATTACAGGTTTTGTCGGGAAAATTACCTTTTTTGAATGCTTTGATCAAACTGATTAAACCCTAAATTTGAAAGAAGACGGAGTGTTGACTGAAGTCTTGCAAATCTTATCAGTCGGTACAGAATGATAATAGAAATCAGGGATCCATGTAATTATCCATAGAAATTATGATTTTATTTTTTTTGGATTTGTTTAAGGGTGTGTTTGGATTAGCTTATTTATAACCACTTATGTGCTTAAAAAATAAGTATGTCACTCATTACTTATTTTTAAGTGTTTGGATTAGTGTTTGGATCTGCTTATCTGCTGTTAAAATAAGCAAATAAGCAAATAAGTGTTTATTTAAGTTAATCCAAACACCCCCTAAAAAGAGTCGTTTGTCTGCTTAAAAGTGTTGATAACAGTTAAATAATCCGTATTAAATGGAGTATTATTACAAAAAATAGATAGTCAAGTGTAATCTCATTACCGTATTATCTTTAATTGAAATTATTATTATACACTTTTAAGAAAGAAATAATTAATCGTTTAAAGGTAACACTGTCATTTTACAAAAAGTAAGTATATTTTTGTTAAATCGAGTATTTTTTCAGGTGAGGGAGTAAGTATTAATCCATATATTTAAACATTTATAAAGGGTTATCGATATAGATAGATAGATACTATAATATCAAACTGTTGAAGAATGTTGATCTCAATTATACTTATAGGTGTTTGGAATTGCAATTTTAAAAGATCAATTATTTTATTGCGATTGTTAAACATAAATAGTTAAATAATCACGAAAGGAAGTTTGGCAAAAAATAAGGTTCAAATGAGAATGAAAAATTTAATGAGAATGGGAAACAATAAGAATACGTCATGTGTCATTAAATTCATTTTCCTCACATTTTTAAAAATTAAATATCTCACAACCGGTAAGTCAAAAAATTATAGATTCTATACCATAAAATTCATCGATTTTTTCTCTTCAATTTGTCATATCACAAGGTATACTTTTGGAAAAAAAATTCGGTTCTATAAATTGTACAAAATTAGTAACATATGTATACCTTGTCACATCTCTAATCGAAAACAATCAAACGTTAATTTTTATGGTGCAATTGTTGTGATTTTTTGATTTACCGTTTGCAAGATATTTAATTTTAAAAAAACGTGGGGAAAACTGAAAAGTGGGTTTAGTTACACGTAACACATTCATATTGATTTTTTTATTCTCACTTGAAATTGATGTACTCATTTGAACCTTAGTTTTCTGTTGCTAATGCATTCAGTTTTGCAAATGCAGAATTTGAAACCCAAATCACAAATTGTTAGAAATGAATAATCGATAAGTTGGTAATTTAGATTGATATCAGATTACCACTTTTATTTCTCACATTAAATAAATGTCCGGTTAAGACCGAATAATCTCTTCCAAAACACTTTAATTTGCTATTATAAAAGATGTCAACCACCAAAGTCCTAAAAAGTTGGGACAATATAATTTCACATGTATAGCAATTAACAGCAATTTTTGATAGTTTTATACATATAAAACTAGGAAGAAGCTAAAAGAATACGAACATCGAAGCCGTACGTAAGTAATTCCGATAGCAATTAACATACATAAGTGTCATGCTTATTATATATGCTTCAACAAATAAGTCTATGAAACATCTAATTGTTATTGTACTTAACACGACTTAACTTATACATACTCAATTTCGACAACAAGAAACTTCAAAGTGACGAATAGAGTGGTAAACCCGGCAAGCTTAGTTCCTGCATCGACAAAGAAAATGTTACCCGTTACATACTCCGATGAGCCATGGATTAGATATCTTATTAGCGAAGTTAATGCAGGATTCGTAGTGCCAAGATCTCTTAATGGCACTATTTTTGGCACTGCACTCGCAGCACCTTTGATCTCCCATAGCCCTTTTGTAATCTCAGACTTGAAAAGCCCAAGAGCTATCGAGTTTACTCTTATTTTTCCTTTTCCAAGTTCCATTGCCATCACCTATATAATAATTATACATAAAGATGTAAGTTTTACATAATAATAACTGTCATATGCTTGCATGATCATTGTAAAATTGGGTTGGGGCGTTGGTTTAGTATGCATTACTTTTGTCAAGGTATTTATGGCTGATTTTGAAGAAGAGTATGCGACGGTGCCTTATGGATGAGGCGATTAAGACCGTAAATAGAAGAGATGTTGATTATAGATCCTCCTTGATTCGAAGCAGTCATCAAATGACATACATACTTCGATACCAACCACGTTCCTCTTACATTTGTTCTATATGTTTTATTCCAATCTGCTTCCGACAGATCCAAGGCACTCCGTGAAAGACCTAATTAAATGTAAGAGGATGCATAAATAGAGAAGATTATTTGAGTTAATGATCATTGTGAATTCTCTCAATTTGATCATGTTGTTGTATACTAAAGCCACTTAACTTGGATGAAAAATGATATTCTACATTATAACTAACATCATGTAAGATCTCGTTGTTGGTTTAAGTACCACCGGACAGTGGCGGTTTTACGATGCAGGTAATGTGGGCTTTGACCCACACCAAACTTTCTAAAAAGTCGTTTTTTCTTTGTTTTTTTTCCTATAGCCATTTCCAACTTTCTTTCTTTTTATTTTCTGTTCTTCTTGTTAATAAACATCTTAAGAGTATAACTCTTATTTTTTATTCCCTTCTTTTTTCATATATATTTTCAACTTTTTCTATTCATTTTCTTATTTATCTACTTACATGAAACAAGTAAACTTTCATTATTTATACAAAACATGCTTGTTAAAACTTAATATTATGTCAATGTCTCTTCATAGTTCTTATAATCTACGTGTACATTAGAAATCTGTAAGTACAATGAGTTCGTTTGTATCATACTTATTTTTACAATAAGAATTAGGAAATGCCAAGACTATGAGAGGCGATGACTCAAGAAAGGCAACATAAAATCAAGTTAGTTTTTAGTTAACACATGTGTTACCGATGAAGTAACACATGTGTTACCGACGAGTAACACATGTGTTACCGGCGAGTAACACATGTGATACCAGCTACTATCACATTTGTTACTAATTTTGTACCATTTACAAAATCTAAAAAAAATAATTCGTCGAAAGTATGCCTTGAGGGACGGCAAATGGAAGAAGATAAAACCCTGAAAAATATGGTGCAATTTTCATGATTTTTCGACTTACCGTTTGTGAGATATTTGATTTTAAAAAACAAAGGGGGAAATGGGTTATTGTGACACATGGCACATTATGAGTGATTTCTTCATTCTCACACAAAATCTTATTCTCATTTGAACTTTACCCTATTATTATTATTATTATTATTTTATTTTATTTTATTTTATTTTATTTTCAGCAATAAAATAGGAAATAAAATCGGGTGACAAGTTACCACTTCCAACATTTTATATATATAGGAGATCGATCGATATATTATCTACTAATTATTAATTTACTATCAAAATTGTGATTTTGTGATCATATCTATCTATTTACTCTCGATAATCTCTTGTGAATTATTAAGCTCATTAATTCATTGTTGGTGCGTAAGAAACTGATCGATCATTTATGTTTGAGAAACTACTCACACATTATTCTTCTAAGTTGATGTGGAAGATAAAGGAAAAGAAAAAGGATGAAAAGGTTCTAGTGGTGGTTAACAACAACCCTTTCAAAGAGTTGGCCAATAAATACAAGGATTATGAAACCTTGTTCAATCGATGGGTTGCCCAACAGTCTTTACCCGTTGAGGTTGCCGTCACCACTGTCACCGGTGCTGTCCCAGGTGCCGCCCTCGGTGTCTGTTTTAAGACTCTAACTCACCATGTTATACCTACTTACGCTCCTTCACGCCCGGGCACCTCACATAATACACAGCCACAGGTTGCGTGTATTAATTTACATATGATTAACTTTATTTATATGTGAACGAATCGTAAAAACACAGTTGTTTACGTGTGAATGGTTGGATCGTTCATGTGTGAACAAAACGTGTCTTAAAATGTAAATTTATTGTTGAATTTTTTATAGCAGGCTTTCAATTCTTTAACGGATGAACCTCGTCTTCCACTCTTCCATGTATATTTGGAATTTTACTTATGATCTTATTGATTTTCTATATTGGTTGATCGATCTTATGTTTATTTCTCTGGTTTTAAGTGGATTTGTGTGTACATGAAACAACTTTGGATTTGCTTGTTGAATACCTTTAAAACTAAATACTAAGACGACACAAGACATGTGGTCTTTATTCTTGGTTCAATGACATACGAAATCATGTATATATTTGGAACTAGTAATTAAGACTTTAATGATCATATATCATTGATATGCTTAATAAAAATGTTTTGTTTTATTTATGCACAGAATGATAATACGTCCTCGTGGTCTTCCTCATTGGTACCGTACCAAGCTATTATTTCAGGAGGGACCTTGGAAGTGGCTCGCAATTTTGCTGTTTTGACGAGTGTTGATGCAGGCGTATCGTGTGTCATGCAAAAGCTAAGAGGAAAAAAGGATGTTGAGACATGGTAAGCTTACTCTCGCGCCATTTTCTTGTCACCAAGGCTCCAATATATGCAGGTTTTGTGCAGATATATGTATTCACAGTTCAAGTAATTATGCATAGTAGAGCTTTGATATATTGCACAATATATAACTTGATACTCATGGATCTAGATTTATAGTTTGATGGCAGGTTTTGGTTCTGGAGTAATGGTATCATTAGTTAGCGGCGTGAGAGGTCCAAGTGCTATCTCCCTTGGATTCTTCTTTGCGCTTTTGAAAGGTCGAGCTTTTAAGGTGATATGTTTATTCCATCGCATTTGCCCTGTTATGGATATGGATATGAATACGGATCGTTTTGTAATTTACTTACTCTTACTTTAATAACTAGCTAATTGATTAAAAATTTCCAGATAGTAGATAAAAGTATTTCATATATACAACAACCCCAAACAATGTATTTATACATGGTGTGTAGGTGCAGGAGAAGGTAAAGGAGAAAGCCCTACGTCAACAAGCCGAAGATGCAAAGTATAAGAGAATTAAACGAATGTTAACTTTCCTTGGTCTTACTCATTACGAGAAGAACTTTAAAGAAAACTTTTTAGATGACGAAACTTTTTTCAGGCTTCATTATACGTAAGTGTATTAAATAATCTTATCGTGTTTCTTTTTTCTATCAAAATATGTGGGAGTAACTGATAACTGATACTGTCTTTCTTTTTTTCTTCATTTTTCGGTTGTGATATATATTAACCAACCAGAGCATTAAGAGAAGTGGGGATTCCTGTTGGAAAAAGCATCGCTATTCTTAATCACATCAAATTCTATGGGGAGCAATATATATTTGGTTGATGATTGATGGTATGAGCTGAGTTTTCAAGCGTTAAGTGCATGGAAAAGGAGACATCACTTGAAATATTGTGTTTGTTCTGTTCTGTTTTCATGTTTCCATAATGTAGGTGGATCTTTAGTTTTACTTTAATTTAATTAATTAAAAATATTGGGTGGTTCAAATGAGAATAGGAATTTGTGTGAGAATGAAGAAACCAATGATATTGTGCTCTGTGTACAAAGAGAATATTTCGCATGTACAAAATCCATTTACCCCCAACATTAATTATCTCACAAACGACAAATCAAAAAATTATGAAAATTGCACCATTAAATTCAACGTTTTCCCCTCTTCGATTTTCCGTCCCTAAAGACATACTTTTGACGAGTTTTTTTTCCCCATCTTTTTTGGTGGGTTTCACATTTACTAATACATGTGTTAAAGTGTTACGTTTAGGGTTTAAGATTTGGGGCTTAGCGGTTATGGTTTATGGTTTAGGGTTGGGGGTTTAAGGCCCCAAACCCCCAACCCTAAATCATAAGCCCCAAACCCTAAACCCCAAACCTTAAACCCTAAACGCTTTACAAAACTTTAAACCCTAAACCCTGTTAAACACTAACTTTAAATCCTAAACCGTAAACCATAGCCATAAACCCTAACCACAAATCAAATGTACAACCAATCACTAACACATGTGCTACTAATTTGTAAAACCCATCAAAAATTGGAAGAAGAAAAAAAGTTGTTAAAAGTGTGCCTTGAGGGATGACAAATCGAAGAGGAGAAAACACTGAATTTTATGATGTGGGAAATGAGTATTTGATAAAAATTAGTGGTTGAGATTGATTTCCCTATTCTCACTCAAAATTGATGTACTCATTTGAACTATATACTAAATATATTACATATATTACATACATTTGAATTATATCTATTAATTTGGGTCACTTTTCTTGTTAAGTCGGCTAGGCTTGGATTACTCGGTTTTCATATTCTATCATCACCGTGATATGCATTTGGTTGGAGCCAAAGACCACTCCTAACCGTGGTTAAACCACTTCTCAACCACTTCTGTCACATCAGCTTTCCACCAACTGATTCAAAATTGATTCGTCCCTGCCAACACTTTAACCACTTCCAAACCACTTTATTTATTTTTTATTTTTTTGTTTTCAACGGCAAAAGTAAAAAAGAAAAAGGAAAAAATGTTGTGGGACCCACAATTGTGAAGTGGTTTGAATCAGATAGCTCGTTGAAACCGGTTGTGGCTTCAATCGGTTTGGGATGTGGTTGCCGTTGCATTTGGTGATGCTAACCGGTTGCCAACCGATTCTCCCAACCGGTTGGCATTGGGAATGGTCTAAATATCTTTCAAAAACTGATTGGTAACCGATCAAAACTGTTTGGTTACAGTTTATATCGATTTTCAGAATAAAGGACATGTATTTAAACTAATTAGCAGTGTAGCCATGCAACCCAACAAGTTATATTTATGTTTTGATGTTCGGTTAGATTTTTTTATTCTTTTTACGTTTGATTCGGGTTAAAGAGTTTGCATTCAAAACTATAAGAATCAAGTATCAAGATAATCTGATTAGACAAAATAATAAATGCGAGATTAAAATTGATTAGAGTCTAAAATGAAATAGATAGAATTATATGATTCTAAAAAATAAAAAAATAATATAGATATATCTTATTTGATTTAATTATTTTTGTCAAGTAATTAGAAATTTGAATTGGTGAAAAATAATTTAAGATATATATGTTTAATTTTTTAAAATTGATTATGAGAGTAGTATATACAATAGCCATTGTTGAGTATAGAATTAAGATAAATATGAAAATGTTGTAGGTATAATGTAGATAAATTGACGTTACGTAATATTAACAAACATTCTAAGAAGTAACAAAATAATCTTAAACTATAATAAAAAGTACCGTCAAAAAAATAATTTTAGGGTTTTGTTAACAAGAGCCCTAAGGGTTTTGGTTAAGTTATTTAGACATGAATAAAACAATTGTACTTTAATTAAAATTCAGGGGACAAATTGAAAATTCTAATGACAAATTTTTAATGTACACATTCTTATACATGTTAAAAGAAGCTCTTATGAGTTATGACTCTTTTTATCAATTTCCATAATTTTTAAAAAAAGATTTTGTTTAGTGTTTGATGTTTAAATTATCCGTTACAAGGGAGTGGAAGTATCCAAGTACCTCAACATCTCATTGGTCATATTCGGTACAACAAATATACAAATTAAAAAGTATTCATATATATTTTTCATTACTTTAGAAAATGCTTCGTTGTTGCGAGTACTTGATATATACATGCATAAATTCAAACAACATCTGAAGTTAAAAACTTGTTATCAACATCATTCATATATTGATTTTATTGTTGTTGATATTATATTCATTTTATAATTGCCGTTTAATTATCTATTTCTAACAAATACCAAAGTGTTACATCAAATGTAAATGACGGTTGTGTAATGACACATTCGTGGTAATTAATTAGAAACCATATATCATATTTGTATTTATTTATCTTCTATAATCACAAACGCCATATGACAAAATAATTACTCTGTATTCACCTTGTTGTTCGGACTAGGGGTGGTCAAAGTCGGATATTCAAATATTCAAAATTTATTATTTTTAAGCTTTTAAATCGAGATTCGCTAAAGATTCTCTTCATTATTACGTACGAGTAACCAAAATACTCTATAATTCTTCCATTTAGGAGGTATTTTAATCATTAACGGTGTTTTTGCAAATAACTTATCTACTACGACGATAAAGTTACCTATTAAAACGAAAAATAATCAAAAAGATTTTGAAAAATTCGGATATCGGTTATCCGAGATATCTGAAAAATCTAAAATGTACTATCCGAATGACTAATTTTGGTGTTATACAAATCACCATCATTTTTGAGACGTGGAGTGTAATTTTTGAAATAAGAATTTAGAAGGTTGTATAAATCAATGTTTTAAAAGCCGGTTGGACCGGTCCGGTCCGACCGGTCCGACCGCTATTTTTGTGTTTACCGGGTGGGAGAAAACCGGTTTTGGCTATGCGTTGACTAGTCAATAAATCGTCCGAGTTTCCGGTCGGACCCGGTTGAACCGGTTCTATGACTCGGTTTGGGCCGGATCTTATGTAGTGTTTTTTTTTTTTTTTTCGATTTTATTACAAATAAAATGTTTTTGTTTTCAATCTCAAAAAAAGCCAAAAAGCAGATGCATCTCTCTCTCTTCTCGTACGCACCAAAGATTGGGATAAAACCTTCAAAACAAATATGACAGGATCGTGGTTAGTGTCAAAATATGTTTTAAGGAAGGGTTTGTGTTATTTCCTACAAAAATGGAGATGGCCTTTGCATGAAAAGTATTCTTACTCAAAATCCATGCTATAATAGTTGCAGGGGTTTTGTATTTTTATGTGTTTAAATCTGTTTATTGTGTACTAATTTGCTTTAATAAAAAAGAGAGAATCTTTTCATTGATAACAAATGGCAAATAGAGACATCACTTGAAATATTGTCGTTGTTCTGTTTTCATGTTTCCAAATGTTGATGGATCTTAAAATTACTTTTATTTAACTAGAATATTAAATTATATTACGTACATATGTATTAAGTCGATTAATTTGGGTTAGTTTTCTAGTTAAGTCGGTTAGTCTTGGATTACTCAGTTTTCATACTCAATCCTCACCGTATTACATGTCATGTCAAACTATTCAACATGAATGTATTCAGTTCAGTTAGTTGAAGCTTAAATATTTTTAATAATAACTTGCTAACCGACCAAAACTGTTTGGTTACAATTTATATCGATTTTCAGCATAAAGTACATTTATTTAACTAACTAGCAGCGTACCCCATGCAATGCAATAGACTATTATTGTATTATATGTAATGTAGATGTAGATGTAGATAGCTACATTGACATTACATGACAAATATTTTCAGAAGTAACAACGTCATAACCTAAAATTAAAATAGAAAGGTACCCTCAAAGAAATAATCTTAATAAAAAGATTTTCTTTAGTGTTTTATGGTTAAATTTTCCGTTACAAGGGAGTGGACGTACCGAGAGCGCCTAAACATCTCATTGGTCATATTCACTGCAACAAATATACAAAATGTACACATTTACTTTCTTCATTACTTATAGAAAATGGCACTTGACACTTGGTATAAATTTATAAATTTGTGAAGTTAAAAACTTGTTATTAACATCATTCATACTATACTAGTTGGGTACCTGCGCTTTGCAGCGGAACTGAAAAACGGGAGTAGGAATATATGAGTGCGGAAATGATGTGTATGTGTTTACCTACGCTTAATGAGTAAAAGCCAATTAGCACCTTTAGTTCAATAAGTACCTTACATTATATTACTTTGTACATCAATGTTAAAATCAATTTGTTTATCCATCAACACTATATGAGAAAAAATTCGTAGGAAAAATACTTTATATACGAACAATTATGAAATTTAGAGGTGGAAGGTGAAATTTTATGTTTACTCGATGCTTATTTACCATTATAAATGTTAGTTTTGAAATCGAAATATATGTATGATTAAATATATATGATTATATATGCATTTAAAATAACCAAAAGTAATATGAATAAATCTAGGTCTGTCAATGGGGCGGAGCGGGTCGGATCTTGACAAGATCCAATGGATCACAAGATCCAATTAAATGGGTCTGGATCTGGTCCATTAGTTAATGGATCATGATCCAATCTAAGATCCTACTAACTTTGTGGATCTAGATCTGGGTCGACCTATTTAATATAAAAAGAAAAATGATAATGACAGCCCTAAGGACTATCAATAAGAATTCAAAATACGCGTTAATACTTGTACTCATACCATAATAAACTGTTCTGCTGTTTATGCATGATATTTTAGGGTTGTCATTAACAATACCCATATAAAAAATATTTATTTAACTTTTCGTTATAGTTAGTGTAAATAAAAGTTAATACGTAGTACGTTA
This sequence comes from Pseudognaphalium luteoalbum, assembly GCA_963422505.1. Taxonomy (NCBI): domain Eukaryota; kingdom Viridiplantae; phylum Streptophyta; class Magnoliopsida; order Asterales; family Asteraceae; genus Pseudognaphalium; species Pseudognaphalium luteoalbum. Next base: position 97,148,880 of record OY730198.1, read on the forward strand.
TTATTATATGTCCATTTTGTCAGAACCCTCTTCAAAAATTACAAAGCTACAATCGAGAAAAAATTGAAATAAAAAAAACATGTTCTGCTGTTTGATGAAGATCTAATTAGTCATATTAGAAGTGTTATAATAAGTCTACTTGTTCTATCATTCGACAATCAAATACTTTGATAAACTCGATGCGTTGTTAACTTAGTGCATGATTACAAATTGAGTATATAATTGTGTATTAGCAGATTAAAATCTAGAGGTTATTATAAAGTTACTTCGAATTAGGAATTGAAATTAAATTATTGTATTTGAATATAAAGTGTAAAATTGTTAAATTTTAAATTTATCTTTTAAATGGGTCGACCCAAACGGATCTTGAATTGTCCCATATAGAGATCCATCTAAATGCATCGCCCCATTGGATCACTTGTTAGGTCCATGGGCCCAATTTTTTGACTCATTGGATCTTATAAATGAGACATGTCGAGTCGGGTCCGGGTCAAGATACACCCCATTGACAGGCCTAAATGAATCTACTTATGGTTTCTTAACATTTTCATAATTAATGAAAGGGCATTTTGGACTTTTCTGATATCCCCATAGTTAAGTTTTATGGAAAAAAGAGGAAATAAATTATAAGTGTTTAAGATTAAGATTAAGATTTTGGATAAAATATTGATTTTATTGCTATTGATATTATATTCGTTTTGTAAATGTTGTTTATTATTATCTGTTTCTAACAAATACCAAAGTGTTACATCAAATGTAAATGTCGGTTGTGGGTATATAAAAGGGACATATCGATCATTTATACGGAGTATTATTGCAACATCCAAAATCCATTAGTCAATTACTACAACACCTCATTATGTGTACTCCTTTTGGAACCTCGAATGTAATATTTGAATTTATAAAGGGTTATGATTAACTTATTTTTGGTTTGCACCTTGATATAACATCTTTATTAGCTTACATGAACATTTGTTGTTATCTATTTTAATTGTATTGAAGTAATCAATCTTGATTATTTTATATGTTTTAGCCTACAAAATATACGGGTTATGATCTCGTTAGAATTTAGAAGATTGTATAAATGCATACGTCACTACGAGCAAGAGGGTGAGTACATCGAGTGGTACCATCTATAAACGTGGGCTTCTTGTGGACGTTTTTTTGATGAATAAAAACTGTGGACGTCTTTTTGGGTTCTAATTTTTATCAATTTGTATTTTACTCTCTTAAAATTTCATCACTTTAGATTTTAAACCCTTAAAGTTTATTGCTTATCTGCCAAGGTACACTAATAGGCAAAGTTACCTATTAAAACGGAAAATAATCAAAAATGTTTTGAAAATTCGGATATCGGATATTCGAGATATCTGAAAAATCTGATATATACTATTTAAATTTTTGAATATTTTCAGATTGGATATTCAGATTTTTGAATTATGGATTCAGATACAAATACTTTTCAACATCTCTAGTTCGGATTGCTAAAACTTGGAGCAAAATCTCATCATCATGTAATGTATAGTACAACATGATAATGCATAAAAGACATGATCCATTTTGGTGTTATACAAATCACCATCCTTTTTGAAACGTGGAATGTAATTTTTGGAATAAGAATTTAGAAGGTTGTATAAATGCATACGTCACTACTAGCTAGAGGGTGTTGATCGAGTGGGACCATCTATAAACGAGGGGCTTGCAACAAACAACTGTGGACGTTTTTTTTGTTCCAATTTTTATCACTTTACATTTTACTCCCTTGAAATTTCATCACTTTAGATTTTACACCCTTGAAGTTTATTGCTTGTCTGGCACAATACAGTAATAAAATGGACGGGCGTTTTGTGCACGTGACATTTGCGAAGGACAATATATTACTAAAGATGATTTTATCGAATCACCTGTACTTTATATTAGATGTTGTACGTCATACCCTTTTAATGATAAATAAGGATGGTACGTATACTATGGAACAACGGATATAATCAAAATCGCAGTAAATACATATTGGTCTTTTACAATTAAGTATACGTGGATATTACGTATACAAGTAATTACAATGTTTTTGCTCTTGACTCGACATTAATTTATACTTTGAAGAAAAGGTTAACGTTCAACTTAGTTATGTATTCCAGGTGGTTCTTTTCCTATTTTGATAACAACGAGAATAACCATATCCGTACGTTATAACGAGTTTAATAAATATAATTATTTTAGGCTGTGTTTGGTAAGGAACTTTTTTGTAACTTTTGAAAGTTTTAAGCTTTTAATTTTCAAGAAAAAGCTCCTAATAAAATTAAAGCTTTGTTTGAACATACAAGCCGTAGCTTTTAGATAAATAAAATTAGCTAGATAAACAAGAGTTTAAATTTTTGATGGAGCTTTTTGTGTCTATTATTACGATAATACCCTTCTTATAAACCGCATACTTCACCTGGTCACCATCTTGGGTGATGATATTCTCACCATTGAATTTGATAAATTCACCATAATTATGCATTATCTATTTGTACAGTACAACTGTTTAATACAAAATTGAGTTAGATTTATTAAATTCAATAGTGGAAATATAATCACCTATCTTTATATGTTAGAAAATAAGTGTGTTAACTCTCCTTTTCATTGTTTTTCAAATGTGTACATATTTACAAATAAAATATCTACTTTTATACATATTTAATTTCTTAAACATGTATATTGAAAATTATTGAATTCTCGTCCCACTTACGTAGGTACACTCTTCAAGACGTACATATATATCAAGTAATAAAGTAACTTATAATTTATTGTTGTTTATTAATATTATACTTAATACATATTATATATATATATATATATATATATATATATATATATATATATATATATATTATGCAAACCCGTGCAATGCACGATACAATCAATCTCTGTAATACAAAGACTTATGTTTAATAAAATCCTTTGATAAGTACAACATATAGATATAGAAGTATTTCTCATCAATACATTAATGAATACCTTATATATAATTGCTTCGGCCATAGTTTAATGTGATCTCATACCTCATCAATGAACTCTAACTTGCAAATTGAGTTAAAAACAATAAACCATTTAAGGACCACAAAATTTCTTATTCTATATCGATGAGTAGTTATTATATCTTTGAAACTCTTCGACCCAAATATGTGGAGTAAGGACCAAAAGTTTTAGTTAGAAAAATGTAAGTCGCCTTCTAATTATTGTGGAGTATTTGATTCCCAGATGGAGCTTAATATTGTTTGTATATTTGTATTAAATATAATTTATAGACCATTTATATTTATGTATCTATAAATCGTTAATATTTAATTAATGTTAATATATATGATATCCTTCGTATGCCGTCTTCCTTGTTTTCATATTATATATATATATATATATATATATATATATATATATATAGGGTAGTGATCAAGAGAGAAGTATTTTTTTTGGAAGGGGAAAGCATTAGTATTCATCAAGAAACATATTACAATTATCAATCAAAACGTCAACAAAAAATTATTTTTACCGGTATATAGTAATCAAAATCGATGCTATAAAGAATTTTTTAACAAATGAATTTCATTTTTAAGTCATAACATTAGTTGATGAATATTTATTCAATAAATTATTAATATTCACTGTGATGAATAATAACTAAAATGCATCACGATGCATATTAAAACTTCACATTATTAAAAAAATATTTTTATTGTTAATATTCATCACAATGCATATTAATTAATATTCATCGCGATGCATATTAATGGATTTTGAAATAATATTCATAAATCGATGTTATAACTTGCAGAAAATTTTTATGGAAACTTAACATTCATAGCATCGATCTGATTAACATTTACTAAATATCAGTTTGCTTTTTTTCGAGATTTGTATATGTGAAAGTAATATGCTTTTTAATGAATACTAACGTTTCCCCTTCCCCCAAAAAATGCACTTACTTCTGAATCATTTCACTATGTGTGTGTGTGTGTGTTTTTTACTATGAAATATCTTATACGTATTTATAAAGTTAATTTAATTAATTATCTACTTAATTTATTATAATTATAATTAATGAAAGATCGTCATGTGTTATTGTTGCCTACGTGGTAAATCTAGAGACATCCTTACTACTCGCTTAGCATATATATATATATATATATATATATATATATAGGTTTAGGATATAGCGAGAAAGTTTTTAGAGAGAGAAGATGGAGAAGAATTTTTTCTTACTATGATTTAGTATTTTTATTTTAAGATCCAGATTTATATTACTTTTGAATCATAGCAACAAAAAACTAAATCTTAATAATAAACTATTGAACCAATGCAATAAAATCTAGGATTATATTAATAAAGAAATTGAATCTTAACAATAAAATATTGAATCATATTAATAAAAAATTAATCTCCTTCTTCTCTCTCTATTTTTTTTTCTTTTTTGATCGTGTTACTAGTATATATATGTGGCTATTACATTTCCAATTGAAAAAGTACATAATAATTAATGTATATGATGAATATAATTTGTTAAATTTTAGTTTTAGCAATGTTTATCTACTGATTTTTTATATGTCATTTTACACTTCTAAGTTACAGCTAGGTTACTAAATAAATTTCTACAAATAAAGTTGCAGCTTACAGCTACAGTCTACAACTACAACCTAAAGCTAAAGTTTACAGTTAAAGCCTACAGCTACAGCTATAGCCGACTTTTCCAAACAGACCCATAATATATAAAGCTATAGATCGATACAATCCAGTTAACGTTTAAAAAATATTAGTTACGAACTCATAATTTATGATATAGTACGATTAAAAGGAATTTAAGATAATTTATAATCGAAATGATAACAACATATTTAACGTTAACAATAATCATATCGAATGTAACATAAGAAGAACAATAATATATAACTTTCTAGTTACATTATCACTAAATATTAGATATGGCGTTCTCCGATTGGTCGTATCGTAGTTAATATATTTCCTTTTTATTAATATTGTCATGTTTACGAATTTATAACATCATTCGCTTAAAACTTGTAGGTAACACGGAATTTTGACCATATAAACAATTTTCAAAAATTGTGTCTATCAAAATAGAGCATCTTATCGATTCTATTACTTTTGTCTTTTATTTATTTTATTAACCCGCAATTTATATGAAAAAAGTAAAATATTTTAGGCTTTTGTTAAACAAAACCTTTAGGGCTCTTGTTAATACAATTATACATGCATATTTTATTTGTACATTTGAATTATAAATTAGAAGTCAAAGGAGAGAGAAAGTTGGTTATCATTTTAGTACAATTATTTAAGCATGTCTAAAAGGTTTATCAAGAGCCCTAAGAGCTTTGTTTAACAAAATCCAATTTCTTATAATTGTAGATAATGATATCTTTTTTTATCTATATTGATATGTAAGTGAATAATTATCTTCTTTGATATTTAATTAATAAAAAAGATTTTAATTGGTGAAATTAATATTTAATTGATGAAAATTACTATTATTGAGAATTCTTAAATTGTATACACAAATTAAAATGAATTGAAGACGTTAACTAGGACGATAGTATGGTGTCAATTTTGGAGACGATCCAGTGATTAAGGAGTAGAAGATTCAAGGTTGTAGGCATACGTGACGTCACTACAGGATGTAGAGTGGGCCCATCCATCGACAAGCGGGCATGCAACGTACTGCACATTGTTGAACGTTGTTTTCTGTTTGAATTTTTTACAACTTGCATTTACTCCCTTGAAATATGATCAGTTTACACTTTAAACCTTGAGGTTTATAACTTATGTGGCGTGGTATTGTTATATCGTGCTAGTAAATTGTGTCTTGCAAGGATGGAGCCTGAAAATTCAAATGGATGGGGTGTAAAATTTATTTTTATTTATTTTGTAGTTTGTGGAGGTAAAAATTATAAAATGTTATCAATACCTTGATTATTTTTCTATTTTATGTTATTTATAAATTTTTACAAGGACGACTACCTACGATGTCTCCACCCCTGATGTCGTGCACATGATATTTTATAATCTTATATATTTGTTGAAGCTCAACATATAAAGATCAAATGACGCACACTACTTTTTATTAGAGGTTGTCATAACTCATACCCTTTGTACGATAAATGAGGATGGTACACATAAAAAAAAAGGGATAATTACTTTTGGAGTAAATACATTTGGTGTTTTACGATTGATAAGGATTATTACGTACACAAAGTAGTTACAATGTTTTTCGGCTTATTCATACTTTGAAGAAAAAGGCTAACGTTCTCGCCAACAGCTTGATTATGATTAGTTCTACACATATGTATTCAAGGTGGCTATTTCCCTAATTTAATAAGCTAATTGTTTTTGGATTTGATGTACGCGTAATTTTTCGTTACAATGCTCAGATATAAATACGAGATTAAGATTTTGATGTAGTTATAGTTGTATCAATTGAAAATATTTTCACATTCTTCACAACGCTTGATACATGTAATTGTATACAATTTGAAATCTAGTCCGGTTTATAAGAAAGAGCATATATATTATGTATAGTTATTGAGAGGCCTAATTATTTACAATATTTGGATATGTGACATCCATGTTTAAAAAGCAAACTGATGGATATTTGCACATGTGACAATTTGATTAACCTACCAAAAAGATATATTGTCCTAAAGTAAAACATATGTGAGTTATAATTATATATCTAGCTAGTCAATTCAAAGTATTTTTCAAGTAATTACAACCATCGTATATATCGGAAAGGGGTGTATAAACCCATATATATCTTTCATAAACTTGTGACATTTTTGCAACCATTTTGGTCTTTTAATTAAATTAAAAATGCTGTGAACTTTTATATATTTTTGTATAATAATAATAACGGGAACTTGTTACTTTGATGGAGCAACAAATTAAAATTAAAAATCTCATGAAATCATTATGTGCGCGCATACATCATATGGCTATGGCTATGGCTATAGAGTGGGCCCATCAAATCAAATCAGAATATTTCATTCGCAAATAGTTAGTTGTCAGGGTGGCAGGGTGCCATCGTAATTTTGATTGATGTTGCCATATTTCGATACCAAATTGTTAAATTATTCTACCCGCGATTGTGTCATAACATAACAATAACAAGGTGGAGTATATAGCAAATGACAAATACGTACTGTAATAATAACATTTCAAATTCCTCACCGTACCACATTACAATCAAGTCATGCAACGTAACCATTACTAACCTACACTATACGACGATAACTCTGTAAAACTACTACTACTACTAACACAAACTTGTAACCTGACACCCCCTAATTATAACGATTAACGATAACTCTGTAATACTACTAAAAGTAAACTTATATATACTACTACCAGTAATTATTATTAACCAAACTTATTCTTCAAACTAAATCCATTACGTACTCCATATCACCTTCAAAACGTACCACCATTTGATCTGCCACTAACAGGAGGACTACCACCACCGCCACGACCATCATCACCACCACCACCATCTGACTTCTGAAAATGAAGAAATTAATTAAACAAGCTAGAGTTAATAATAATATATAATAATCACTTCAATAATTTAAAACTTGATAAAAAAATATCTAATTGTTGCTCCCTAAGCAGCGGAACAGTGCAGTCGGTATGAGGTAACCGAAGGATGCTTCGGTATATGAAAATCGAAGGATATTAATGAGTTCGAAGCAAGATCAAGAGAGGATATGGGATGTTTCCAGGAGTCCTGAACCGAAAGGATATGACACCTTTCAGTTGGCGGTTCCCTATCGGTGACCTGAAATGTCTTTGAGGACACACAGATCATACGCCACAACAGTCAGGAGTTCCTATCGGTATGAGAGCGTATTTATTGCGAATCATTGATGCCCACCTACTGGTGATTGGGTGTTTATTTATAGTGTCCGAGGTATCAGTCTTTTGTCTGTTTCGGTATCACCCTTTTATCCTGTGGGTAGAAGTGTTGCCGCCGTCAGTTGGCGCATTAATTAGATGTGACAGGTCGTTTGGTTTGTCTATCGGTCGGTGTGACCCTTTCAGTTGTATGTTTATGGTTTCGGTATGTAAGTGCCGTAAGGGAGGTACGTCATCAGCCCCCCAATCTATTTTGGTGAAAAATATTTTTACCAGGATAGATTTGTTTATATATAATTTTTTTTTTTTTTTTTGTTTTGTTTATGCTTTCGGCCATAGAAGGTTCCAGATCTTTATCGGTCGATTAACATTGAGCGTGTTGTTCCGTGTTGCTTCGTGACGCGTGGAAAATCATCATGACCCTGTCTTGTCAATCTGTCAGAAGGGCGCGTCGGTTTCTCTTTTCGTAACGGTTATATTTTGCTGCTATAAATACTCTTTCATCCTGGTAAATATTTATTACCTTTCATATTTTTTCCTCTGCGACCGAAACGCCTAGCTTCCTGCCGATACAGATTTTCTTGTGCTACCGAAACCTGTTGCTTTCTTCTTAGGTAATTTTCTTTCATCTATATTATTATTTTGTCCTTATGGTTTGTAATCTCTTGCTATCTTTGCTTTTGATTTGGTGGGTTTCTACCGTTAATTTGTATGTATGCTGCTGTTTCGGCGTTTTATAGTATTGCCTTTCCTTTTCGGTATATGTAGTTATTATATTCTTTCGACATGGCCGACGGCATGGCTATTGGCAATTGGGATACGAGCTTCTCAGTTATGACTCAAACCAGCGTCAACGTTTTTTGCGCAACATATAATATACCTATGGATCTTAATCCTATCGCCCTTGGTCCGAATAAACGTATAGATGAGTTTCCGGAGGGTATGATAGGTGTTTATACTCGTTTTTTTAATTGTTCAAACTTGCGTATACCATTCTCCCGTTTCTTCCTTACCGTTATGCAATATCACAATTTTCATATTTCTCAATTGACCCCTGGTGCTGCTCTCAAAATTTCTACTTTCGAGATTCAGTGCCGTTCTCTTGGCTTCGAACCCACTGTTCCTCTTTTTCGTCGTTTCTATACGCTTAGCCGCAAGGGTAATTGGATTACTGTTGAGGTTAGGCCGAAACCTATAGCCAGTTGTATAACTCAATACCCTACCAGTGTTAAAAGGTGGAAAGATCACTTTTTTTATATTAAAGCCTCCGCTGTTCCTTTTAAGATGGTGTGGAAACCTTTCGGTGTTGCTATAAAAGATGACATGCCTACCGATGCCGAAGTTGGGCCTGATCTTGTTCGGACATTGATTACCAACCCTATACGCGTTCGTAGTCTATTTGAGCAAGCGCTAGTGGTTGCTGGAATCAGCCGGAATTGGGCAAATGATGATTTGGTACCTACTCTGATGGTCGGAGAGGAAGGTGTGTGCGTGTAATCTAGTTGTGTATGCACCGAACATACGTGTTTATATGTACATTTCTGTTTATATATATATATATTTGTGTGTGTCGATATGCGACTGATCTTTTCCCCTTTATTTTTGTCTTTTTCAGAGATGAGTTTGAGGGCATTTCTTCAAAAGAAGGATTTATCCGAGGTGACCGCCGGGTCTCGACCACGTCGGCCAGAAGAGCCAGACCGTATTGCTTGAGCTGGTTGACCAGAATTTCGATCGGAGTTCACTGAGCTTGACGACGGTACGGCGGTGTTTCCGGCATGTCGACAGAGTTTGAAAGCATTGTGTCGAGATAAACGGTGCCGTTTGGCATTTTGGAGACGCGAACGTGTTTCCACTTGTATTCACCATCGATTGGATCCGCAACTGGAATCCACTGTTCAGAGGCGGTTGAGTTGCACTGAATCTGACCGGAAAACTTCTTCCGGTATGAGATCGCCGGCGATTTCAGTGAAACTGATCGGAAAATCACGTTGTTAGGAGTGGTGGTGAACATCGGAGTCACATTTTGGATTTTTAGGGAATTCATCTTGTTGAAGTAAGTGATGAGACTGTATAGATTTTTTTGTTTGATTGGTGAAGACGATGAACAGTGATGATTGTATATAGAGTGGTGCAAGGTGAGCTGTGATTCGTCCACGTGTCCACTCACAAATTTGTAACACCACCTGAATTATATTCTGTTTATACCCCTCAAGTTTTTTTAATATTTCATTATTTACCTTTCTTTCTTTTTTTATTCCTTTTATGACACCATATTGACATTATAGACTTGACGGTGGATTGCAATAATATAGTAACAACTACAAAGTTTGTAGGTTAATTAATTGATCATGTAGAATCACTGATAGTTCAAATGTAAATTATACGATTAATTTAAAATACAAATTTAGGACTTATAAGATCCAAGTCCATTTGAAAACATGAAAAAAGAACATGAACAATTAATATATCAAGTAAGACGAATGAATATCTCCTTTGCCATTGTTGATAACTGAATTGACATTCTTCAACCAAAATTAGCTCGTCCATCAAATTAAGTAAGTATTAACTAGAAAGCATAAACACTCCATCAAATGTGATGCCCTAGATATCACCAATTAAGTGTATATCGATCTCCAAAGTGCATGATATGATCAAGAATCGCAATGACTCAAATATCTTGGGCGAACTCTCTTTCGATGGCCAACACCTCCTTGAAGATGTGCTTTGATGCGGTAGTTATAGTGCTTCATGAAAGATAACAAATTCTAATTATGAGATAATTAAGCTCAATGCGTGCATATCCAACACTCATTAATTGTTACGCCATATCATATGGTTGACACAATGTCCAAAAGAAATTAAGCGCGATAACGCATGCATTCAACTAAGATTGGATATATGTTGCAATAAATATAACTTTTTACGTGACAATTTCAAATGTACTACTACTAAGTAAGTAATCATCAATAATAATTAAAAGCTAAGGGGGTTTGGCCAGACTATTGCTAACTAAGTTTGATTTTTCGTTTGATTAAAGTGGTTGTAAGTTTAGAAGTAATAACTCATAAATATCTGAGCATTGTAATTAACAAAAAAGTACATCAATAAACTTCAATGAAATCCAAAAACAATTAGCTTATGATATTTTTAATATTACAAAAATAACCACCTGGAATTAGGGATGACAATCGACATCCAACCTGGTGGACATCCATCCGATCCATCCATTTAAAATGGATATGGATGATCTAAATGGATGTATACCGGATATGGATATGAATGTAGATGATTAGTGGATCGGATGTGAATGGCAATTTATCATCAACGGATTCACCCATTACACCCGAAATCCATATGTGCATATACATATACTTACATTATAAACATATTAACTCTATATAATTATAATTATTTAAGCCAATCATTCTTATACATCAGAATTTATAACAAATTATTTATTTTTCACTCGTCATTTTCATCATATAATTCAATAAATCGAAATTCCTACATCCCTATCCAAATAAAACACCATACAATTAATTTTTGATTCCACTATACAATTGAAAGTCACAAACCAACAATCAAAGTATGTCTATCAACCAAGAAACAACAAATAAGTGTTTTGAGTTTTGTGAAAACTATATATTATATGTATTTGTAACAATTTGTGTCAAGAATATCACGATGTTTAACAATTCTTTTGATATCCAATGGATATTCATAAACCCGCCACATCCAGTAGATATGGATGTGGACGGATGATTTGTAAATTTAGTGGATATGGATATGGATGAAAAGAAATAAATGGATATGGATATGGATATAGCTCCACCCGATCCATATCCGATCCATTGCCATCCCTACCTGGAATACATAACTAAGTTGCACGTTAACCTTTTCTTCAAAGTATAATTTAATGTCGAGTCAAGAGCAAAAACATTGTAATTACTTGTATACGTAATATACTTATTAATCTAAAAGACCCAAATGTATTTATTCCGAATTTGATTATCCATTGTAATAATTTATTTATCGTAAAAAGGCCAAAAGGGTATGACGTACAACATCTAATATAAAGTACAGGTATTCGCATAAATTCATCTTTAGTTATATACTCCCTTCGTCCCAATTTTATTATCCCCAGACAAAAAATACGCTGTTTAAGAAAAACATCACCGCCTCTCTTACTTTTTGGTAACAAGGCAATTTTACCATTTACTTTTTACCTACTTTTTTGTCTTACATATATAAATTATGGGAATAAATGAACTTTATTTCATTATTCTTTTCTATTTATGGAAGTGAATAATTAAATTGGGATATCCAAAAAAGGAATACTAGACAATAGATATGGGACGGAGGGAGTATTGTGCTTCGTAAATGTCACGTGTACAAAACGCCCGCCTATTACTGTACCGTGCCAGATAAGCAATAAACTTCGAGGGTGTAAAATCTAAAGTGATAAAATTTCAAGGGAGTAACTTGCAAGTTGATATAAATTGGAACAGAAAAAACGTCCACAGTTGTTTGTTGCAAGCCCGCGATATAGATGGTCCCACTCGATCTACACCCACTAACTAGTAGTGACGTGTGCATTTATACAACCTTCTAAATTTTTATTTCAAGAATTACATTTCACGTTTCAAAAAGGGTGGTGATTTATAACACTAAAAATTAATTATACCTCATTTTTATGCATTGTTATGTTGTATTGTACGAGATTTTGCTCCAAGTTTAGCAATCCGAACTAGAGGTGTTCAAAAGTATTCGTATCCAAAATTCAAAAATCCGAATATCCAATCCGAAAATATTCAAACTTCGGGTATCCGAAATTTCGGATTCGGATAGTACATTTCAGATTTTTCGGATATCCGATATCCGAATTTTTCAAAATCTTTTTGATTATTTTCCGTTTTAATAGATAACTTTGCCGTCGTAGTAGACAAATTATTTGCAAAAACATCATTAATGATTAAAATACTTCTTAAATGGAAGAGTTATAGAGTATTTTGGTTACTTGTACGTAGTTGGCAAACGAATCTATTGCGAATCTCGATTTAAAAGCTTAAAATAACAAATTTTTGAATATTTGAATATCCGACTTTGAACATCCTTAATCCGAACAACAAGGTAAATACAGAGTAATTATTTTGTCATATGGCGTTTGTGATGTTATGAGATAAATATAAATATAATATGTGGTTTCTAATTAATTACCACGAATGTGTCATTTACATTTGAAAAAACAATGAAAAGGAGAGTTAACACAGTTATTTTCTTACATATAAAATATGAGATGACTAGGTGAAGTATGCGGTTTATAAGAAGGGTGTTATATTGTAATAATAGGCACAAAAAGCTCCATCAAAAATTTAAACTCTTGTTTATCTAGCTTTTTATTTATTTATTTAAAAGCTACAACTTGTATGTTCAAAGTTTGAATTTTATTAGGAGGTTTTACTTGAAAAATTAAAAGCTTAAAATTTTCAAAAGCTACAAAAAGTTCCTTGCCAAACACAGCCTATAATAATTATGTTTATAAAACCCGTTACAATGTATGGAATCGTTATTATCAAAATAGGAAAAGAAGCACCTGAATACATAACTAAGTTAAACGTTAACGTTTTCTTCAAAGTATAAATTAATGTCGAGTCAAGAGCAAAAACATTGTAATTACTTGTATACGTAATATCCACGTATACTTAATTGTAAAAGACAAATATGTATTTACTGCGAATTTGATTATATCCATTGTTCCATAGTATATGTACCATCCTTATTTATCGTTAAAAGGGTATGACGTACAACATCTAATATAAAGTACAGGTATTTCGATAAATTCATCTTTAGTAATATATTGTGCTTCGCAAATGTCACGTGCACAAAACGCCCGTCCATTACTGTACAGTGCCAGATAAGCAATAAACTTCAAGGGTGTAAAATCTAAAGTGATGAAATTTCAAGAGAGTATAAAGCAAGTTGATAAAAATTGAAACAGAAAAAACGTCCACAGTTGTTTGTTGCAAGCCCGCATTTATAGATGGTCCCACTCGATCTACACCCTCTAGCTAGTAGTGACGTATGCATTTATGCAACCTTCTAAATTTTTATTTCAAAAATTACCTTCCACGTTTAAAAAAGCATAGTGATTTGTATAACATCAAAATTAATCATTCGGATAGTACATTTTAGATTTTTCGGATATCTCGGATATCAGATATCCGAATTTTTCAAAATCTTTTTGATTATTTTTCGTTTTAATAGGTAACTTTGTCGTCGTAGTAGATAAGTTATTTGCAAAAACACCGTTAATGATTAAAATACCTCCTAAATGGAAGAATTATAGAGTATTTTGGTTACTCGTACGTAATAATGAAGAGAATCTTTAGCGAATCTCGATTTAAAAGCTTAAAAATAACAAATTTCGAATATTCGGATATCCGACTTTGACCACCCCTAATCCGAACAACAAGGTGAATACAGAGTAATTATTTTGTCATATGGCGTTTGTGATTATAGAAGATAAATAAATATAAATATGATATATGGTTTCTAATTAATTACCACGAATGTGTCATTACACAACCGTCATTTACATTTGATGTAACACTTTGGTATTTGTTAGAAATAGATAATTAAACGTCAATTATAAAATGAATATAATATCAACAACAATAAAATCAATATATGAATGATGTTGATAACAAGTTTTTAACTTCAGATGTTGTTTGAATTTATGCATGTATATATCAAGTACTCGCAACAACGAAGCATTTTCTAAAGTAATGAAGAAAATAAATGAATACATTTTAATTTGTATATTTGTTGTACTAAATATGACCAATGAGATGTATATGCAGTCGGATACTTCCACTCCCATGTAAGACCACCTGCAACGCAGGCGTGCTGACGAAGGTGGCAACTCAGAACGCCCTAATTATTTTATTCCTTTTCTTCCTTTTATTTAGTTTGTATTTTAAAATAAATCAAAATTAAAAGAAAATGATGGGGCCAAGGGGGGGATGATGGGCGTTCTGGTCGTTCTGGGTTTACCACTGCACGTGATCACGTGGAGTCGACGCTGATGTGACACCCAGAACGCCCCAGAATGCCCATCACCTCTACAAGTGGTCTAACGGAAAATTTAAACATCAAACACTAAAGAAAATCTTCTTTTTAAAATTATAGAAATTGATAAAAAAGAGTCATAAGAGCTTCTTTTAACATGCATAAAAATATGTACATTAAAAATTTGTCCTCCCTGAATTTTATTTAAAGTACAATTATTTTATTCATGTCTAAATAGCTTAACCAAAGCTCTTAGGGCTCTTGTTAACAAAACCCTAATATTATTTTTTATGGTACTTTTTATTATAGTTTAAGATTATTACGTTGTTACTTCTTAGAATGTTTGTCAATATTACGTAACGTCAATTTATCTACATTATATCTACAACATTTTCATACTTATCTTAATTCTATACTCAACAATGGCTATTGTATATACTACTCTCATAATCACTTTTAAAAAATTAAACATATATCTTAAATTATTTTTTCATTAATTCAAATTTCTAATTACTTGACAAAAATAATAAAATCAAATAAGATATATCTATATTATTTTTTTAGTTTTTAGAATCATATAATTCAATCTATTTCAATTTAGACTCTAATCAATTTTAATCTTGCATTTATTGTTTTGTCTAATCAGATTATCTTGATACTTGATTCTTATAGTTTTAAATGCAAACTCTTTAACCCGAATCAAACATAAAAAGAATAAAATAATCTAACTGGACATCAAAACATAAATAATAACTTGTTGCGTTGCACGGGTACACTGCTAATTAGTTTAAATACATGTCCTTTATTCTGAAAATCGATATAAACTGTAACCAAACAGTATTGGTCGGTTACCAATTAGTTTTAGAAAGATATTTAGACCACTCCCAACGTCAACCGGTTGGGAGAATCGGTTGGCAACCGGTTAGCATCACCAATGCCAACGACAACCACATCCCAAACCGATTGGAGCTACAACCGGTTTCAACGAGCTATCTGATTCAAACCACTTCACAATTTGTGGGGCCCACAACTTTTTTTCTTTTTCTTTTTTACTTTTGCCGGTTGAAAACATAAAAATAATAAAAAAATAAAGTGGTTTGGAAGTGGTTAAACTGTTGGAAGAGACGAATTAGTTTTGAATCAGTTGGTGGAAAGCTGATGTGACAGAAGTGGTTCAACCACGGTTGGGAGTGGTCTTAGGCTCCAACCGAATGCATATCACGGTGAGGATATAGTATGAAAGCCGAATAATCCAAGCCTAACCGACTTAACAAGAAAAGTGACCCAAATTAATAGACATAATTCAAATGTATGTAATATATGTAATATTTTTAGAGTAGAGTTCAAATGAGTACATCAATTTTGAGTGAGAATAGGGGAATCAATCTCAATCACTCATTTTCATCAAATACCCATTTCCCCCACCATAAAATTCAGCGTTTTCTCCACTTCGATTTGTCGTCCCTCAAGGCATACTTTTGATAAATTTTTATTTTTTATTTTTTGATGGGTTTTACAAAATAGTAACACATGTGTTAGTGATTGGTTGTACATTTGATTTGTGGTTAGGGTTAGAGGTTATGGCTATGGTTTACGGTTTAGGATTTAGGGTTAGTGTTTAGCTGGGTTTAGGGTTTAATAGGGTTTAGGGTTTAGCAGGGTTTAGGGTTTAGCAGGGTTTAAGGTTTAGTATGATTTAGCGTTTAGAGTTTTGTGATTTGATGAATCCGACTATGTTTTGTATCTGGTGTTTGAGATGTTGAGGCAATGTGTTCTGTAGACATGTGAGCCGGAGCTTGAAGAACTCTACAATGAATCCAGATTGGTTAGTGAAAAGGAGATTGAATCACATCATTCTTAAACCCGTCCGTATACCCGTACACCCATACACCCAAGAAAAATAGATACGTTACCCCTACTTTCTCAAAAGCATCCCCCAAAACTTTAAAACAAAGTTCCAAAGATGAAAGGAGAGAAATCGTAAGTAGACAACGTCAGAAAAAAAAAAAAAGTTCAGGAAAGAAAAATCCGAAGAAAAGGAAATCAATAGGAGAAAAAGACTCCTTCCGCAAAACACCAAAAAGGCGTCAATCCTCCCAAAAATTCCAACTTCAACAAAAGAAACCCATCAAAAACCCAACAAAACTCCCTCTCATTCAACAAACACTCTACTTCAAAAAACCCTACTTCACTTCCCTAGAATGATTGTGGCTAGATCGACTTCGCACTCACCAAAAAGGTAACGATTTGATTCTCAATCAAGCCTATGATGATAAACGATACATGGTTGGCGTTCTGAGTGATGGATAATATTAGAATAGGAAACCCTAAACACTTTGAGTGATTTGAGTGACCACATAGGGAGGATCGCCTAGTCATGTATCCAAGATCAAAGATCAAAAGCATGCTCCCAAAGATTACAACCCTGCTTTTTCAAAGAACGAATATTTTATTTTTCAAAACCCCCCCTAGTAAAAAGTTCTACCCTAAATTATTTTATTATCTGCTTATTTTTAACCACGCTTGAAATTCGAGTTTGCTTGAGGACAAGCAAAGTTCTAAGTGTGGGATAATTGATATCGCGTAAAAAGTCATGTTTTTACTACTGATATTTCTCTCATTCTGGAACGATTCTTGGCATTTTAAACTCAAATATAATACAAATCAATGATATTATGCCAAGATGGTCAAAACAAAGTTGCACGATAAAAATCAAGCAAAACGGATGAAAAACAAAGATTCCACACACGTTTTAAGATTCAAGGCATCAAAATGAGATTTCAAGACAAAAGTGCCCATCATCAACATCCATCTCATCCAAGATGTTTGTTTTCAAATTACGAATTCAACAGAAGAAGAATCAACAAAAACGGATAAAGAATGAAGATTCTACGCCCGCCGTAAGATTCAAATGATTCGTATGCAATATCTGGAGATAGAAGACATATTTTTGGGATATCCTTACATCAAAGTCTTCGTTTTTGAATTACGAATCCAACGCAAAAAGAATCAACGCAAACGGACGCATAACAAAGAAGATACACGCGAATTAAGCAATGCAACGAAAGACGATGGACCGGGGCGGGTGTCATCCAGCCGCCGCCGGCCTGCTGGTGGGCACCGCCGCCCCCTTTCCTCTGTCTCGTTTCCGCTTTTCCGTCCTTGCGTGTACCCGGTGCGCCACCTTTCGCTACTTTTTCGTACCCGGTGTACCACCTTTCACCCTTTTTCTAATGTGTGCCATGGAATGCTAACACAAGCCACATTTCACCTATAAATAGAGCCCCAAGGCTTCCATTTGAAAATGTCCCATATGCATTAGGCATAATTCTCTCTTTACTTTCTCATTCTATTTTCTTACTTCAAAATTAGTATTAGGCTTGTTAGGGAGCTTGTTTAAAGTAGAACGAAGCTTTGGTTTTTATTAATACAGATGTAAAACGATGCATATAGTGGTCGTTCATTATATCCTTGTTTTTTTGGGATTGTTGTTCCGTACAACATGTGTAAATTCCACTGCACAATATCACATGCACAACATCTTTGTTTCGTACTTTCGTATGTATAGCCTGATCCATTGACTGAACTAAATTTGAATATTGAGTTTGTTTACCTTAAGGTCCATGCTGAAAAGATGAAGAGACAAATGATGATTAAATAATGGCTAGTCACTCGGACATGCTGAATTACACCCTTGGTGGTCAATGTAGAGCATGAGTTTGGATATGTATGGGTTAATTTGAGAAGAAACCCCAAACCCTCAACCCTAAACCATAAACCCTAACCCCTAAACCCCAAACCCTAAACGCAATACTTTAACACATGTGTTAGTAAATGTGAAACCCATCAAAAAAGATGAAAAAAAAACTCGTCAAAAGTATGTCTTTAGGGACGGAAAATCGAAGAGGAGAAAACGCTGAATTTAATGGTGCAATTTTTATAATTTTTTCGATTTGTCGTTTGTGAGATAATTGATGTTGGGGGTAAATGGATTTTGTACATGTGGTGCATTCTCTTTGTACACATGGCACAATATCATTGTTTCCTCCATTCTCACACAAATTCCTATTCTCTAGGGGTGTTCATTCGGTTAATTTGGTTTAAACCGAACCTAATAGATGAAACCGATCGGTTTTCGGTTTTAAAAAATTGAAACCGAACCGAACCGAACAACTAAAAAACCAAACCGAAGCGAACCTAATTACTATTGTAACGCCCCTCATTCCCTCAAAACACAATATTATATTAATAAACCGGAAGCGTAGGTATTTAAAACATATATTTGATTACTACACCATATATATAATGTACAAAACAGTTGTAATCAAGTTATACTATCCAAAAGTATTAACCAAATTCACTTTTCGAGGCATTACGTAAACTAACTTCGTTTTATACAAAACATTTTCAGAGTAGCATAATCTTCAAACATCCCTTGCTTTAATCATTAACTTCTTGCTACCCACATTCTATCAAAAATCTGCAAGAAGTAACAACGAGGGATTAGCACGAAGCTAAGTGAGTAAACTCATCACACAACATTCAACTTAGCTTCATCACCTAATTACTTCTAATATCCGCAAATACTACAATTAACAATCAACAATCAATAATCAACAAGTACTTAATGAGGATCGGTGGCTCTGGGGATAACCATAATACCCGGGAGGCTCCCCAAGAACACTTATCCAACCATATCCGTATGGTCATAACGGACGAGACCGATAGCTAGTGGTTACTACATTCAGATACAGAGTCTATACACACAACAAATGAAGTACAACTCTGTATCATTCATACAACAACCCACTAGCCCAACCAACAGTTCATCAACTCGTTGACCTCACTAACAACTGATGCCCAAAGGCCACACATAACACGTAGATTTATAATCAACAAGGTATAATAAAGAATCAACAACAACATATCTACGTTTATTAGTTGAAATCAAATGATTACAACTAAATCAAATGGTGAGTTTTGAATCCACTCACCGATACCTTTATCTTCACAAACTCAGAATCCAGGGATCACTTATCTTTTGGAGGATCTGAGAATCAACAATCAAATATAAGTTAGTAATCTGAATCTTCAATACTTAACTTATCTAATATCCAGCATAAGAAACTCAACATAATTCACATAATAAGTATAGCTTCCTAAATATGTTCTTGTAGACGTCAACATACTCATTATTATGCTATAACACTAATTTATCAACAGTACAGCATTTTACAAATCATTTAAATCAACTTCTGAAATATAAAGTTGATATGCTGACAGAGGCTAAGAAGCCGCCGGCTGGGCATCATGACCCGCCGGGTCGACCATACAAGCCGCCGGCTTCACCCTTGAGCCGCCGGGTGAATTAGATTTTGAGCAAACAGAAGCTAATTGAGTATTAAAGGCTGTAGGAGCCGCCGGCTTGGCCGACAACCCGCCGGTTCTCCAACATAATCAAGAACCCGCCGGGTAGGGTACCAGACCCGCCGGCTTGTTCTTCAGGAACAACAACAGCAGCAGTTTAACCAAAACCTGCACGAATCATAATTCACCAATTCCTATCTTTCACATACCAATTCATGCAAACAAGATTTTCAGCACTTAAAAACACCCTATTGCACCTAACTAACTTCACAACACCAATTAACACCAAACAATGTCAATTTCAAGGAATTCATTTGGTTCACTTACTTGAAATCAAAATCACACTTCAAGAACATATATACACTCATTCAACTTATGTAATTCAGTTCATAACATCATATAGTACCAGAAATCATCATATATCATTTAAACATAAATCAATGCATCAAATTCTTATTTGCCCTAACTTTTAGTTTATGAATAATAAAACACTTACAACTTTAAGTAATTGATATGATGATGAAGATGAACTAAAGTCACAACAATTCTGTAGATCACTCTAATCACCACTTCAATCTTGTTAGTATTTAGGTATAGTTTCCTTTGTGTTTTGGTAATGAGTAAGAGTTTAGTTCTAACAAAGATTTGGGAAAGTAATAAAACAAGGTCGGTCTCCTCATTTAAGCCGACCCAATGATGTGGGTATTTTATACCCGTTCCAAATCTATTGTCTGGAACCTAAAATTCATTTGCGAGAAAATTATTTTATGATATTATCGAATATAGTAAATTAAAACAAACAACAATTTACTATTCACATAAGTCCTAAGACTTACTTACCTAAGTTTTTCAATAAACAATTAATATCAAATAATTCCTAAATTAATTAAATAATCAATTTAAATAGATTATTACCAGACCTGACGAGAGGATGTTACAACTATTCGGTTTATTCGGTTTTTACTATTCGGTTTATGCTCTCATATATTAATAATATAAACATTCAAACAAAATCAAAAACTAGATTATAAAACAAAACTAATTAGCACGTTTCCTAAGTTCGTGACAAAAATATAATAATTTGCAAAACAAAACTAAGATATAGTTGAGAAATTTATGATAAACGATGAATAGAATTAATAACGGTATAAATATACATAATATTGAGTGATTAACCTAATTAATTTGTACATATTTTGAAAGTATTACAAAAATATATTACTATTCGGTTAATTTGGACTATTCGGTTTCTATATTGTAACCAAAACCAATCCAAAAACCAAAATACATATTCGGTTTTGAACCAAACCGATCCAAAAAACCAAATTATCCAAACCAAATAGTCCAATCCAAATTGTGTGATTGAACAATTCGGTTTGTCCATATAGTGAACACCCCTACTATTCTCATTTGAACCACCCAATATTTTTAATTAATTAAATTAAAGTAAAACTAAGATCCACCTACATTTTGGAAACATGAAAACGTAATAGAACAAACACAATATTTCAAGTGATGTCTCCTTTTCCATGCACTTAACGCTTGGAAACTCAGCTCATACCATCAATCATCAATCATCAACCAAATATATATTGATCTCCATAGAATTTGATGTGATTAAGAATAGCGATGCTTTTTCGAACAGGAATCCCCACTTCTCGTAATGCCCTGGTTGGTTAATATATATCACAACCGGAAAATGAAGAAAAAAAGAAAGACAATATCAGTTATCAGTTATTCCCACATATATTGATAGAAAAAAAACAAATAGATGATTATTTAATACACTTACGTATAATGAAGCAAGAAAAAAGTTTCGTCGTCTAAAAAGTTTTCATAAAAGTTCTTCTCGTAATGAGTAAGACCGAGGAAAGTTAACATTCGTTTAATTCTCTTATACTTTGCATCTTCGGCTTGTTGACGTAGGGCTTTCTCCTTTACCTTCTCCTGCACCTACACACCAGGTATAAATACATTGTTCGGGTTTGTTGTATATATGAAATACTTTTATCTACTATCTGAAAATTTTTAATCAATTAACTAGTTATTAAAGTAAGAGTAAGTAAATTACAAAACGATCCGTATTCATATCCATAACAGAGCAAATGCGATGGAATAAACATATCACCTTAAAAGCTCGACCTTCAAAAGCGCAAAGAAGAATCCAAGGGAGATAGCACTTAGACCTCTCATGCCGCTAACTAATGATACCATTACTCCGGAACCAAAACCTGCCATCATACTATAAATCTAGATCCATGAGTATCAAGTTATATATTGTGCAATATATCAAAACTCTACTATGTATAAATACTTGAATTGTGAATACATATATCCGCACAAAACCTGCATATATTGGAGCCTTGGTGACAAGAAAATGGCGCGAGAGTAAGCTTACCATGTCTCAACATCCTTTTTTCCTCTTAGCTTTTGCATGACACACGATACGCCTGCATCAACACTCGTCAAAACAGCAAAATTGGTAGCCACTTCCAAGGTCCCTCCTGAAATTATAGCTTGGTACGGTACCAATGAGGAAGACCACGAGGACGTATTATCATCCTGTACATAAATAAAACAAATTAAACATTTTTAAAAAGCATGCATATCAATCAATGATATATATATATATATATATATATATATATATATATGATCATTAAAGTCTTAATTACTAGTTCCAAATATATACATGATTTCGTATGTCATTGAACCATATATTAAAGAATAAACACCACATGTCTTATGTCTTATTTGTATTTAGTTTAATGGTATTCAAGCAGCAAATTAATCAAAAGTTGTTTCATATACACACAAATCCACATAAATTGAGAGAAACAAGATCAACCTATATAGAAAATCAATATGATTCCATACGTGTTAGATCATAAGTAAAATTCCAAATATACATGGATGATTGGAAGATGAGGTTCATCCGTTATAGAATTGAAAACCTGTAAGTCTCGTGTTTTAGAATCGATAACTTCGTTATCTGTAATATTAAGGTGCGGAATTCCTTAATATGCGTTATCTTACTATAACGAATAAATTCGCATTTATAATACGATTAATAACTAATATGCCTTGCTTTAATCAATAAACGATCAAAACCTAGCCTTTAGTATTGTTTGTTTTCTCTGGATCAATTCGCAGAAGATGAAAGTTCGAATAGCAAAAGTCACTGATTTCTAAACCGAAATCATTTAAATATCGCAGCCTAACTCGCAACCGCTGGGCCTGTGAGTTGACTCGACTCGCAACCAAGCCCAAGCCCATGTTAGACTCGGTTCGCAATTTGTCTTGCGAGCTTAGATCTCATCTCGCAGTTAAGTAACCTGCGAGTTGAGATTTCGGTTCGCATAACATTTATTAGTTCATATTCAATATTCATCTAACACTTTAACACACTAATATATTTAACGAATATTAATAACAAAACTAATATCTTTTATTTACAAATCTTAAACCAATATACAAACATGATTATAACTACACCAGTCATATTTTCAAGCTAGATTTGTTGTCATAAACTATGTCTCAACAAAACCTACTAAAAGAATTAAAAAATAAATTTACATTTTAAGACACGTTTTGTTCACATATGAACGATCCAACCATTCACATGTAAACAATTGTGTTTTTACGTTATGTTCACATATGAATAAAGTTAATCATATGTAATTAATTAACATACACGTCACCTGTGGCTGTGAATTATGTGAGGTGCCCGGGTGTGAAAGCACGGAAGAAGTAGGTAACACATGGTCAGTTAGAGTCTTAAAACAGACACCAAAGGCGGCACCTGGGACAGCACCGACGATAGTGATGACGGCAACCTCAACGGGTAAAGACTGTTGGGCAACCCATTTATTAAACAAGGTTTCATAATCCTTGTATTTATTGGCTAACTCTTTGAAAGGGTTGTCGTTAACCACCACTAGAACCTTTTCATCCTTTTTCTTTTTCTTCCACATCAACCTAGAAAAATAATTTATGAGTAGCTTCTCAAACATGAATGATATATCAGTTTCTTACGCACCAACTATGAATTAATGAGTTTAATTCACAAGAGATTATCGAGAGTAAATAGATATAATCACAAAATCATAATTTTGATGGTAAATAATTAATTATTAGTAGATGAATATATATCGATATCGATATCCTATATAAATGTTGGAAGTAACTAACTTGTCACCTGATTTTATTTCCTATTTTCTGGATTAAATATAATTATAATAATAATTCTCAGATTATTCAAAAGAAAGTTATTTTGGTACGTACCTAATAAGCCGACATCTTAGAAATTGATGATGTGTGAGTTGAGAAATGTTAATGGACTGGGTTGGGTTGAGATGGGCCTGAACCTAAAAATAAGTCCATCTACATAGGCCCATTTTCATATGTGTAAAAATTGTTTAGTTTGAAGTTTTACATGATTAAGATAATGTATATGGCATTCAATTTAATGTATCTAGCATTCATCTTTTAACATTGTGCAACATCATATCATCACTGATTGGATATTTAATTTAAGATATAAAATATTTGAGACAAAGTCTTAAATAGAGTAATAGTAAATTACTATTTTGCCCTTTTTAACTTTAACTTTCAAACACATATACTAAATGCAATTTATTATAACATTAACGTATCATAATTAATTTCGATTACAAAATATGTAATCCAATCTTTATTTGTATTTTCTATAAATGACGTGGTAACTTACATAAAATTATAATATGAGTTTATGTGTGAAACATACCCAATATAATAAAGTAAAATGGTTGACGGTTTTTGAGTTAACGGGTCCAGATTTGCGGGTAAACAATTCTCACTTTAAACCCGAACTATGATGAACGGGTTAATATGTCAAAATTAAGTAATATGGTATAATGCCAAGTAAACGGTAGTGATTTAAGATTTACGTGCCTGTGAATAAAAATATAACTATAATTTTTGTTCTGACGTCGTTGTATTGCACGGGTATTATTCTAGTAATTTATTAGAAGATAAAAGGTTATTATTATATTATTATTAAATTAAATTAATTATTATTATTATTAGTCCAGCAAGAAAATAGGAAATAAAATTGGGTGACAAATTACGACTTCCAACAATTATTTAGGAGATCGATATATCGTATCTACCTATTATTAATTTACTATTAATATAATGATTTTGTGATTATATCCATCTATTTACTCTCCATATTGTTCGTGTTTAAGAAACTGATCATTCTGTTTGAGAAACTACTCCTACATTATTCTTCTTCGTTGATGTGGAAGAAAAAGGAGCAAAAAAAAGATGAAAAGGTTTGAGTGGTGGTTAACAAGAACCCTCTCAAAGAGTTGGCCAATAATTACAAGGAATATGAAACCTTGTTCAATCAATGGGTTGCCCAACAGTCTTTACCCGTTGAGGTTGCCGTCACTACCGTCGTTGGTGCTGTCCCAGGAGCCGCCTTTGGTGTCTGTTTCAAGACTCTAACTGACCATGTGCTACCTACTTGTTCCGTGACTTCACGCCCGGGCACCTCTCATCATTCACAGACACAGGTGACGTGTTAGTTTACATCTGATTAACTTTATTCCTATGTTTACGAAACATAAAAACACATTTGTCTACATGTGAATAGTTGTATAGTTCCTATGTGAACAAAACATGTATAAAAATATAAATTTACCGTTAACATTTTTTTTAGTAATTATTCAATTCTATGGTGAACCTCATCTCCATGTATATTTGAAATTTCACTTGTGATTTATATTTAATGGAATCATATATATCCAACTAGATCTTAAACCCATGTATACACGCGGTGTGTTTGATTGTTTAATTAAAATAAATATCATAATTTTAATTTAACAAAAATAGAGGGCTTAAAATTACATGTTTTCTATATATAATTTAAGATAAAATAGATCTTAAACCCGTGTATACATATGAGGTGTTTGATTGTTTAATTAAAATAATGGTCATAATTTTAATTTAATTAAAATAAAGGACTTAATTGATTAATTAAATTCGATTTAAATCTTCTTATATATAATTTAATATAAGATTCACCATTGATTTTCTATATAGGTTGATCTTATGATTATGTCCCTCTCTTAGAGTGGAATTGTATTTGTTGGAATAAAACCACAAACCTTGAAGGCTAGAGTGGAATCATAACTTAACGAAATGACACATGTAACTTCAACGTTAATCTTTATCAACGAACGAATGAGCAGTAAGAATGTGTAACTAGCGTCTCCCTCGATCACCTCATTTTTATAGAGATGAGGGGTATGAATTCATATGGAATAGGTGATCCATAGAACCACATTTAAAGGCCCCTAACTGTATTTTACCAAGTGGCATTAAATCTCTATACCAAACTAAAGTTACACTATATATAACCAATTGTTACTATATCTTAACAATATTTGTATGTATAAGAAACAACTTTTGATTTGCTTGTTGAATACTGCTATAGTAAACAGAAATACGACACGTGGTTTTTAATTTATGTTTCAATGACATACGAAATCATGTATTTGTTTGGAACTAGCTAGTAATCAAGACTTTAATGATCGTTGATATGCTTTTTAAAAAACGATTTGTACGTTCTATGTATGTACAGGTTAATAATACGTCCTCATGGCCTTCCTCATGCTATTATTTCAGGAGGGACCTTGGAAGTGACTCGCAATTTTGCTGTTATGACGAGTGTTGATGCAGGCATATCTTGTGTCATGCAAAGACTTAGAGGAAAGAAGGATATCGAGACATGGTAAGCTTATGCGATTGTATGTAATGTATTCACAATTCAAGTAATTGAGAAGTAGGAATGGCAATGGGGCGGGTTCGGTGCGGGGGTGTCAGTCCCAACCCCAACCCCATTTTTCTAAGCAATCCCCAACCCCACCCCAAACTCCAACGGGGTATTATCGGGGCGGTCCATCCGGGGAATGGCTTACCCCAATACCTAACGGGGTCTTATCGGGGTAACTTGTTGAGAACGTGGGCTCTTCAAATCGTAACCCAACACTCGTTCTCTATTAATAATACCCAAAATTCTGACGACTTGTTGATTTTTCTTAAAGCAATTCCTAAACATCCACTAATTGGGGTCCTCGTTTCAAAAACAAATAGTAACATGATCAAGACAACATATAGTAATTGACTTCATTGATGACACAAGTATACTAAAAAAATAGAAGGATTACACAAGTATATTACAAATAAATAATAACTAAGCCTTTGTTGTGAAAGAGTCAAAATTCTAAATTTCAACACACAATAGTCTTATAGATAAATAATGTATTAAATATTATAAATATATATATTTATTGATGATATTAGTTATTTATAGATATAACTAATAATTATATATACATATATTGTAATCACACACACACACATATATATATCGGGGCGGGGTGGAGCGGAGCGGGGATGATATTACCCAACCCCAACCATCCCCAATCCGATCCAAAACTTGCGGGGTTCGGGGATCCTATCGGATTTGGATTTTTTTGCCATCCCTATTGAGAAGTTGTAGGAGTTTTGCCATTCTAAAGAATAAGAGCTTTATGTTAGAAATCATATAATCGGATAGATCGACTTTTTCGAATACATCTATAATAATTAGTCTATATGTTAGAAAAGCATTACTAGTATATAATTTGGTACTCATGGATCTAGATTTATAGTATGATGGCAGGTTTTGGTTCTGGAGTAATGCTGTCATTAGTTAGTGACATGAGAGGTCCAAGTGCTATCTCCCTTGGTTTTATCTTTGCGCTATTCAAAGGTGGAGCTTTTAAGGTGATCAATTTTGTTTATTTCTCTTCATATGTGGATCATTTTTGTAATTTACTTGGATAAAAGTATTTCATGCAGCCCAGCCCAGCCCAGCCCCCCAAAAGATGAAATGCTTTCAGTGAGGTCCGGTTGAGTCAGGCCCAGTATTTGTTGGCTCTTCATTATAATTTGTAGCATTATTATTAGTTTTTTTTTTTTTTGTTGTTGTTGTTGTTGTCCTCTATTCGATAGTAATAGTCTATATTACAGAGTAATAATAATTAATATCCTAGACTAGATACAGGTGATTCGTTTTAAACATATTCAGATTTTTTCGTGTTTACGGGCCATATGTATACTTTTATAGTATTAGAACAGGGCCGACCAGAATAAGGAATAACCTTTAATACTTAAAGCAACTTATTTAAATGGGAGAATTGCATATATGTCACTCCTAAATGACTTAATACTCCGTATCAAATTAATATGCCCAATCTAATTTCAAAATAACATATATGTCATCTTAAACTTCCAAAATATCATATATTCCTAAATATTTATTGTAATGATAAAAAATTATTATGAATTAACATTAAAATAAGAATAGACCATTGTACCCTTATTCATTATACCCTAACAACACATCTATTTTACTGAAGCTCATGAGTCACATTCCCACCTTTTGGTCCCTATGATAGTTGCTCTGATAGGCATTGATATTTTCACCATTGTAAATGATAAATCCATCATTAAGTACAAGTGTTTATGCAAATGAGAAAACTGTTTATTGTACAATTTTAGTGAAACTATCATTTTCCCGGTGATATATTCATGTTCATCATCTTTGTTGACATGCTTTTGTTGTTAGAAAGTCGCTTTGATTTGTTGCTAAAAAACAGTGCAACATCAAGTACTTTTTTATTTGTTTTGGGATACTTTATTGCTTCAGTGATGAAAATTGTTTGTTATTTTTTTTCGGATTCGTAATTTACAATATGTTTGAATTATACTGATGGGTAATAAAAGTCAACAAAGGAGTCTAATCTATATATATCTTTAACCTTTGATGATGTATGAGGATATATTGTTAATTATTGTAAAAACAATTCGGATGGAGTAAAATTATATTTATTTTCAAACGACTTGTTTTCTGTTCTGCGGCCAATTCATCGATTAGGTTCGGCTTTTGTATTATAGTTACATGGTAAAAGTAAAAAGAGTACATGTGATGGGTATAAATCTGAAAAGGGCGTATATGATACTAATCAAACAAAGGTATAATGGTCAATTCTTATATTACTAGCCCTCAAACCCGTATATACACACGGGGCGTTAAATTTGTATTCAATTTCATTATGTAAAAATCAACCATTAAATCTCGTGTATACACATGGGCCATATAACATGAAATCATAAATCATAATAAGTTTAATATATAGTATTAATTGAATTATAAGTTACAAAAAATATGTTATTACGTACTCCCTTCGTCCCAATTTTATTGTTCTGTTTTGATTTTTGAAGTCTTTTTTTCAACTTTGACCTTTAATATTTTTGTTTGTGTTATATAATATTTGATGCAAAATATATGAATGGATTGGGTTTTGAATGTATTTTCATTTGTATAATTTGTATTAAGTATTATATAACACAAACAAAAATATTTAAAGTTAAAGTTTCAAAAGTCAAAAGAGGACAATTAAACTTGGACGGAGGGAGTATTGTAATACTTACAGATAAAATACATAAATCATATAATTTTATTTCTGAATTTTACCCGATTAAGAATAAATAAAAACATTAAGAAATTTTTGAAACTTTGTATATTACATAAAAAAAACTGTTTATGAAAGTCACGTCAACAAATACCAGAACATACTCGAGCAATCCACCCATTGAGATTTTTTTTAGGTAAATTGTTTAGTATTATTATATCATATATTTAAAAGATTATTATTATTATTATTATTATTATTATTATTATATTAAGGATTAAGGAATCCGTGTTTGGTTTTAAGACAAATTGGAATATAAAATAATTATTATTTAATCCTATACACAAACGTAGAATATATTAAATTGACTAAAATAATAATTTATGTTTAATTGTTATTTATATAATGATTTATGATGTAATTATTTCCTAAATTTTAGCTAATTAAACAAAATTAAACAATCCTATTGGTCAATTGAGTCTTTGATGACATAATCAAATGTTTCTTATATATAATTTAGGATTGTTAATTTGTAAGAGAGTTTTTTATTATTAAATTTAATATTTGGACATACTCCGTATATGATATTTTAGGAGGTTAGGAATGACATATTTGATATATTGATAATAGATCGGGCATATTTGATATTAAGTTACTTAGTTGGCATATATGCAATTCTCCCTATTTGAATTAATAAGAGTTTCTTATAAACATAACCGGCTCTGACTTGAACTGTTTTGTAGATTCGGGATAAGGTAAAGGAGAAATCCTTACGTCAACAAGCGGAAGATGCAAAGTATAAGAAAATTAGACGAATGAATCGTTACGAGAACTTTAAGGCTTTTTAGATGACAACTTTTTCTTGCTTCACTATACGTAAGTGTATTAAATAATCTTTGTTCGTTCTTTCTTTCTTTCTTCCATGTGTGTGTTTTTGTGTTATAATATACGTGACAGCTAATTATCACTAATAAGTGTTTGTTTTTTCTTTTCGTTTTGTGATTATATGAATAAATAAGAGCACTACGAGAAGTAGGGATCCCTGTTGGAAAGAGCATCGCTATTCTTAATCACATCAAATTCTATGGAGATGAATATATATTTAATTGATTGATTATTTTAGATGTTCTCTTGCTAATACTTAATTAATCAGATCAGATGGTATGAGATTAAGCAGATTTGGAGGGTTAATATATTGGAATCTCCCAAATTTTTGTAATGTTACAATTTTAATTTGATGGATGGCAGGGTTCGTTTTATTTCCTACAAAATTGGAGACGGTCTATATGTGCATATAAAAAAGAGGTATAACAAAATTTACTTAAGAAGTTTTAAGTTGTCAAGGAATGTAACGTACATACTCATGCCATTTTAATTTTGATTATATGATACTCCCTCCGTCCCATTACAAATGTCCACTATTGACTTTTGAAAGTCTTTATTTTACAACTTTGACCTTAAATATTTTTGTTTGTGTTATATAATATTTGATGCAAAATATATGAATGAATTTGGCTCTAAATATAATTTCATTGATATAATTTTCATCAAGTATTATATAACACAAACAAAAATATTTAAGGTCAAAGTTGAATAAGAAAGACTTCAAAAAGTCAATAGTGGACATTTCTGATGGGACGAAGGTAGTACATGTTAAAATGCCCTGTTGGGTTCTGTATATGTTCCCCTAATCTCGAGAAATTATACATGTTAAAATGTGTGGTGAGATTTGCGTGAACCAAATACGTATGTACTTGTACAAATTGCATCTCCTATATCATTTTCTTGTTTTCCATATCTAAGTGTCAAGTTTGGTTTGGGCTTTTAGTAAATGCATTTTTGTCATATTTATATTCCCATAGCCCTTTGTAATTCTAGATCAAAAAGGCCCAAAAGCTATTGAGGTTACCCTCATTTTGGTTCTTCAAAGTTTCATTGCATATTAAATGGGTACCTTTACTACTACATTACAATAATTTGGTAGTTTCCGATAAACCCTTTAAAACTACTCTCGTACCATCTATTCTATACCCGGTCGTTGCTCACTTTCTCACTTTTTCGAAATATTGAGCAGACGGTTGGTGTACCATACTCGATCCTATCTTGCTTCGCATGCATTCCCATCTATGTCGCAACTGATTTCATTAAATATCTACAATTGTACAATATGTATCATCTAGTTTTTATGTATGTTTAGTTGAATATAGACAAAAGATAAAAAGTCAATGTATTTTAGTATATGAAACACAGGTTAAAGATATATCTCTAATAATATAAAAAGTAAGTGCGAAGAACGCCAAAGTCATGTAACGCAAATAACCTTATTTATTTATTAATATAATACTCTGTAGTACTTAAACAAATCAAAGAGCTATTTAGATAGCATCTTTATAGAACATATGCACGCAATTAGGAAGAAACGTTAAAAATCCATATCACACACAAAATTTTTAGATAGAACATTTATAGCCGTGTTGTACATGATTCGGTTGAACCTCTCCATTTTGCCACCTCTATAGAAAGTCAAAGAAGATGGTAGAGGAAGATACCTTTGATATGAATTAGCGATTCGTTCAAGCTCACTAATGTAATGCGTGTCAAAGTTAATGTTAAGCATTGTAATGAGAAAAGAAACATTTGAATATGATCAGTGTAATAACTGATTTGTTTTACTAATGGATAACCAATTCATTCTTTAGCCTTAAATCAATAGTGGTTACGCAAAACATGAAAAACAAAAGAAGGAAATTGGAAACACAAAATTAATCCATACACGTTGAAAATTTCTTGTAACGCCCTACATACTGAATTGAATTCCATCATTAAAACTTAATTAAACCTGAAAAAAACAACAATAAACCACTAAATGCCCGATCTATCACTAACACAAATTGATGAACAAAATCAATAAACTAAGCTTATTTGACAACAATAAAATCCAACTCTAACACTTACTAAAACAAAAATTAAAACTTCTACTTTTTTTTACAAACAAAAACCTTGAGAAAAAGAAGAAGAAACCCTGTCCAGGAAGTAGACAACGAATGGAATGGGAGCGGAGGTCGTAGGATCAGAATTTTACGTAGGGTTTATTTTTATGTTTAAATTAAAAATAAATAAGATACGCAGCTGATTATTTTCATTATTATTAATATTAATATGAAGTCATTGATTAGCAAAAATTTTGTAACGATCTTGTTGCTGTTCCTAGATTCTTTATTCCGTTAGTTTAACAACACTTCCGGGAGGCACCAAACAGGTTAGGCTTCGAACTGTGAACTCATGGCAATCGGAAGTATTTATTACTTACTTATTCTTGCACTAGTACAAAATTGGGTTTTGGTCACACATGCTCAAAATCAAATCGTCACACATTAGAATATTTATGTGACTGAAGATACCAAAATAAAATTCACGTCATTAGTTTGTCACACATGCACTCCAATCGTGTGACCATTCTGAAATGTATTTGCCACACCTTCAAACATTTATGTGGCTAAAGGGAACTGCTATTTTTTTTGCTGATTATTTAGTCACATATGAATTTGGAACGCGTGACAAATGAAGAGTAAGTTCGAAGCATTAGTCACGTTACAAACATAAAATGTGACAAAATTGCGCCACACACTTGAACAGTGTGACCAAATGCCACTATATAGTCACATGAAGTAATTGTTTATGTGACTAAATCATGAAGTCGAATTTGTCACACATAATATCAAGGAGATGAGCGAAGGTGGGATCATCATCTTAAAGCTTGCAGAGTTTACCCAAGTGATCAAGACGGAATCCGTTGGGTGGCAGAGCCTAGTAACAATAGAAAAGCTTCTTCTTATATCAATAGTCTAATGACTATGTGGAAACATGATCTTGGCATCTCCAAATAAATATCTACATTTCTCGTAAACTATCTCTAGCTATAGACTACAATCACTGTCCAACTTCTATACTACTATTTCTTATGTTTAAGTTTGTGTGTTGTACTAGCTTAACGCTAATCAGTTCACAATAATTAAGATATACATAGATAGTGATTTGAATACTTCTCTAAGGTTTCTATAAGTTTAATTATTGCTAAACGCAGTTTGACGTGTCACTATTTGTGACAACCACCAAGTCACTTCTCTCTTTTTTCCTGAGACTCAACTCAAAAGTATTATATTCCTGTCTTGCATCTGACTACAACATAGACCAGATTTTGAACAACAATAGCCAGACAATATAATATATGCATACAAGTATCAGATTTTGGGTGATCAACAATAGCCAGACAATATAATCTCAATTTCAACTTGAATTAAAAAAAGACCATAAAATGGCCAACAAATAAATGTCACTATCGTAGTTTTCTATAACTTCAAAAACTAGATTCTTAATAATTTTACCTTAATACAGTAGGAAAAAATTAAAAAAAAAAAAAATAGAGAAAAGAATCTGAACCATGGGAGGGGTGGTCATTCTTGGAACCAAACTTTTCCCTGCTCATTACGAATTACTTGCAATTAGTTAACGAACAGACCAGGAAATCAACGTGCCAAAATAATCACAATATTTTGGAACTATACACGTTCTTGCTCATTGTTTAATAAACTGTTGGCAATCGTAGTTACCATTCTACATGATTATGATATACGTCGGAAAGTACAGACAACAGCGGCAAGTCATCAACCCATATACATACATCATTACATCATATGAGGCGCATGCAGAATGTTTAACTCATGGTAAGATCTAAAACAAACATAGTGAGAAGTGTCTCATTTAGTTTATGTGAAAATAAATGAATGAAAGAACACAGTTATTACAGCGGATGTACCTCATAAAGAAAAGTGTCCTGTTAGTGGTACAGTGCCTAGATTCATAATTTTTCTTTCACTTCTTTCATCCAAATCCATCCCTTTTACTAATCCAACATATATACAAGCTGAAAGAGCAGATTTGAAAGAAACTTTTTCAGTTCAATATCAACCAATGCCATTTGTTTTAAGCCTTTCTAGAGGCTCTTGCCCACTTTAACGTAGGCCAAAACCAAAATCGTCCACGATATGACATTTTTCACAAGTGTTTCACCAAACTCCATACATATCTACCATTACATTACACACCATTATGTGATAAAGATCAGCGTTAGGAGCCATAAGGCAAACTGTAAAGCAAAAGGTTAGGTAATTCTTTTTGAACTAACTAATGTTATACAAGAGTATTAAACAGTTCAATTCATGTCATGATGTATGCTGAATTAACAGACACCCCTTATCATGTGCCATTTAATTTATTTTTGTGAAAAAATAAAGTACTGTGGATATAACAGTGGTTCAAGTGGTCGCATAAAGAACTCAATACAACACAGTTGCTGCAAAACTTGTTTTATTCAACATTGTTTATTAAGATTTACACTATTAATATGCACTATATCTTTATAAAGTTACATTTAAGCAATTGAACACATATTAGTACACCTCTTTTTGATTCATACACAGCTAAAACCACAACATGACACACAGGGACTAGGGAGAAAGTAGATAATTTGAGATCCGACAGATTTATCAAGATTTACATGTTTTGTTTCATGTCTAAATAGCCCAGAAGAGCTCATTATGCTTTCCCAGTTTCCAATCCTATTGTTGCTACGTGCACCTCTGACAGCAAACTTTGTGCTCTTGCACGTGACACCAATGACGGTTGATGACCTACATGCATTACAAAACACAGTAAGAAAACTATATAGCCACAGAGGCTGCAGTTATAAGTGATAAACAAGTAAAAAACACAAAAATATACCTGTACGTTGCATCAACAACAGCTTCTGGACACTTCTTGAGCAAATTTGCCTTAACAGATTCATGAAGCTCAACTGCAGGTGTGTTTGGAGGAGGGATCAAGTTCAAATACTCTAGCTTCTTAAATGGGCAAGGTTCTTTAGCAAGGATGTCATGAGATTTGTTGAGGTAGCTGTAAGCAGAAGCGGATAAAATGGGCCATAAGAAACTAATACTACTATTATTTTGTATATTGTGTTCATCTTCATTTTCAAGAATAAGATCAGTTACCTCGATACGTTACTGCCAGTTGTATTAGATTTAGATGGAGAAGCGGGATAAGCTGCCGGCACAAATAGATTCACAATGAATTCCGGGAGCTGTATAAAAAAGCAAACACGAATTTTAAAATTGATATAGTAAATTGTTTTCCTTTTATTGTATCATTTTCTTACAGTGCAACAGGTAGTATGTGTATTTCAGCCATTTAAAATATATATTTTTTTCAGATCTATATGGTAAAGAAACAATTTCAAAATGCACAACTGCCTGTCACGAATTTCATGCCATAAAAGCTACAAATTATTATAAATTTGCTAATTTCAACTTTGAAAGATACAGCTTGCAGATATTCAACTTTTACCTTTTCCCACTGAAGCTGTCTGCCACAGTATATCAAGAAACATTCGTCGCTTTTTGTCCCATTTTTGTTCTGTTCGGATAACATGATTTCAAGGAGATTAAAACATAGAGATTATTAAACCAAAATTATATCATGAGAAATAACTGGTTTGAGATTGAGAGGTCACATTTAAGACTTGAGAAAACTCACGATTAAATCATGCGACTTGGGCGTCTTTAACACCACTGTTAAATCTATGTCGCATTCCTCACAAACAAACTGATCATGATGCACCGATGATGTGCAATCATCAGATCCACTTGAAATATTATGAAACAAATTCATTTTTTGAAAAAAAGACTTCATAACAGATCATCTAAAAATTTAGTCTATAGAATAGTCTAAGAAACAATTAGTCTATTGCAAAATTGTATCATAGGAAAGAAACCCTAATTGCTAAATTTGTAGAGAGAGAAACAGATGACAGTTGCGACGTGTCAAAATGTGAGCTGCTCTCCACTGACTCCATCTCCGGCATCATATAGCCAAAATTCTACAAAAAATTTTGCTCTTAGGCACCCTCTGCGTTTACTCCGTGTTTACTCTGTGTTTGCTCTTATGCCCCTCGGGGTTTGCTCTTATGCCCCTCAAAGTTTACTCCGTGTTTACTCTAAGGTCCATCCGCGTTTCTCCATATTTTCGTTAGGGGTCGCAACTCGAATTTTTTTTAGTTGCACCTTGTACTTTCTACAATTTACAATATCACTGTATTGAAAACAAAATCCGTCATCAAATTCAAGTATGACAAGTTATTCAATAAGCCAAGACTGTAAAGTCTATTAGAATGTAACAACCCTTCATCATAAGCTTTTCAAATTGATAGATTATACTATTATAGCTTATTTAATGAAAGGAACATGTCGATAACCATTGAGATATAGTAGAAGCATCTGGCTACCTGTAGACAGGAGGCAGCTGTTTCTATATTCAAGAATTCAGAACTGAATTTTTATGTTTTTTCTCTAAGAATATCTTTATCAATTTCTATATGTTTGGTTATTTCATGACATATTGGATTAGCTGCAATATCTATAGCATAATTACAATCACAAAACAAGAGTAAGGGAATGAGCTGTATTCTGGTTCTGAAGAAGATCCCTCGAAACTGCAATGTTTTTGTTTCTCCAAAATACTAATAAATCACTGAAGTTGACACAAAATCAAGTACTTTTTGATTTTAAAAATCGCTCAACATATAAACCTAAGTTGTTGCAGTCATATTGCTATATAAAGAAAGATACTAAAAACGGTTCTATATACATACAAGATTCAGAATACTTACAATGATCAACATGTCTAGATTCGGAGGGCGAGATGCTCTATGGTTCTTTGTCTTTTGCAACCATCATGAAAGCTACGCCAAATGCTGTCATTTGGTGGAAAAGGCATCCCTGAGATCAACATTTCTGCCTCCTTTAGATGGCCATATCTAGCCATCAAGTCTACCAAAAGAAGATAGTGTTCCATCTGTGGCTTAATCCCATATTTTTCTTTCATTTTTTCAAACAATTCCATCCCTTCTTCTACTAACCCAACATGTCTGCAAGCTGAAAGAGCCGCTATAAAAGCAACCTTGTCTGGTGTAATACCAACCATTTCCATTTGTCTAAACCTTTCTAGTGCCTCTTGTCCATGTCCATGTAGACCAAGGGCTGAAACAATAGCTGTCCATGAAATGACATTTTTTTCCTTCTTTTCATCAAACATCGTGACTGAACTCCCTAAACTCCCGCATTT
The DNA here is from genome assembly GCA_963422505.1 of Pseudognaphalium luteoalbum. NCBI lineage: Eukaryota > Viridiplantae > Streptophyta > Magnoliopsida > Asterales > Asteraceae > Pseudognaphalium > Pseudognaphalium luteoalbum. Next base: position 97,186,898 of record OY730198.1, read on the forward strand.
CCCATACATATCTATCATCACATTGTACACCATTATGTCACAACGGTTGAAATCAGATTTCATCATTAGGCCATGAAGCGAACTGCCCAAACCAAGGTTACATAGTTTGGTACAAATACTAAAGAGGCTAACATATGTGTAATTATCAGGTAGGATGCGGTTCATCCGCATGTGAGAGAAACGTTCAAAAGCTTCTTTGTAGTCTCCATTACGGGAACAAGCTGCAATCAGAACGTTCCATGATACAATATCGGGATCCATTACTTTACAAAACAGTTCCTGCGTTTTATGGTATTGACCACTTCTATTATGCATCCCACCAATTATATTTGAGTGAACAACAGAATGTCGCATTTTATCATGATCATAGAAACTCGATGCTTCATCTGTTGATCCGTTTTTGGCATAAGAGGTCATGAGTGCACTACTTACGTACTCATTCAAATGGTATCCCATTTTTACTACCAACGAATGAACCTCCATCAGTTCGAATGTTAAAAGTGACTTTATAACACTAGAGAACGAAACCTCGTTTGGAGTAATACCCGACTGTATCATTTCCCGTAGTAGCAAAACAGAAGTTGAACAACATCTATTGGAATATCCAAGAAGTAAAGCATTCCAAGATATCACATTCTTTTGAAGTATTTCATCAAAACAATAACGAGCATAATCTAATCTATCATGTTTAGCATATAAATTAACCAATGAACTACCTACAAGAACATTATTTTGAAATTGATTCTTGATTATCTTAGCATGAACGAATTCTCCATAGGTTAGGTCACCTAACCTCGTGCATGAGGTAATAACACTCAAAAATGTAAACTGGTTTGGGAGAACATCGTCTATACACATCTTGCAGAAGAACTCTATTGCTTTTACAGGTTCATCCCCTTTCGCTAGCACTCCAATAACCGTATTCCATGAAACTAAGTCTCTGTTGGGTACCATTATAAACATGTTCTCCGCAACACATGTACTTGCACACTTACCGTACATTTTAACCAAAGAGTTAGCAACTGCTACTTTACATAGCAATCCTAACTTAATAACCAACCCATGTAGTTGTACACCAGATTCAAGATCTTCGGCTGATTGAAAACCAGATAAAGCACCAACAAATGACGATTCAGACAATGTCATTCTGGTCCTCATAAGCTGACAAAACGTCAACATACAATAATCTACATATCCCTCATCTCCAAATAAAGATATCATTGTATTCCATGTCACTAGATTCTTATTCCGCATTTCATTGAACACCCAAAATGCTTCATTAACACCACCTCGCCTCCCAAAAAAACCCATCAAAGCAGTTCCTACAAAAGCATCAGCAAAAAGCAACCCACTTTTTACAGCAACTGCTTGCAAACAAAACCCTTGATCAACGTCTAACGAATCACACGATAAAAGACTACCAAAAGTGAACTGGGTCAGAATGAATCCATGACTCCTCATCTCAGAAAACAAACTCCAAGCTTTGTCTACATTGTCATATCGACTGTAAGTACCAATCATGGTATTGTAAGAGACAACGTTTCTTTGAGGCATTTCATCAAACACCTCGCGGGCAACAGATATGTAACCTAATGATGTGTAAATAGAGATAAGGTTATTCTGGAAGAACTCAATTTGTTGTAAGGTTGATCCCATTGTAGTAACGAGTCCATGGAGTGGCTTGATTGATTTAAGTGAGTTAACCTTCAACGACTTCCGAAGCAGCTGAACTAGAGTCGGAGCCAGGATTACCGGCAAAGTTTTCACTAAATAAACAATCTACTTAGGTTATACAAGTAATGAACTAATGATTGATTTGATTGGTTTATCTGGAAAAAAAAAAGAAAAAAGATATTAGATTAGAGTTATATATAAAAAATTAATTAAATAATAATAATAATAATAATAATTCTTTGTGTTAATGGGCTATTTTGATCATGGAATGATTATAAGTGTCTGGGGGTTAAGATTAAAAAAAATATCATTTGTCATGTTCGATCAATTGAATTTTAGCGTTGACCAATCACAAAATAAATATTTTATATTTTTGATCCTATTACTTTATTATATTTTTATGAATAACCCCTACATTAACACTAACATATCTTTCAAATTGACGGTTTAACATTACGGATTAATTTTCCAACTTTAAATTATCTCTTTCAATTGTATTTGTCATGTCATGAACACACTATTCGTAAGAAAATATTACATATTTTGTTAGACCGATAGAAATAATTTTCTTAATTGTAAATTATATTATGTTTATCATGTTTAGATGCAATTTGTATATGATATAATTTGAATGATTATAACAAGTGTTAAAATAAATAACAAAAATAATCAGAGAAAAAATAAGCCACAAATTATTAAAAGTTTATACGATATAAGACATAATATAATAAAAGATAAAAATGTACATAGTAAACTTATCATAGGGGAGTGACAAATACAACAAAAAGTTTGTTACATACATCAAACTTATGCTTTAGGGTGTACTGTAAGCTTTATCGATTGTACAATCTGGTATATGGATTAATTTATTTGTTGTATCTATCAACTCCCTTATTATAGATATGAAAGATGATAAAACTAGACGGAAAAGAAAAGAAATGAATAAAGGAGAAGAGAAAAGAAAAGCAAAGGAATGGAATGGAAATAAATGTGTAGTTTATGTTCTTAAAGTTGGAAGGAAATGGAAGGGGAGGTTCCTCCATCTTCATCCCAAAATTAAAAGGAAATAATTGAAAGAAAATTGTAAGAGAGTTCTACCTCATCTTCTTTCTCTTCCCTTTCATACAAAAAACTCAAGAACATAATCTTACATTAAGTTCCTTTTGCTTCTTTTCCTTTTCCACTCTATTAACAACTCAAGAAGCCTAATACGGCATAAAAATACTAATTTGAGATTGAACTAATACGGTATCTGACATATCACAATGAAGGCTGGTCTCTGAATCTCCATATCCAAAATATGCTTTCCGACACAAATTAGGACTTAAAAGACTTGGTGGTAACTTTGGGGGCAAGATTCAGAATACCCTCTTTTGGACCCAACCTTTGATGTTATGCGATCTTATAACCAATTTGGGATCGCGTAACTATTCTTGAAAACATCACGGTAGGTTTTTTTTTGTAGTTACGCGATCCTGGAACTTGTCTTGGATCACATAAGCATGCTAAGAAACTGAAACTCAGCAAACTTAGTTTTTTAACCCAAATTCGAACGCGCATAACTTTTGACTCGTTTACAATCAATATATGAAATTTTGCAGATATATTACATATGATATAACGGAGGTTTCCCAATTGACACTTTTTTAAAAATTCACACAAATGATGGGTTTGGACTTGAATCCCAAAAGTGGCCATTTTGATACTTTTAGGAACCAAGCTTACAACCAATTAAATACTGGATTCAAGCCTACGATGGATAGTAGATAAGCATCGCAAAAACAATTGCTAGGGTTTTAAGATGAAATGGAATGTATATTTATAAGATAATGGAGGAGATTTACAAGGATAGTGAAACAAATTACAAATTTTGAAGGGGTAATTAAGCGGTAATCAAAACCAATCCCCCCAATTTAGTGGGTAATGACCCATTTCTTAGTTTGGGGCAATGAATGATTATATTCCTCTTAACCAAGCCCATGGAATAATAACCTTACCCATTCCTTACCATCAAATACCCCCTACCAAGCAGCCCCTTAGTAATTTTTGGTCAAAACTTACGTTTAAAATATTACACACATTTTTGGTAAACCCTCACATTTTTAAACCAAACTTAATTAAAAATAAAATGCAACTATCATAGTAAATATCTACTTCTATAAAGTTTAACAACTCTGACTCACATCTAAATCTAGCGCATATATGTAATGAAGTTTTCAAATATGGCTCATATTTAACTATAGCCAATGATACTGACATTCGAAACTTTGAACGTTAAACTATAATTAATACATGTTAAATACATATTACAACTTAAATAAATATATATTTACAAAACCAAATATTAAAGACCGCGTTGTCACGTGTCTTCACCTAGTAATTTATAATATTTGATTGAAAAACAATCTCACATAATCCCCCTAAACGTAAAGTTAAGACATGTATTCATGAATTGATAAATTGATTATGTTAGGTTTAATTATTAAATGAATGTTTAAAGTGCATAGTATAGGGATAATAGTCTATATGTGCAATTAACCGTGTATATTCTTCATTCTTGACAGTAACAAATATATAAAAAATCATCAAAAATTATCGAAAGCATATTGTACCTTACTGATCATACCAAAAATACAAAGAGGCACAAGTGTTGCATTTTAATACCTTTTTAAAGCTTGAGAACACGTCATACTAGCGACAGTTGTCAATGGTGATGGTGAATGAGACGCCATTGAAGATTTGCTTTACAGATCCGAGTAAAACTCATATTTCCTTCAGAAATATTCTACAAAATAATTGCAAATTAAGTTACTAGGTGATCTACTGATGTCAGATCTATAAATGGATGTGATTTGTAACTGTAAAAATATTGCTATTAACAAAATGTATTTTACTAAATTTATCCATCAACAAAGTTAAATAAAATAATTGATAAATTCACCTTATACCGGAAATATGAGCCCGATCACGATGATGACGGTAGACTATAGAGGATAGTGTGGAGGAAAACAAAATGAGAGAGTAGCTTTACGGTTGTCAAAAGTAAAGATTGTGGTTTGAAAGTCGATCTAACTTAACCATAGCTAGGGCAGTTCATTTTTGGATATCTGAAATTTCAGATACCCGAAGTTCGGATATCCGAATATTCAGATAGTGCCCGTATTCAAAATTCCGGATAATCCGATACCCAAAGTATAAAAATGCAAATCTGCATAACAAGGCAAACATAGGACTCAATTTATTTTTTTTAAACCCTGAACTAATCCCTCAACATTCATAGAAGTCAAATCTAACTAATAAAGCTCACCAAAATTCTCAGTCATTCATTTCCTCAAAATAAATACGAGATACAAATTTATAGCAAATATGCTTTTAAGCTGTAGTCTACGACATAACAATAGATTATTTATGCAAGTCAACAATACGAAAACATATATACAAGAATTGATTATCAAAACAACCGATTGGTTCAATTCCCACTATAAAGCTTTTACATAACAATAAATTCTTTCTACATACACAGCATATACAAAAGCTTTTATATAAAATTGATGATTAATTTAGCACACAAACTAGAAACATACAGATTCTTGATCTTGTTGCTACTAGACACAGATACACAACTAGAAAGAGCAGTGTTCTGTGATGGTGGTGACCGGTGGAGAGATGGTGGCGGCCGGTGGAGAAGTGTTCTGTGATGTGGACCGAGCGAGTAGGGAGTCGGCTGTGAAAAACTGAAAATGAGATTGGGGTATTATGTGTTCGGTTAATCGGGTATTGGATTTGGATTCGGATAGTGTGAACACCCTAACCATAGTTATTTTGGATACGTAGCCAAGGTTAAAGTTTAACCGGTGAATGAATTGGAGGACGTGAGGCAGCGTCTGAAATAGTAGCTTTTTGTTTGGTCAAAAGTCAAAAAGCAAAGGCACTTATTATGTTTTAAAAAGTAATAATAAATAATAATTGTGTTATTCAAGACTATTAAGATGTTTTGGTAGTTTTTACTAATTAAATATTAACTTAGGTGAAAAACCTCTTATTTAATAAGCTATTTATAATTCTTTAAAATTTCTAATTGAGAACAAAAAATTCCCTAACTATATATATATATATAATATGTTATTGTAAAAAGGTTATCAAAATAAAAAGGCTAAAAAGTGATACAGACCGTTAGATTGATGGATCTAAAAATGTATGATTAAATTATATATTTAGAAATTAAATGCAAATAAGGGTATTTTAGTCTATTGACGGATTGACCATCTCTCCTTTTATATCACGTTTCTTAAAAAACTGCTCCTACTTTACAGCCTCAAAAACCGCTGGTACTCAAATTTGATATACTAAAAAGCTTGAAAATCGATTCACAAAAATATCTTTTTTGATGCACATGTCCAGATGATGATAAATGTATTGACCATCAATTGATACACTAAGCTTATAGTCTTTTGATGCACAGTAAAAAAAATGATACATCGAAGCTATTAATTTGATGCATTAACAACTACTATTAGATCTAATGAATCGAGAAAGAAATTAGGAGCTTTTTTACAATGATACATATACATCTACTTTCTGGTCACTAATCGAAAAATTTAACCTTAAAATCTGTTAAGATTTCAAATAATTCTCGCCTGAGAAGAACCAAGAGATTTTTGATATATAGTAATAATGGAGATTTTATTGCAAACAGCAAAACACTGATTTTTTCCGGCAATGGCAACGGTTTTATTCCGGTCGAAACTAGTCAGCCAAGCTCTTTCACCGGTTGTTTGTAGGTGTTCAACAATGATTAAAGAAAAACTATTTTTTAGTTGTGATATCAACTAATAATGAAGGGAAGATATACGTACATGTTTAAGAGAATAAATAAAATACTGAATGGTATTTACAAGACTACCCTTAAACTTCAAGAGACAGGTGTCAATTTCCTATGGCTTTTTAGCCTTTTTATCCTAAACTACTTTTTACTTAAACCGGAACCTCTATATATATATATATATATATATATTAATATCTCACATAAATGGATTTCATATGTTTAATGTGTTAAACAATATTTTTTTCCCTTTTTGGTTCACCTATTTCAGTTTTCTTTTTATTCATGACAATTTATTTATTGAACTTATTATTGGTTTCTAAACGTTGCACTGTGAACTTCTTGTAATTTTACCTTTTTTAAGTGGAGTCGTTTGTAACTCATCATCGAATTCATGCAATTTGTGTCACACCAAAAAATGGTTAAACAAGTGTATTTAGATGTTTGCACTTTTTATTTATCAAACTATTTTAATATTATGGATTCAGATTTCAGCTGCCAGTACTTATTTATTCAGAACTGGTTTCAGTTTAAGCTTTCAGTATTCAGAAAAACAAAAGACCCCTTAATTTTTACGAACCTTAAAAAATTACATTATTTGATATCAAAATAACGCTTTTACTTTTTTCACAGATTTTCATATATCAATTTTGATATATATATATATATATATATATATATATATATATATATATATATATATATATTGAAAGTAAAAAAGTAAAGTAAACGAATTAAATTTAAAAATTGACACTTATTTAGGAGTAAATCAAAATGAAAAGGTAAACACTTATTTTGAGAAGGAGAAATATAAGATTAGGTGACCTAATTTTACTCTATTAACTGCACTTTCCATTTTAAAAAAATATCCTCCTTTCATTTTTAGTTTGTTTCAAATTAAATGTCAACTCTCAAAAGTAGAATATCTACTTTAATATTTTATCACAATATCTCTTTATATTACAGGCTAGCCCTCTATCCTATGTGGCATCATTATAAAGCTCATTTTGCCTATGTGGCATTTTTCTTAATAGACAAATTAGCTAAATATTGATGTGACAATTCATGATTTCGTCTTAAAATATTAATTAATAATAATGTCATCTTGAGTAATTACATATGCATTGTAATAAATATTTATGGATTTTATTTAATAATTATTTAATCAAGTATGTATAAATGTATAATTAGTGCCATTTACACTTAGGACCTCATGTATTCATATTTGTCGGTTACATCAATATGTCTTTATAAGGAATCTAAGTTTGTCAAAATGAAGTTCTAAAACATGCATAATTTCTCAATAATTTCCTATTGTAACTCAATGTTTATATGTTTTTTTGTTTTGTTTTCATGTTCATTGAAAAAAATAAAAGTTCTCTCTTCGATAGTATAATACATTACTTATAATAAATAACATTATATTACTATAACATTATATTACTAAAAGGCTAGCCCCCTATCCTATGTGACATCATTATAAAGCTCATTTTGTCTATGTGGCATTTTTCTTAATAGACAAATTAGCTAAATATTGATGTGACAATTCATGATTTCGTCTTAAAAATATTAATTAATAATAATGCCATCTTGAGTAATTACATATGCATTGTAATAAATATTTATGCATTTTATTTAATAATTATTTAATCAAGTATGTATAAATGTATAATTAGTGCCATTTACACTTAGGACCTCATGTATTCATATTTGTCGGTTACATCAATATGTCTTTATAAGGAATCTAAGTTTGTCAAAATGAAGTTCTAAAACATGCATAATTTCTCAATAATTTCCTATTGTAACTCAATGTTTATATGTTTTTTTTTGTTTTGTTTTCATGTTCATTGAAAAAAATAAAAGTTCTCTCTTCAATAGTATAATACATTAATTATAATAAATAACATTTGTTAGCATATGCGATGATTCACACTAACAACATAATGCAGTGTGATGTTGAGACAATTGGTTGGTCTTAATTTTGTATGTTGTTCATATTTGATCGGTGTTAGTAGAAGTATTGAAGACTGAGTTAAGATGTGTATTGTTTGAGTTTCTCATTATTTTAGTAGCATATGCATCATCACTAAATTCCAATATACTCAGTGTGCACTATGAACTTTCTTATATTCTTTGATGGGCGGTTTGGAGGTGGAAAATATGTATAATCATGCGTACGCAAATGTGAAAAGATAAATTTCTTAAGCATCATCAATTTCAAAGTTAAAAAGGTTTTCACTTGAATATGTTTTTATAGGTGAAACAAGCGTAGGCTATTTTGATCATATATAAAAAAATTAATTAATTAATTAATAATAATAATAATAATAAAAAAAAATATCATTTGTCATGTTCGATCAATTGAATTTTAGCGTTGACCAATCACAAAATAAATATTTTATATTTTTGATCCTATTACTTTATTATATTTTTATGAATAACCCCTACATTAACACTAACATATCTTTCAAATTGACGGTTTAACATTACGGATTAATTTTCCAACTTTAAATTATCTCTTTCAATTGTATTTGTCATGTCATGAACACACTATTCGTAAGAAAATATTACATATTTTGTTAGACCGATAGAAATAATTTTCTTAATTGTAAATTATATTATGTCTTATCATGTTTAGATGCAATTTGTATATGATATAATTTAAATGATTATAACAAGTGTTAAAATAAATAACAAAAATAATCAGAGAAAAAATAAGCCACAAATTTTTAAAAGTTTATACGATATAAGACATATAATATAATAAAAGATAAAAATGTACATAGTAAACTTATCATATATAATAAGTTTACTATAATAAAAGATAAAAATGTACATAGAAAATCATATATAATAATTATATATTATATGAATTCAATCCAATCCAACATGAATATTAAAGTAAAATGAAAAAAGAATGTAAGTCTTGTCTCGTATTTTAGTGTCCCACTTTATTATATTACTATTTACAAGAAAATCATATATACTTATGCTATTTTTTCTCCTCTCCTCATCCTGAAAAAGAATACAGGGGATGAAAAGAACCCAACCGAAGTTGTAAATTTTTAACTAAAAGTACCTTTCTTTTTTGTATTAAGTGGATACTTCATTCTCACTCAAAGGTACCGTATTCATTTGAATCTCACTCTAAAAGTACATGTTTCAAGAATACAAATATTAGTTTGTCACATTCAATTTCTCCACTCAATATTAATAAGGGTTTATTGTTTCATTATGTATTAAACTTTACACCTTTTACTATTATATGACTAGAACTTTATAAACTTATATTGTATGTATTGAACTAGTAAATATCGCCTATAATATGCATCGCCTATAGTATGTACATTTTTCTTTTTTGGCGTTGACACAAACGAAAACTTTCCAATTTTTACCTTACCCAAAAATGAAAGTATATATAGAATAGATGATATTTACAAGTTCAATATTACAATAGTAAAAAGTGTAAAGTTTAATACATAACGTAACAATTAACCCTATAAATAAACCCAACTTTAAGTGTTATGTCTTCGAATACAAGAAGGAACATTCTTAAAACAGACTTATTACATCTTTTTAATTACTAGTTTATAAAGTTTCAATGTTTCATCACTCATGTAATATTATTTAGTTAACAAGGCAATCTCGTAAGTTCACTTGATTTCAAAATACGTAAGATACAGATATGCTATTAAATTTTTTTTTAGAAACTTGTGACTTATGAATAAAAAGTTATTATGTTCTTTTACACGTGTACCGCCGTATACCTATTTTTCATGTTTTGTGGAATTCGACCAAAATCAAACCAAATTTAGCAAATATATCACTAACGAGTCGTATCATCATTTTGTAGCATTTATTAGCGCGAGCTTGATCGAGATTTTTCTATCCCTGTGACAAAAATTAGGAAAATTGTCTAAAATATCAAAACATTTCATCCTTTCACAAAAGTTAATATTAATATAGATATTTCACTCGCAAAATTGAGTTGTCAAGGAAATTAAAACATTAAACATACTTGTTCTATTTTAATTTCGATGATATACACGAATACACTTTAAATTGCCCTGTTTTGATCTCGGGAAATTAAATTTGTTACCTTTTATTAATGAAAGTTTTAAACATACACCAAATTGTTGAATTTAATATTGTATATGTTACGTTTATTAGCAAAAGTTCCTCTCAAAAGTAAGGACGTATTATTCAAACGATACATATAAGTTTACACCCTTAAGTTTTATAACTTATGTGGCTTTATGTCGTGCTAGTAATGGTGTATACATACATATATATATATATATATATATATATATATATATATATATATGTTGTTTTAGTACGTTTAACGTTATAGATATATATGTTGACAAATTGTATCATTTTCATAATTTAAAAGTTTGAATGTTACATTATTTTCTCTAATTGTTAGTATTCTACATGTATTTGGATATCTTTAAATAAATGAAGACATTTTGGTAGGATTTTACGATCTCAATTCGATCTTGCAAAGGTAAAAACGATCTTACGTAAGATCCCGATCCTGACAACTTTGGCTTAAAGCCTTGAAGGTGGTTTTTCATGTGATAACGCATTACGGATTTGTTATATTATGATAAAACTTTTATAGTTTGAATTTGTTAATTTTTTGTCAGGAACAAAATTAGTGTGGTCCACTCTTTAAGTACTATTAACTATGTGTTTCAAAAAACGTAAGAATTAATTTGTCGCGTCCAATTTCTCACGCCAAATAAATCAACTCCGCATTATATGCGGAAACAAAATTTGTACAATTGACTAATTTGTTGTAATAACTAATTTATATAGTTTTTCATCACTTAAATAATTAGTTCATAAGAAAATCTCGTTCACGGGTGATTGCAGCAAAATTCGTAAGTTGCAGAAATTATTAATGAAATTTGTAACTTACACATCGAATTGAATAATGATTTTTTATACCGCAATTTTCTTGCTTTGGGGTGTTCCACCTATAATTACCTATTAATTCACTCACAAAAAGTTTTCAGGAATGTAACATATATACTTGTGCAGTCGTGTATCTAATTCATTTATAAGGTTTATTGTACGGATTTCTTGTGCAGTCGTGTATAAACGTCACCTACTCGATGCTATAGATAGAGTGGGCCCATCTATTTGGTCAACGCGGGACATGCCAATATTTGTGGACGTTTTTCTATTTGAGATATTCTCATTTTGTATTTCACTCTCTCTAAATGGATTATGTTGCAAGACTCGTTAAAAAATCATTGACTAATCAATCTTATCAATACACTTACTATTCGAAACAAATTGATATCAAGATCATGGCACTGATGTTTAGATGGGATAGAAATATATATTTACTAATCAACAATGTTAGATGATACATTCGTCTCACTTGAAATATTGTTCGCAATCTGTTTTCATGTTTCCATATGAACTTGGATCTTATAAGTAAGGGTGTTCATCCGTCTGGTTTACAATTTCCTTGTTTATTCGGTTCAGTTTGCTCGGTTTTGAACTTTTTGAAAGCAAAAACCGAATACCAAATTCAGATTTTTAAACAACACTGAAATCGAAACGAAAATACGTACTTAATCGGTTCGGTTTCGGTTAAAACCGAAAAAATTATAAATTAAGCAAATAATCACAAAAAATCGGTTTGGGCTTGTAATTGAGTGTGTTAGGGTTTCACTAACATGAAAAGTAAAATACGTAAAGTTAATTTATGAGTGAAATGCGAATAGACATGTTTATAAAATTTGAATAACACATATATAACACGAAAAAAATTAATGTATTATAGATTTGAATACGGTTTTAACCAAATGGTAAAATTTAAAATCAAAAACCAAACCGAAACCGAATTTGAATATGTAAACCGAAATTACATATGTAAATTAAAATCGGTTTGATTTTTTATTCTGGTTTTAATTTGGTTCATTTTCTATTCAACGGCTTCAAATTGAACATTGAACACCCTACTTATAAATCCTAAATTTTTGTTTAAATAAGTCATATTTTATACATTAAAATTGTAAGTGATTATACATCAGTTAACCTACATTTAAATTGTTACTGACTATAATAATGATAATAGATAAGTAGTTAATACCAAAGAAAATTATCTACTTAAGCTTTACTCGCACTTTTATTTAATGAAAGGTACAAAAATCAAACGTAGCTAGCAAGAATTTAACTTATTACAAAATTAAATTTTACTATGTAATAAATAAGCTATATAAAAAATGAAACCCCGATGATATTTCAGGGAGCGTAAGTGTAAGATTTGATATCCCTTGCAAAAAGTACGTGTATGTCCACGTGGACCAATGACACACCAGTATCTCAGTATATAAAAAATTATAATTATAATATTATTTTATACGTGTATATTGGTATACCTATTTTTCATGTTTTGAGGAATTCGCCCTAAAATTAACCAATATACTCATTAGCAAATATATCACTAACGAGTTGTATCATCAATTTGTAGCATTTATTAACGCGAGCTTGATAATGATTTTTCTTTCCCTGTGAATATTTCACTCTCAAAATTAAGTTAATATTAATATAAATATTTCACTCTCAAAATTAAGTTGTCAAGGAATGTAACATACTCACCTTCTATTTTGACTTCGACGATATATAGGATACACTTTAAATTGACCTGTTTGGATCTTCAAAAATAAAATTTGTATGCGTTAGTTTATTAGCTCTCAAAATCTAGGACGTATTATTTAAACAGGCACAAATAATATATTGTCAGTTTTGCCCTTATCAAAATTAATTACTGTATATGTTTACGTTTGTTATCTTTCTTTCTTTTTTTTGTTGCTTTAAACTTGTGACAATTTTGGCATCGATCCAATGAAATAATTAGAAGGTTGTAGGCGACTATGAATACATCACTACTAGAGGGTGTAGAATGGCCCACCTACAAACGCGGGAATGCATGGACGTTTTTTTAGCAATGATATATACAACAAATCTTTTATTACCAAAGTTATGCATTACATTTTTGTATTGTACACAATATAATGCATAAAATTAGTGTATGCATCAAAAAATTTATTGTACATATCAACTCTTTTTTTTTTTTTTACTGTTTGAGATTTTATAAATTTTCATTTTACCCACTTGAAATTTCATCAATTACAGTTTACACCCTTGAGTATTATAAGTAATTAACTAATTACAATGTTTTGCTCTTGATCGACTCGACATTTACAATTAGAGAAAAAGACTAGCGTTTTCGCCAACCATTTGATTTTGATAACATGTATTCGGTGCAAAACATATGTATTCAAGATGGTTATATATCTTAATTAATGTGATACGGAGTAATATCGTAAGCTAACCGATTTTGGATTTCAATAAAGTTTACTGGTCATAATTTTCAAAAAAACTTGACATATGTAAGTGTAAACAAATTTGAAATCTATTTTCGGTTTATATATAAAAAAGTATCTATAGTTATTGACAGGCTCGATTCTGATTTCCAATATTGGTTTTGGTGTATTTCATTTGTGTTAGCCAAGGACAACTTATGTAATTTAAGTGGTATATCAACACTAAATCAATCTTGTCTATATTTGAATTTTCTCATCCCAATTCCCATCTATGTACGTAAATCAACACTAGGTAGCTAAATATTGCTAACCAAGTACGTATAGCACAACTTATGTAATTAGTCATTCGATATAATGTTTTAGGCATTCATCCTTTCATATATGACGATTGTGCAATAATATTATATCAAGTATCATGGTTCGAATATATCAGTGGAGTTATACCCAAATTATAGCTTAAAGCCTTGAAGGTGGCTTTTCATGAGATAACGCTTTACGGATTCGTTATATTATGATACACCTTTGCTTACGTATAACTACACATACAATTGAACTTATTTCAAACACATACAAATGAGCTTTGATTTATGCATGTTCTTGATAACATGGTATTGATTCATATAAATCTTAAACTAACTATTAATATTGTATAGATAAAGATAAGTTGTAAAAAAATTTCGTTCTGGAAAAAAAAATAAAAAAATGTACGAGCTATTCAATAGTGATTTGAGTTCATTTTTAATAAATGGTGGGAGCAGTGGTCTAAATATGTAATTTACAACGCTTATCGTGTTATGCTAGTGATTTATGTTGCAAGACGGGTCAAAAAGTCATTAACTTAACAATCTTATCGATACACTTACTAACTGAAACAAATTAATATCAAGTTCATGACACTAATTTTTGGATGGGTTAGAATTGAAGTATATATTCACGAATCAACAATGCTAAATGATACATTCGTCTCACTTGGAATATTGTTTGTAATTTGTATTCATGTTTCCATATGACCTGGATCTTATAATTAGGGGTGTTAATCCGCTCGCTTTACAATTTCTTGGTTTATTTGATTCGGTTTGTTCGATTTTGAACTTTTTAAGAACAAAAGCGAGAACTAAATTCAGATTTGTAAACAAACTGAAATAGAACAAAAAATTCAGATATGTGATATTCGGTTCAATTTCGGTTAAAACCGCAATAATCATAAATTAACCAAAAAAATACAAAGAATTGCTAGGGCTTGTTATTGTTACTGTGTTGTTATGGTTTTACTAGCGTGGAAAGTAAAATACGTTAAGTTAATTTATGAGTGAAATGTAAATAAACATGTTTAAGAAATTTGAATATCACATATATAATACGAAAAAAGTTAATATATTATAGATTTGAATACAGTCTTAACCGAACTGTAAAATTTAAAATCAAAAATCGAACCGAAACCGAAATAAAATATGTAAACCGAAATTAGATATGTAAACCGAATTCGGTTCGATTTTTTATTCAGGTTTTAAATTGGTTCATTTTCTATTAAACGGTCTCAAATTGAACATTGAACACCCTACTTATAAATCCTAAATTTTCGTTTAAATAAGTCATATTATATACATTAAAATTGTAAGTGATTATACATCAATTAACTTTAAATTTGCATTGTTAGTGGCTATTGATAAGTAGTTAATACTAAATTAAATTATCTACTTCAGCTTTACTCGCACTTTAATTTAATGAAGGGTACAAAAATCAAACGTAGCTAGCAAGAATTTAACTTGTTACAAAATTCAATTTTAATAGAAAAGCTATATCAAAAAATGAAATCCCGATGATAATTCAGGGAGTGTAAGTGTAAGATTTGAAATCCCCTGCAAAAAGTGCGTGTGTGTCCACGTGGACCAATGACACGCTAGTATCTCTATATAAATACACCTCCACTGTTCATCGTCTTCCTCACTTAACCAATTGAAAAATTCCCAGAGCAGTTTCTCGTTCATCAAAATGAACTCCTCCCTAAACATCCAAACTTCACTCTCTCCGATCACCACCTCAACCCACCGACTTTACTCCATTACTATGAAACCACGTCCACCGATGGTCTCCTTTCGCAGAATTTCCGGCGCCTGTAAAATCCGGTGCACTTCCGTTAATTCCGATTAGTGGAGTCCAGTGGTGGATCCACTTGAAGGTAACTACAAATGGAAACACGTCCGTGTTTCAAAGTTACCCGATAGAACCGTTTACTTTGATACAATGTTTTCGAATTCGGAAACGTTGCCGGAGACTTCGTACCGTCGACCTCAGTCTACGTTCGTTGAAAGTTTGATCGCGAAACTAAAGGACTACGGTTTAGCCAAAGTGATAAAAATTGGCGTGATTCTAAGGCTTTAATACTACACCCGTAAATCGTAATCTTTGTCAACTTTTGACCAGTTATAACTTGGATGTGGCCCAATGGGCCCAATGCCCTAAAACCCTTCATTCCGTTTCCATATTACAACGGCACATTTCATTTCCCTATTACCGCCGCCCATTTCATTTCGGTATTACCACTGCCACCACCCACCGCCGTATTACCACCACCACCCACCGTCGTATTACCTCTAACATGGCTCAACTGCCACTAATCGGACCCCCACACATCATTCTACGATTATCGGATCCTATCGATCATTACAGTGGTTTTGTAACTAGGTTGATCAATTCTTAAAAATTCTGATGAAATTCCTGGACAATTTGAAAGTAAGAAGTGTTTTATCATCTATCTACTATTAGTTTATATTACTATTATCATTTTTTTTATTTGAATGAATTTGGCATTGAAATTTACTGAATGCAAATGTCAGCGGTGTTTACTGAATTTCATCTTGTATAATTAAGGATGTAGCTATGTATACAGATTAGATATATATATATGAAATAATGCAGATCTACAAAATTTTCTGTGTTCATTTCAGTAAAACAAAAATCATTACAACTTACACTAAATGGAAAACATTACTTTCTCAACATTTAGATCTAGAAATTAAAAAAAGAAGAAGAGATAATAATAAAAAAAATAAAAAATAAGACGAAAACACATTCATATAGAAACAGCATACAAAACCAAACTAGAACAAGATATACTTCTCAAATTAAGTACACAAAACAACAACAAGAGAGGATATTAAATCTATAAGCACATAAAAATAGCTCATCATTCACCAATCAATAACATCAAAACTGAAACAGAAGTGAATACCTGGTTCGGAGAGAAGCAAAACAAGCATAAAACAGCATGAAATAATTTTGAAAAGAAAAAAATGATGAAAATAAGACCATAGGGAGCAATTTGGGTAATGAGAGTGTATAGTAGCATGAACTTTTAAGCAGTGTTTTGAAAACTGGATCGGACCTGCCAGTCGAACCATTTTTCCCTTTTACCTTTTTGTCTTTCCGTTGATATGATGGTACTATTTTTTTTCATAAAAAAATGTGTATACAATAAGGTTTCACCATTTTAGTTTGAATTGTTTTCCCAAAAGGATTATAATGATCATACCTATATAGAGGCTTATTAGTAGGGGTGTTCATGGTTCGGTTTGATTCGGTTTTTAGTAAAAATCGAATTGAATATTTCTGTTTTTCAAAAATCAAAATCGTTAGATTTTGATTTTTCTACGATTTGATTTTTCGGTTTCGATTCAGTTATTTCCGGTTAATATTTGAATTCTAAACTTTGAACAACATAAAACTTTTAAGACACTCTTAAATTTTCGATATCCATTATGTAGTTAGTTTATTCTTTTTTAGCATGTTTATAGCTTCATTATAACAATGTATTTATGAATGGAGTTTTAGTTTACTTAAGTAGGAACCATGGATTAGACTAAAGCATCAAAATTGATTGATAGAGTATTTAATAAATGATAATGTACTATTCTTCCCTTATTACTAGCCGGACATATCCCCATTATGTACAAACCTCCCAATTATTATCACATGCTCAATCCTACGTGTCATTAATCTGACTTTTATCTCCTGAAGAAAAAAAATCAAACCATCCACATCATAATTTTATTGCTAACAATATATCTTTATTCAGTTCAATTCATGATCTCAATTTGATTCAAGTTTAATTGTTCTTCTCCATCTCTTCCTTATTATTATATTATTATTATTTTACATATCGGTTACACTTGAACTTAAACTGCCTGGCTTTCTGTATTCTTCGGTCCATATCATCTGCCTCATTTGCCAATCATTTAGTTTTAGTATATTAAATCAATTGGTACGGTGCCAGCTTTCTTTATTGTATGCAACTCACCTTCATCATTATAACTAAGAATTTTGAATTTTTCTTTAACTTGGCTGTTAAACTGTTGTAAATGATTGTTATCATTGACTGATTTCATGTGAATTTCGTCAAAGTTAGTTGTGATTTTGTATTTAAAGTGAATGAAACAAGATAATTGCTTTTGGTGAGTATTATGATTCTTAATGCTCTATTCATATATCTATAGTTTCTACGACTCTTCTATCAAAATGATTAAAGTTGTAGAGAACAAACAATTAAGACAAATGTGACTTTTTTAAATTGATTTTGAGGGTAATATAGACAATAGTCATTGTTGACTTCAAAATTAACACCAATGTGAAAATTTTTATATGTAATTTTAACTAAATTGACGTTAAGTAATATTGACAAACATTGTTAAGAAGTAACAACGTTTTGTATCCATCTATATTTATAAAACAAAGTTTTTTTCTATCTTCTTAGCCATGCCGCATCATTAAATTTTCTTATGTTAAAAACTACATAATTATGTCACATCATTAACTTATTTTTTCTTAATTTTTTCCTAACTTCTTTGTAATGTCACATCATCAAATTTCTTTTTTTAAAGCTATCTAATTATAACATATCACTAAATTAGCTTTCGTTTAAAAGTCTTTAAAATTTCTAACACTCTCATCTTATAAGTTTTTAAGATTTTTTAAATTCCCAACAAACTACTACATGTTATTTTGTGAGGAGTCGTAATATAATAATATATTCAATGGTATATTTTATAAAAAAGTTTTACATTGTAACTTTAACATTTTCGATGAAATAATTGTATGTATAAAATTTTAAAAATCATTGTTCTCCATACGTTTTAGTCTATGATAATAATGATTTTTAAAATTATTAATAATAAATTTGCAACTTCATATAACAATGTTTTCAAAATACCTTTTATCTTTATCTACTTAATGGTGTGATACATTTTTCTTTACAATAATGCACCCTGTGTTTTTTAATCTTATTTTTATGCTCATTGATCAAATTCTTCATACAACAATATTTCCAAAATACCTTTTATCTTTTATCTTATTGTTTTTTAATAATGCACCCTGTGTTACCTTAAAATGTTTGTCAGTTGGTTTAGAAAAATGGAAAATAGTAGTTAGGCTCAAACTAACTAATGGTCTGTTTACCGTCACGTACCCAACGTGTAAATGTAATGATTTGATCAGAAATGGTGACAAAGTCCTTCAGTGATGGGCCGATATAGTTGGGCCCATTTTTTAGAATCAACCCAACCCGTTAACATTTATCTCACGTATACCGTATACGGTGTCACCTTATTATATACGTATCAAAATAACTTTCTTTAAACTGATTTGTGACATCTATTTAGTATTTACTTATTTTTCCCGATCAAAGTATGCTTTTTAGTCCGAATGATGTCGTTGCATGAATGATGTCGTAATATATAACAATAATGGTTAGGACAATACTCTCATATAGTTAGCATAATAATTGTCACGTTTATTGTAGATTGACGAACACACGAGGTCCTCTTCACAACATACCATATAACATATATATGTAAATCTGATCAATGAGCCATGGATTATTAGCATATATACTATCTCACCTTGCTCGCATTTGGCATGAACAATAAGCTCATGGATCGGTTTAGCGGTTAATTTGGTTATGGTTCGGTTAAACGGTTTTTGTGCTCACCCCTAAAAAACTTAACACACATACACACAAAAGAAGAGAGAAAGAACAAAGATGATTTAATAGACTTATGTATAATGAAGCAAGAAAAAAGTTTCTTCATTTAAAAGGCTTTCGTCA
This sequence comes from Pseudognaphalium luteoalbum, assembly GCA_963422505.1. Lineage (NCBI taxonomy): Eukaryota > Viridiplantae > Streptophyta > Magnoliopsida > Asterales > Asteraceae > Pseudognaphalium > Pseudognaphalium luteoalbum. The sequence goes on from OY730198.1 coordinate 97,206,843, forward strand.
AAGTTTTTCTCATAACGAGTAAGACCTAGAGAAGTTAACATTAGTCTGATTCTCTTATACTTCGCATGTTCGGCTTGTTGACATAAGGATTTCTCCTTTACCTTCTCCTACACTACACACCTGTTCAAGTCTTTTATACATGTATAAATACATTGTTTGGGTTGGGTTGCATATATGAAATACTTTTATCTACTTTTTGGAAATTTGTGTAATACACAAGGAACATTCACAAAGTTTACTCTATAAGGATATTTAAGAATGTTTGTGTATAGTAATAGACTTGTCAAAAATATAGAAAGTTTGTGAAAACAAAAAGGAAGCGAGAAAAAAAAAGATTTTAGAGAAAAATACATGAGAAATAATCCGTAATGTTGAACTGCATGATTTGAAATGTAATGTTAGTGTTGATATAGAATCATTAATATAAATTTAAAAAAGTTGAAAGATAAAAAGAAAATGTATTTGTTTTATGATTGGTCAACATTACAATTGAATTGTAATGTCAATGTGTCAGATGATAATGGATAAGAGCTTCACGACGTTTATGGAGAATGAGTGCTAAAGGTTTTAACGGGTTGGGTTGATCTAAGAATGGTCCATCGGCTCAAATAAGGAGATCTTCGTCACCTATATTACTTGTTTGGTACGGAATACGAATGCATTCGGTTTAGACGTTTATTTAATTTGAGCCTATATTTTGTAGTTTCTTTCAAACTAATTGATTGGTTGATGACTGAATTATTATTGCAAATCGACCACAAATGTTTGGTTTGCGGTTTTATATCGATTTTCTAAGCATAATATTGTAAACATTTTTGTGTTACAATAATAATACACACGGTTATTATTTTATTTTTTCCAACATATATTTGTTCACACGTGTACCAAAGGGCCTTGTCTAGCGGTGACCTTTCCAAATCAAGGGGTTGAGGGTTCGAGTTCTGGGATGGGACAATTGTATATATTCGTGGATTAATGTAAATATTTCTGGTATTGGAGTGTGTGGGTAGTTTGTCTTTCTAAAAAAAATAACAAATTTGTTCGTTGAGGTGTGTGGGTAGTTGTCTTTCTAAAAAAACATAATAAATTTGTTCGCATATGTGTATGTCCAGAAAATGGTAATTTATACAAATGTCAAGTGCCAACAAAGTCACTCGCAATAATTAAGCATTTTGCCTGTAAGTAATGGAGAAAATGAATGTATACAAATTGTATATTCTTGTAGTCAATATATAATAAAATAATAATATGGTGAATGATAAAGTTAGTAGAAATAATATTTGAATGTATCAATGAGACGTTTGGGTGCTCACGGACTTGATGGGGAATTTAACCATGAAAAAATGGAGAGAATCTTATTTTTATGCTTATGTTTATTAATGTTACTTGTTAATTTAATTTTAGGTTGTGTCATGTGTGTGGTTGTTACTCTAAATGTTTGTCAGCTTTATATAACACCAATTAATTAGTTCAATATATTCTTGATCTTTTATGCTTAGAAAGTCGATATAAAACTTCAACCAAACATATGTGGTCGGTTAGCAATAATACAATTAGATCAATTCGTTTTAAAATTAAAAAATTGTAAGAAAATATCCTTAACACTTACATTACAAATTTATAAATCAAATGTTACCAACATACCCTTTCTCCAATTTATGTAGATTAAAGTTTCTTCACTTTTAATTAAAAGGTATCAAAATGGGCCGATGTAGATACATGGACCCCCTTTTCGGATCAAGCCAGACCCCAACCCAACCCATTAAAATCATTCTCACTCATTTTCCGTGAATGTCGTGAACCTCTTAGCCATTTTCCAAGATGTCTCATACATCATTAATTTCCTTTTATCATCGTTATTATTTGATTCACCGATTATCATTTAAGGGGTGTTAAGGTAATTTAATCGGGTTTCGGGTTATTTGGGTCGGATTATTCGGTTTTTTGTGTTTAAAATCTTACCTGAAACCCGATTCAAATAAGCTCGGGTTATTCGGGTTCGGGTTATTTGGATTCGGGTTATTCATTAATTTCCTAATAAGATTATATTCTATATTATCGTATTTTGAACAAAGCTTGCAAAAATTACACTTATAGTTTATATAAATTATCATAAGTAACTTACATGTATATTATATATGGATGTATTCATATAAATCACATATATATATACTAGGTGAAGGACCCGCGACAACGCGGGCTACGACATTTTACTTTGTAAAATAAATTAATTAAAGTTTGTTTGATTTTTGTTGTCGTTATAGTTGGGGCAAACTCGTTAAAGTCATAAATGAATTGAAAGAGCTAATAAATAACTTGACTATGTAAAAATAAAATGAATAAAGTGTGTGTGATTTTTGTTGTCGTTTGGGCCAAACTCGATAAAGTCGCAAATGACTTGGAACAGTTGATAAATAAGTGTCAAAGTTATATAATAGTCGGAATTGGAGTGGGTTTTTTTTATATTTTTTTATTATGATTTGTAGTATTGGAGTCATAAAGCGTAAGAGTTAAACAACAATGTTGTTTATATCATGTATTTCGTTTACTATGGATTTTTTAGTTGACACGTAATACTCGACTCGTAAAACATAAATGTTACACAAATATATTCTTTATATTGTGTATTCAATTTACTTTGAGTTATTTTTTTGGAGATGTTATTTAACATTTATTTTAATTTTATTTTGTATACCAATTTTAAATTTAGTTTGTTTATTATAGACGATTTTAAAAAGTATTATTAATTAATGAAGATATTTTATTTTAAACTTAATTAACATCAATATTGCTTTTTTAAAATTACGTGATATGTATGTTTTTTTTTACATACTAATGGCCACAACATTATAAGTAACTTATTAATGGCCCATAAAAGAACTTGTAGGTTTTTTTAGAAACTTGTAATGGACCTATTTAAATTAAAAATAAGTAAAGATCATTTGATAAATGTTTATGTGATTTAATAGTGTTAAAGATTCATGTTGATTTGTATTTATATTATACAAATAAGGCTTAACAATATTTTGATATTCTTCTAAATTCTTTTTGAATATTATATTCGATTTCTTAGATTCTAAATCAATCTCTAAATGTTTTATTAAATGGTTTTGATATCCTAAATGATTTCTTTATTTGTAACATACATAAATTCAATTTGGCTTTCAATTTTATTAAAAGTTGTAAATAACTTGTATTGTAATGACATTTCATTTATGTAAACTGGTAAAGTTTACATAAACAAAGCATTCAAAAATAATAACAAAATTGGTAGAAGTGGGATGACATTTGCAAGAGATAATCTTCATCGAAGAAATTTAGATCTATTACATAATCATCATCTATTTCATACCTAAGTAAGCGCAATTGATTAGTTAAATGATGAGCTTTTGTGATTTTAACGAGGATTTTCTTTATTTCATCTTCAAGAATTCCATCTTTTGATAGGTTGACTTTTAACCATTCGATAAACCGCTCAAGATCATGTTGATCTACAAATCAATATAACATATTATATACGGTATGAGAAAATTGTATTAAATTATTTGGTGAATAATATATAATGAATACCCTCAACATTATTAAAAGTTTCATCATCCACGGTAGCATGGGTGTTTGTTTCATCTGTACAGTTAGAAAAGAATATTAGTTAGTTACATGCAAATATATATGTAATTCTATTGTGAATAGTTACATACTTTATTTGTAATCAATATGTAGATTAAAGTTTTATTAAGAAGATTCGGGTTTATGTAAAATACCTTGTATTTGTCAGAGAAGATCACTGAATTGAGCGTTAATTTTTTTTAATCCATGGAGGGATGATAATAAGTGAATGAATAGAATGGATTAGAGATGGAAATATGATTGATATAAATAGGGTTGGAGTGTTATTAGTATTTTAGTATAAAATCTTATAAAAACATAGTATCTTAAATTATATATAGGAAACATGGTTATGACATCATCAATTTAAATCAAACTTAATTAATCAATTAAATCCCTCTATTTTAGTTAAATTAAAATTAAGATCTTTTTAATTAAACAATTAGCACGTGTATGTATACACGGGCTTGAGATCTAAGTACTTAGATAATACTTCGTAATAAATTTGTTGGTGGGGGTGGTTTCCTAAATCGACATGATAGGTTCTTCCCTTTTATTAGGAGTGTTTTTTATCATCAACTTTTTAGTTCTGGTTATTATCATTAATTAAATTAAATATTAGATCAAATAATTAAATAATAATATTTATTGATGATGGACGTATTTCTAAGCTATATGGTGGTAAGTTTTTTTTTTAATGCGGTTGGTTTTATTAGTATTTGATTGACTAATTAAATGATAAGTTTTTTATTAATTGATTAATCAATCTTTATTTAATTCAAATGTATATAATACGATTCAATCAAATGATAAATTAGCGATTTTATGATCCAGGTACATTTTGGAAGCATGAAAACATAAAAAGCACACTATTTTAAGCGGTGTTTGAATGCGCATGTCATTGTTACACGGCCCAATAGTGTTACTGTTGGATTGTTATTCCGGCCCAACATAACAAGTCCACCTCCCTCATAATCAAACGCTTTATTGTAGTTCGACAAGTAAGACTAGAAAACATCCATGTTCACAAATCACAAGATATAAATCATAAGCAATGAACTCAAAGTGACGAATAAAGTGGTAGACCAGCTAAGCTCCATCCTGCATCCACAATAAAAATATTACCAGTCACGTAATCCGACGAGTCATGGATTAGGTACCTAACTAGCGACGTCAACGCTGGGTCACAAGTGCCAAGTTCTCTCAACGGCACCGTTTTAGAGACAACATTAGTGAGCCACTTTTGTTTCATGAGTCCTTCTGTAATCTCAGATTTAAAAATTCCCGGACATATCGAGTTAAATCTTATGTTGTGTTTTCCGAGTTCAAGTGCCATTACCTATATATGTTATTCAGTGTGTAAATCAGTAGTTAATTAAGTTAAAAAAAATTAACCTCCAACCATATCGAGCATAATATATAATCAACTAAATAAATCTGAAGTTCTGATATTAAAATGATCATTGTAGTGTGAGGAAGATTTTTACTTTTGTCATTGTATCTAGAGCTGATTTTGAAGAAGCATACGCGAGAGTGCCTACTGTATAACCACGATTAAGACCCGCAATAGAGGAGATGTTGATTACGCATCCTCCTTGATTGCAAGCAATCATTTGAAGACAAACATATTTTGACACTAACCAAGATCCTGTCATATTTGTTTTGAAGGTTTTATCCCAATCTTCTTCCGACCGATTCAGCGAACTTTTGTTAGGACCTATACATATGAAGAATGCAAGATTCAAGAAAAACTCGGTCCAAAATTTTAAGGAGAACTCTTGAATTTCACACAACGTACAATTTGGGACCTTTGATTTAAAATAAAAGTAGGACCACTAGAGAATTATTTTTAAGTTACCCGTGACACCGGCATTGTTGATCAAAGCGTCAATCCTTCCAAAAGCCTCCCAAGCCTCCTGGACGGAGGCTTCAATTATAGGACCATCGGCGCTGACATCAAGCTCCACGGCTACTGCTACAACGTCTTTTTTCCTTATAACTTCATTTTGGTTCGCGTGAACATCATCCAAACTGTTAATTTTTTCACATAATGACTTAAGGCGGTCAGTTCTTCGGGCAACTGCAACGATCCTACAACCGGCTTTCGCTAAATCCATACAGAATTCCCATCCGATACCAGAGGATGCGCCCGTAACCATCACAATCTTACCTTTGAGGTCTCTCCATGGTTCCAACTCACAACTTGCTAATTGTTGAGTAGAACTTGCCATTGATCTAGATTTCAACTTTGATGATACTTTTGGTATATTTTGATGAACTTAACTCATATGATATAATGATAAGACATTATTTATTAAGGCTTAGGGGTTGGTTGTAGTAGCCAACATTAAGTTTTCAGTTTTCTTCAAGGAGACCACATTAATAGGTCAATTTTGGTTGTTTTGAAACAAGAATAAATGAATAAGTGAGTAATGCTTGCTAGCAAAGTTTGATTTTTGCTCGCTTGATGTGGGTACAACTACATAATGTATCCTATTCCAAGTGCATGTATACGTGCAAAACGATGTTCAATAGTTACAAAAGTTAACATAGTTAATACTTACACGGTCCAATTTGTATAAATTTTTATCTTCATTGTAAATTGACGAATAAAGAAATGTGAGGAACAGAGTTGATACTTACATGGTACAAATGTACAATGGTGTTAGAGTTGGGTTGTGCTTTTCACGGCCCAATACAACAAGCCCACCTCCCTTTTCAAAACAAAATTTATATACATATACATTCAAAATTGTATATTTGTATACTTTGAATATGTTTAGAACTAAAAAGGTAAAAAAAAAAATCAATAATCAGAAGTTCGAGAAAACGTATTTTTACAAAGTGAAAATGTTGGGTTAAGAGAAACAACGGATCTGTGAAAGATATAAGTTATTTGTGGTTTTTAGTAAATAGTAAAAGTATAAGGGTCGGATATGTAAATATGTAGGTTGTTAAGTTTGTTTAAATAGGTGGTTAGTTTGTTATTAGTTGTTGCTTAACAACCTATTTTACATATTTACTACTAATAACAACCTAACCACTTATTTAAACAAACTTAACACCTATTTTACATATTTACATATCTGACCCTTATACTTTTACTATTTACTAAAAACCACAAATAACTTATATCTTTCACAGGATCAAAATGTATGTTGCTTTGAGTTTGATAATTTGTTTGCTCCAACACTAGTATAGCAGTCCATATCGATCAATGCATTCTGTTGACAGAAACGTCCGCCCTCGACTTTTTCCTTAGCCCGTTGCTCGTTAAACTCTCGTGCCATCTTTAAGAAGTGTCTTTCAACATCTTGCAATGGTTGTGCGCGTTCAATGAAAGACACTAAATACAGTACCAGTACGTTGCTCAAATACTCCTTGTACCGCCTGGTCGTTTTTATCTTAAGTGGGATGTCTTTTAGCAATAGAAAATCTTCAAGGAACGAGACGTAATCAATTTTCTTACCAAGCTTACTATTAATGTACTCATTTTGTAATGAATGCGTATCTAGTAAGTGCTCGTATCCATCATGGTTGATTACTCGTGTTGATGGAAAACGCCTATGATACTCCAAAATCTCTTTAAACCGGTCATAAAAAGTTTGTCCACAACCAAGGGATGCGATCTCGTCCTTCCTTGCGTTGTCTTTATCTTCATATATATCAACAAGTTTATGAGTAGCTAGCGTATATGATTTGGTCGATCAAGTAACGTATAGTACATGATGCATCTGCGAAAGTCGTTGTTGCTTGTTGAAAGTCGGTTTTTCATTCTTCAAAACCTTCAGGACGAGTCTCTCGAGCTGCTCAGTATCCTCGTGAGTCGCTCGAGTTGCCTCTAACAATGTCAATGGCATCTTCTTCTTCTTCAAGATATCTAAATTTGATCAATCGTCGTAATTTAAGATTTTTACGATCGATTGTGCTTGAAAATCTTTTTTGTGATCGAGTTATGGGTAATATGGAAGTTTATATAACACCAATATCCACCGACTAATAAGGGAAATTTACGCACGGGATTTACACATGAATAAATCTTATTTTAAAATTTTAGTTTAATATACGGACATATAAGAATTTTACAATGTGTAATGTTTTATAAATGTGATATTAAACGCACGGGTTCAGACTATAAGTACAACTAATAATTATATTTTAACTAAATTAAATTTGTTTGGTACGTACTTATAAGTCGTGTTTTCATTTTGATACTTATAGTCTCGTGCATCTACAAATAGTGGGTATTACACTTAGAATAATTTATCTTTTTTAAAGTTTAAGGTGTGATTTTAAATTCTATTAACCAATCAAATAGAACGGTTATTTACATATAAGTCCAAAATTTAACAAAAAATAAAAACTCACAATGCCATGCGTATTTTTTTTCCTCCACAAAAATTTTCCGCCAACATTTTTAAATACTTTGACCACATTAATTCAATTTTGATTTCTATTAATTAGCGGAGAACTCGATTTTGCAATTGAGCTCTTCTGTTGTTCAATAAAAGGATGTCTTGTCACAAAATATGTTTCTCTTATCATATAAAATATAAGTAATGTATTCTAAAATGTCCTATTTTCATATACAAAAAAAAAGAGAATACATAAGAAAAATTCAATTCATATAAGTCGAATCAAGATGTGTTTGGAGAACTTGTAAAGTTGCACTATTTTTTTGTTTGAAAGATTTAGATATGTATAAATCACCCAATTGATCGATAAAAAACACTTACAACCGAAAGAACTTTTGATCACTAAGCCATTCCTAAGCAATTAGCAAGCCTTTTGTCTGATTCTCAACAAAACATACAAGGAGCCAAATAACTAATGTCCATACTTTACAATTTACACACTAGTAATAGACCAACTACATATTAGAGGATACATATATAGCAAATAAAAACTAGATTAAAACTACAACTTTCATGAAAGAAATGATTTAAAATGACTTTTAAAAACAAAATAAAAAGAGGGTTAAGAAAAGAAGACTAAAGCTTAAAACTTACCTAAAAAAATAAACTTCGAGATTAAGTGGGTAAATACAATATCTAAAAAGTTGAGATAATAACAACTTAATAGAAACAATAGATGTAAGAAATATAAAAGTTATCAATACCTCAAAATATCACAATTTGTTACAAAGTTTACCTAATATAAATAAAATGAAACCTAATTTACAAAACTAAGAAAAACAAAAGAGAAATAAGTCCAGGGACTACCATGGTAAATTAAGGTGACAGTCAAACACGGGTAAGATCCTGGTCAAGCGCGGGTCAAAGGTGGGACTTTGGGTCGGTTTGGAGCACCCATGGTTAGTTACGTGGAAATTAAAAAGTTTGCGAAGAGTGAGAACTGAACTTGAGACATCTTAACCTGATAAAGATAGATAATGAGTGCATATTGCACATATGTATGATTTAACACATCTTATCGTAGATATATATATTTGTAAATCTTATGTTTAAGCATCTTATGAAACAAATTGAGTTTGTTAACTAAATAAATACTTGTAAATCAAGGGCAGAGACAGGACGAGGACAGCGTAGGTAACCGTCATCACAAGAGTTTATAAATTACATAAAAAGGAATTGTAAAAGAAATAAAAAATAAATTTTTTCCACCCTCACTGTTTAAATTTACTGGCTCCGCCCCTACTTATAAGTTATGATTTGTGAACGGTATAAAGTAATGAATCTGCAAATTCTGCAAGTAAAGTTATTTTGCTTATTTGTGACTTACGAATGTACGAATGCATGGCGATATCTATGTGTGAGATAAAGAAAGTTTTGACATTTCGAAAGAAAAAAAAAACTCATAGATTTAGTAATATGTCACAAATGTGTGTCAAATTAGATATAAATAACATATTTGGTCACCTAAATGCTTATACTCCGTATTTAATAAGTTGATAAGATTAAGTGTTGAGTTTAGCTTATGTTGGTAAATGACTAAAAAACTACTAGTATAAATAACATATTTGGTCACCCGCATGCAATAGCTACGAGTACCTATAACCCGTCAGCTGCGATTCTTTTCTTGCTCGTTACCCACCCGCCACCCGTATACGGGTACATTTTGTTGCCCATGCCCATGGGTAAACCTGTGGGCTTGTGAAACGTAACATTAGAACACATGTTTCTTAAAGTTTTGAACACCAAACTTGATTAGAGGGTGCATAAGACATGACATATTGATAAAATATAGACACGATTAGTTTATTATCCACTAATTATATATTACTAATAGCTTAAGCATACACCAAAAAAGGAACAAAATTACCTTTGCGAGTCATGAATTCTGACTTGAGACTAGTGATTAACCATGTATTAAATTCTGAAAACCAAATATTGACGAACTTGGCTTGAGAATTAAGATACTATGTATATATGTTTGATAACAAATAGGTTTAAGTAATTATTAAATATATATCTTCTAATGATTTCACACACACATATATATATATATATATATTAGGTAATATAATAAATGTAAGTTTAATATAAAATGGGTGGGTTCATGAGTATTTTGACGGGTATATCCGCGAGTTACGATTGTATACTCATGGTAATTCAATTTTGCCCTAATTTTACTCTTAGGGTTTATATTAACAAATAAACGAATGTTCCGTTACATGTTGTTTAAGGTGTGATCGTTTAGAGTCAAATAACGATTATATTCATGAAAAAGCAGATGTTCTATCATGTCTAATGATTGACGTTGTTAATTTCGTGTTCATGATCATCTCATCTATGTTTAGTAACTATCGTTGGATAAAATGTGAGTTGTTGTTTAACCTTATGATCATTTCGAGTCGAATAATGATTAAAGTGATGAAAAATGAATTTAATATTACGTAATTGATTTTGGTTGTATCTATGTTTAACATAAGTATGTTTTGAGTTATAATAGACTGTTTAGTTCAAACGCAACATACGTGACGAATAATTAGTGTTTTTTTATAGTTGCTATTTAGACGGTGGTTGTTGCGCTGAATAGAATCAGGTTTTATTTTATAAATTTGTTAGGTTTGATGTGCATAAGTCAATCGGCACTCGAAACAATATTCTACAAGATTTAAGAACAACTATAGATGCGTTGGGGCTTTATTTTAGCTAGGTTTATATTTACTCAAGTGAGATCTAATATTGTTTCGTGCATTATGTTATCCATATGCACAAATGTGAATGCAGATCCACTCGTTTCAGCTGATAAACGTCATTTCACTTGTGTTGAGAAATGTTCTTTTAAGTAGGAGCAAAGATACTACTACTGATACAATTAGGTAGATCTACATTGATATTGGAACATACGTGTAACCTTTATTCACATAGAATACAGTCTTTCTAGAACTCAAATCACTGACAACAAAAAATGGTATGTTTATCCTAAAATACAATCGAATATCAGTAAATAACACTCAAATTTTAACTAATTATCGACTGAGTCTGTTACTTATTTTCAGGTTGTCGAGAAAAATTGAAGGAATGCGAGTTCACTTCTTTTCTCAATCGGAATATAAGAAGAAATCGCACCTTGTCTTAGATCACCGAGCATTCTCCATTCTACACACACACTTTTTCTGGACGAAACAACAAAAATGGTGATCTTTTCTGAAATTCATTCGATTAACAATAACTAACTCTCCATTTTCAACTAATTAATGATCGATTATGTTGAATTTCATGTTTCTGTGTTGAAATTGAAGATCCCCGATTAAAATCCTATACTTCTGGTAATTCAGTATTGCCCGAATTTTAGTCTTAGCTATGATATTTATAAATAAACGAATGTTATGCTACATTTAGTAACTGATGACGTTTAGTTCATGTTGATGATGATCTCAGCTGTGTTTAGTAGTTATAATTAGTTGTCTAGATACAGTGCGAGTTATTGTTTAACGTTATGATTGTTTCAAGTCGAATAACAATTAAATTTATGAAAAAGGGATATTCTATTAGGTTCACTGATTGATGCAGTTGAAAACATGTTCATGGTGATATTAATATTAAATATAATTATAAATTTAACTCTGCAGGTTAACCATGGAATATTTTACCTTCGCATAGTTGTAAAGATTCTTCATCTTTTGGACCCTATAAGTGTGACTCTATGTAAGAGTGTGTTTAAAGTGTGGAAAAATATCATATCGGAACACTCTTTTGTCAATGTCAATCTTAGGATAAATGTTGAATCTGATGCAAGAAATGATAAGTTTAATGAAAGGAGGATTCTTATATCAGGCACAACCCAAAGTCTTTCTAGTAGTAATCACCTAGTAGGATCATGTAATGGACTAGTTTGCATGTTGAATGAAGTAGCAACCCTATTCAATTGCTACTACTCAATCCCTTAACTCAGGAGGTGAAACAGCTAAGAAGCGTAATATTTTGGAATAAAACATCTATACTATTGGGGTTTTGGGGTTGCTTGTGAATTCGAACATTATTATTGATACTTGTAATGTTTTTCTTCAGAATTTTTTATTTACATCTAAGGACGAACATTCACTCCTTAAAGAAATTGACTTTGGACTCTCTGACTATGTAAAGCCATGTGATAACTTATACTCAATCTTGCCTGCTTTGTGTTTTATTTGTACTTCACCACTTCTAATTAAGTTTGACTAGTTTCTTGACTGATGGTGATACATGTATAGACGAGAGGTTGAATGATATAGTTGGAAGTGCATACTATGTAGCTCCTGAGGTTCTACATAGATCATATGGGACAGAAGCTGATATGTGGAGTATTGGTATTACTACTTATATTCTTCTTTGTGGAAGTCGACCCTTTTGAGCCCGGACAGAGTCTGGTATATTTCGAGCCGTCCTCAAGGCTGACCCAAATTTTGAGGAAGCCCCATGGCCTTCTTTGTCAACCGATGCGGTTGACTTTATCAAAAGGTTATTGAATAAAGATTACCGCAAGAGACTAACAGCTTCACAAGCTCTAAGTAAGTTTCTCTTCCTGTTTGGAAATAGCAAAGAGCACTTTCTTCATCCTTTAAAATTGCAACATTTGACTTGACACATAATTAAGTATAGACAAAATAAAACATCTTTTGGACAAAATGAATACTATCAGTTTACTTGTAATAATTGGGGAAAAGAGTAACAACTTTCTATTGGGGTTTTAGGGTTGCTAGTTGTGAAGAATCTGATTACAAGGTAACCCTGGCCAGGTTTGACAAGTTAATGGGGGGAATGACAAGTTTTGAGGTTCTAGACGTGAATTCAAATCTGTGGAAAAATATCCCCATTGAGTGGTTCAAATATCGAGTATTTAAAACTTCAGGAGGGGCGTTTTTTCAACAATGATGTCGCACCCCTAAATTCGTGTTGCGGAAGCGAATCGGGTCGAGGCGCGACTAATCAATAATCACAACTCAAAGATATAATGAACGACTCTATACGCGTCGTTTTACAACTTATATTAATAAAATCAAAGTTTACATCAATATATAGTTTACATTAGCTCAGTTCCTGAATTGAGAGATTTACATACATAATTAATCTATACAAAATATAATAATGCAGCTAAAACTCCGAATGTTTTGCATGATGACTCGAGCTAATGATATCTTGAATGACAGTCCAACCTATTGCTGATACCTGTGATACATGCTAAAATGGGTCAGCGAAACGCTGGTGAGCTCACAGGTTTGTATGTCAACACATATATCGTATGAACCGCAAGATTTAGTTGAATTTAAAATGCAATTAAGCAAAATAAAAGTTTTACAGCCATGAACACATAGTCTGAGCTTAACTCGAGGTGTCAGGTCCACATTTAAGGAATCTTGATCGAGGTGCCTCCCACGAGTGCCTAATCTACACTCGTCTGAACAAATATTAGTACATCCGTTTACCCAGTTAGTGCATGCTAACCCGGACGAGGAGGGTTAATCCTATATGGTACCATATACTAATATTCACGCTACAACGTATTACCAAACTATGCTGAGGAGGGCTTTAAAGGATTAGTGAGATAACTCATGTAGTAGTTATATGTTTTCGTACTTGAGTTCATATAATTAAAATAAAATGAGCAGTATATCACACCCCTGAGTAAAACAGTAAAATAGGGGCTATGAGACTCACCTGAGTCTTGAAATGTTTATCTAATTAAACTTGAGTTGATTAGCCGAGAATCAATGTTCGAAGACTTGTAACCTGAGGGTGTTCACGACACGCGATGGTTATAAATGTGAGAAGGTATCTATAAAGACTACCTTTATAGTTGTTCTTTCAACTAGAATGTCCAAATTACTACGATTTGGTTGATTTGGTTATGTTTTGAAAATGTGTACGGCCCGTTGGTGATTTGTTTGTAATAATAATCCCACATTATTATTTTGATTTTCGAAAGGTGTTATACTTAGAAGTATTTATAAACTTTAGGTGACGGAGGTCCGGGGGCAGCGCCCCTGGTTAGCGGGGTCCCAGGGGTGGCAACCCCTGACGGGGTCCAAGGGGCTGGGCCCTGGTTGGGGTCGAGATGCCAAGTCAGCTCGAAATTTTTTTATTTCTATTATATTGCTTTGGTGAAAAACGCACCTGGACTTGAATTTGGGTGAAATCAAGTGATAAAATTTTAAGTCTCGACACTTAGTAAAATCTGTGTTTTCTTGGTTGTGTTTCATGCGACACTACGTGCGACATAAGGCTTGTGTCGCTAGGTGCGACATAGTCTATTGTGTCACAGATAATGTCTGCGACATAAGGGCTTGTGTCGCTAAGTGCGACATCTGCAACTTAATGCGACATAAAATGTTGTGTCGCTATATGCGACAGAAATAGGTTTTGCGACATAGTGTTTTGTGTCGCTAAATGCGACATCCGAAGGGTTTGCGACATAGTCACTTGTGTCGCTATATGTGACATAAGTGGGGGTTTTGCGACATAAGGGCTTGTGTCGCAGGTGGCCTGGAGCCTCTGCGACACAACGAGTTGTTGGCCGGAAATTGAGCCAAAAACATGTTTTCCGGCGACCGTTTGGTCCGATTCTTTTACCCAACCCATATTTGAACATTTTAAGCTTAAATAACCCATAAACAAGTGAAAATGAGTAAAATCAGAGTGTTTCGGGTTTTGTCAGAAACTTACAAACCTAACGTCGGAGGAATCCGAAAAGAGGGAAATGTAGATCGTGACTCCGTGAACGTTTTCTTCCAAACGAGCTAGATGATTTAATGTTGTTTGGTGGTGTTATTTTGGTGATTTAAGTGGTGGTGGTGTGGTGGTTATGGTTAGAGAGAAAAGAGGTGGAACAGAGAGATGATAAATGAAAAAGTGAGGGGAAATGGGGGGGGGGGGGGGGGAAGGGGCAGATTTTTGGGAAGAAGGGGGAGGGGAATCTCCCAAATTTTAATCCTCGCGTTTGCGCTCCGTGCGGTGTTCGTTTTCCCGATCGTTTAAATATATGTTTTAAAATACGAATGTTTATTCAATATTTTTGTTGAAGTATTTTACCAAATACTTAATAACTTAAATGGTTTCGTTTGTTTGTGTGTTTAACATTTTAATCGCGTGGACGTTTATTTGTACGATACAAACTAATTACGAAATATTATCAAAATAATATTTTGGATATAATGTTTGTACTAAAAATATTACATTATTTAATAAAATTGTTCACCAACGTCCGTATAAATTGAATCGAATTACATTCGATTTGGGTCGCGTACGATTTAATCAAATCGCATAATTGTATATATTCATCAATATATAATTCGATACATTAATTAGCCTAATACAAAACTAATTACATATATGAACAATTGATTAGGCACTAATCACTAGTCCTAATTTGGTGGGTGTCACAAATGACAACTGCCTAAACTGGTTTATAACCAATCGTGAAGATTTTGAAAAGGTTGTTTGTCATATGATCTCTTTAAAGAGGATTTCAAAGAGATTTGCCTACCGTATGATGAACTTTATGAGTACGATCTGAACTGCTCCCTTGGTAGTCGAGGAGATCGTTTGTGCAACAAGGGGTATGAAAACGGTAAGGGATCTAAATCTCGAATTTGGGTGGTTCATAATGAGGGATGGGAATTGGAACCAAATTTATCGAACAAACCTCTATAGTTTAAGTCACATTCCAACAATATCTAATAATTGAAACAATCGCGAAACGAGGATTACATGTCATGCGTTGTACAAGTTTTTCATTTAAGGTTAACTAAATTAAAATAGTTAATAAAAATTTGAGCTTATAAAATCACAAATTTTTGAAAAATGGATCGGTTGATTGTCCTTAGATTATTAAATCACAAAGTTTTTAATTCATCTTTTGAAAATTTTGGAGGTTTACTTTTTCTTATGGGCTCGACAACTACGATTATATGTACGAAGGTGAGATATTTATGTGCATAAAATTGCTTTATTATCATTATTATGATTTTATTAGTATCACTAGAAATGCAATTGAAAATATAATTATGTGATTTTTTTAAGAAAAATAAAATAAAATTGAAGCCCGTTTTAACCTAACCCGTAATAGCCCGAGCCCATTATGACCCGAACCCGTTTAAAGCCGAGCCCGTTTAAATCTGGTAGCTCAAGTCTGCCCGCCTGTTTTGCCAAATCTAGTTGGAATATATAACCATCCTTCAAATATTATCTATTCTATACTTGTATTATCTGTTGTTAAATACATAGCAACAAAGTCTTGCTACTTTAATCTTTCAAAGTGTAAATTTCATTTCCATTCTCAAACATTTACAATTTCAATGTTTATAATTAAAAGTAAATTACATATCCGATTAGCTGCCGTAAAAACTGTCACTATGTCTCCCCATTCCCGATAGCTATTCAAAATATTCGATTATTTGTTAGCTTGTATTATTTTATAAACAATAATAGATAGACTACTTATGAAAGTTGTTTAACTAACTGAGACATTGTGACCACGTTGTTATTATCAAAGTATCTATTGTCTCTAAACTTTGGATAATGCAGTGATCCATACTTGATATACAGATCGGGTCTTGAGCGTATCTAACACATTAAAAAAAAGTCAAACTTAAAAATAAGAAAAAACTTGGTTATTTTTAAATAAACTATTACCTCAGCCATGATTTCACCCCTGACAGTATCGTATATCTCCTCTGATCCGCATATTATCTTTGCTAAAGACCTAAATTGGAAAAAATGTGACTTTATTGAACAAAATACTATCATCTGAATCGAACTTAACAGATAATACTTACCAAACAGTTCCCATCACTGACCGCTCGTACCAATATGAGACTGAATCTGTTTACCCTATCAAGTAAAATTCCACGCTCAGTTAATGGGAGAGGCAATATTGGTGAACTCTAGAGCTACAATGTACACGAACTCGGGTTTGTGAATACAAACATCCCAAAATTTCTAAGTTCGAATAAAACAAGTGAATCACTTACTCTTTGACGATATGTGCATACGAATTCTGATTCTCACTTTCTCCTTAGAATTCCTCCACGTCCCATGTTTACCCAGAAACTAGAAAGCAAACATCTGCATATAATGAGACATTGCCGCTTAAGAGAGATATGATTTGTGTCATATTGCTCATTGTTAAAGGAGCGCTAAATCCTGTTGTGGCGAGAGCCCTCATAATTTCTAGAAATTTGAGGTTAATTCGAGTGTCATCATCATCTATTTAGTTATGAATTAATAAATTTGAACAAAAATTCATTTACTCATGTCTATTGAAAGAGACATCTTGACTAAAAAACAAATACAAGTATGATAGTCACTTACTTATCAAAATATAATGATCGTCGATAATGTAAATGAGCAATGTTTACTAAAAAACAAACATACATTAGAAATCAATCCATCCGAGAACGGTCCGATTTTCAAATTATTGATCACGGGAAAACCTTGATATTAGAGTTGAGGTTGAACTTAGAAATGAGTAAGTTCGCTTTAAAGATTTCACTATGAAATCCATTTTCATATAGCAATGTGGTGTTTGTCTTGTGAGTTTCAAAAAGGATTTTAAGATAGTGAGTCAAAATATGATTAGGTATATCAAGCAATGTATGCGTATGCAGTATATTCCACAACTCAGTGAGAAGGAGCTAGTTTGCAAAGAAATGCTCATGAAGCTTTGATTGAGCCCGGAAAAACTTGACAATATAAGGTTGTCCATACATTTTCTTTCCAATAAGATCACAAGGAATTTAACTAAGCATACATCAAATTGTAAAGATATCTAATTATACATAACCAAAATGAACGCTTTAAGAGATTATAGTAGGTAGCAAGCATAAATCATGAAGTTGTAATCGAGGGCATCAATTTAATTTTTTGTAAGACGTGTTTGTACATTACATTTGTCATCTTATTTATCTGACAGTCATCCTTTTCACAAAGAAGAAACACCTCTTCTTGGTTATAACACGTGAGACAACATAGAATTGTCCATGAAAAAGGTCCGGCCACCGTAATTATAAACCTACAATTTGCAACGATTGCCATTGGCTTTTGATTATTGTCATCATGAAGCACACGCCAAAGTATATTGTATAATTAGGTGGCGTTAAGCTTATTCTTAAAATATAATTATGTTACCGATGTAGTTACATGAAATAATATTTTCATCAAGGCTTTTAATTTGTATTCGCGTTCCATTGTATAACGATCGACGTTTTAAAGTCACATTACTGATACGGTTTTTTTGAGTGTGAGATTGTGCTTTGGTATTCAAGATACTTGTAGTCCATTTAGTATCTCGGATGTTTATAAAGATTGTTCAAATTTATCGATAATTTCAATCGCATAAATAGTATCTGAACTGAAGTATCTAACTTTGGAGAGCATGAAATCATTTATCAAGTCAACCTCATTCTTCATTGGAGCCATAATCTATTTGTCTTCAAATTAGTCAGCTTTATTTATGTGATCATTTATAGAAGAATATATACATGAAAAGATGGCATCCATATGATCACTCGATGACTATATGAGAATGCATTGAGTGATTCAACTCATGTATCTCTAGCATTTGGTTCACAATTTGTAAACCCGTATATGCACACGAGCCATTTAATTTGGAGAAGATATTATACTCCATGTGTCCTACTTAAAGTGTCCATGTTATTAGGTTGTCTGATTGGTAATGTCCATTTGATGTTTATTCAATTAGAAGAGAGTTTAATGGGCAGAGATGATATTTAATTTTGAAATGTACAGTTAATGCAAATTCCTAAGGCTCTAACATAATAAAAATTGACTTTTTAATGGAGATAGATAAAGTAATAATATTTAGACATCTTTGAATTATGGTTGCTAAATTAAAATTGATTTTACTTAATATAATAAACAACATAAAAGTCTATAAAAAAAACCTCTTAACATGAACCTATACAAAATCAACTTAGACATAAAAAAAATTTTGAGCATGGACGAAGAAAGAATAAACATCTGTAAACAAATTAGTAGCTTCAAATTTCTCAAATTATGAAGTTTTTTTCACGGTTTAGAGTCATGCTACAAATCAAGAACTTAAAGGAAATGAGAGTTATTAAATTGATCAATCTAATCATATAATAACACATAATGACATTTTTGAAATTTCAACCAACACTAAAAGGATAAAGTTAGAATTTATAAGATGAGTTATTTTTTACAAGAAAGATAGATACATATATATTATAGAAGTAATGGCTAAATATCTAATACCCCTTGTAAAGGGTTTGGGTGTTTGGTTTAATGTTTAAAAATGTCCTATCAAAAATTACGTATATACCCCTCAATCAAATCCAATCATTGATATGTGATAATTGTTATAGTTATAGATTTAGCATTTATTTATAGTAGTTTTAAAAGTAAGTAAATTAAATAAATTAACAATAATTATATTAAATTATAGTGACTTCAATTACATCTCAATTAATTAACTACAAATATATCTATAACATAATCAGTTGTTCAAAATTCAAATATTATGTAAAACTACAAAATAAATATTGTAATGGGCTCAGAAGATAAACGAAAATACCTAAACCCTTTCCGGAGTCCCTTACGGAACGATTAACTATGTGTTACAACCTACGTAATCCTTCCAACGACCCCAACGTAATCCGATCTGAATAAAAATAACATAAAAGATAAAGATATATGGAGTATCTTTTATCCGATGCATTGCGCGAGTTATATACTAGTTAATAATTATATAGTGTATAGTTATCTTAATTAGAGTAAATAGTGGCCTATGATTGGTCAATAAATCTTTAATTTGGAATGATGACAACTATATAATTAAGTTATATTTAAGATGAGACTTAAGATTTATTAAGATTTAAGATAAGATATTGAAACATCTGGTGGTTTTCTTTAGCGAATTTATCAGTAAGTTATACTAAACTAGCATATTACTCGCGCAATGCGATGGAGTTTAATGATTGAATATGTTCGGATTACCTTTGATTGTGAGTTAATAACCCTAGTTTGTGGGTATGTGGAATTTGTGATTCGGGATACACTAAGTGAAACATGAAAAGTATGTGAAAATGATTGGGTTGTATTGTAAAATGAGTATGATAATTAACTAATTATAAATGTGAAAATGTTGAATCTTAATTTTAAGAATTTCTGTAAATAAAGTATTGAGATGTTTTATATATTATTATAGATAAGTAGTTGAGATCCGCGCTATGTGACGGATAAATTTATCAAATTCATCAAGAAATATTGTGATTTGCGGCTACATAATTTGCTTTATCAAAATATGATTTTCTTCTTTTTTTTGTTATCGAACCAAAAATAATTCACTCTCAATAATCAAAATAATATTAGTCAACCTTTAATAGAAAACATTTGACTGATTGTATTATTATCAAAATTTAAAATGTTTATATATGGATTGCATTACATGCCATTTAATATATAGATCTATTTTGATTAATATATATTTCTTTCAAAATTTGTTATGGGTAATTTTGTCATTTTCAATATAGATAAGAGTATTTATATCTTTTCTTATCTTTAAAATTACTACAGTGTAAGTTTTGATTATTACTATGTATAAGTTTCGGAAGAAAAGTGTTAAACCTATTACCTATAAGGATGTATGATTTGTATAAACCTATTATCATTGTAACTTGCAAGGTGCAACAGTGTAAGTGTTGACCCAACACAATAAGCCCACCTCCCTATTCAAAACAATATTTATATACCTTCAGTGGTTAAGAATACATCCCCAATTCCACAAAAAGTTCCTCTTGAGTATGTTTTTTAGAACCAAAATAGTAAAACTTTATAATTATGAAAAGTTTGAGAAACCGTATTTTAGAAAGTATAAATGTTGAGTAATGAGTAAAGAGCAACAATATCTAGAAAAGGTATGTTGCTGTGAGTTTGTTATATGTTTGCTCCAAAAAATATTAACATAAAAATCATAGAAAAGTTAGAAGAACATTCAATAGAATAATTATCATTCATTTTTATTGCAGTTGGATGTATAGATTATATGACTCTGAAAGGTTTTGTTCGCAACAAAGTGTTATTAAGGGGTGTTTACATATTTTTTTGCTTATTTTGAAGACAGGTATATAAGTAGAAACATCCATTTGAAACGGAATATATGTTTATTATATAAGTATAATACTATAATATAATAAGTATTTGAACATAACATGCTGACATCTACTTATTTAAGCATATTAGCACTATAACACAGGGGTGAGCACGGAAAACTGATACTGATCCAAAAACCAAAATAATATAGAAGCCGAAACCGAAAAAACCGAACCGAATTAAAAACTGATGGTTTGGTTTTTGATTTACACAAAACCGAAATTATCGGTTCGATTTTTGGTTTTCACATCAAAAATCGAACCGAAAAAATTGAACTGAAGTCTTTATATTATATATGTTGCTTTCTATTTATATAAAAGTTATGTATTTAATATGTATATAAATTTAAATATGTTCAACTCTATATATAAAACATGTGAATATACCGAGTAATATGAAGCGTTTTGTTGTTATATTCGAAATACTTACTTATTACTACATTTGTAAAACTATTAGCTACATATCATATATTGTATATGTGTAACATTAATTCATTTTAGTAGTTTCCTTAATATAAGGTTTAATTTTAAGTTCAAGTTCAAGTTCAAGTTCATTCTTAACATAGATATACATATATACAATGCATATTTTTATCAAATTTATTTTATAAAAACGCCCGAATGAATAAACCGAACCGAAACCGAAAATAACCGAAATCGAAAAAACCGAACGGTTATGATTTTTGATTTTCCAAAAACCGAACTTACGGTTCGATTTTTGGTTTTAGCCAAAAACCGAACCGAACCGACTCATGCTCACCCCTAGTATAACATAACGTATTATACTAGCTTGCACCTTGAGTACTTTCGAATTAACGTGACGAAAAAATTGGTAGACCCAGTATGCTCATTCCAGAATCTACGATGATATATTACCCGTCACGTAATCTAACGAGCCATGTATTAGGTACGTAACTAGCGATGTCAATGCCGGGTCACAAGTGCCAAGTTCCCTCAACGGCACAACGTTAGAAACTACGTTCTTGAGCCATTTCTGTTTGATATATGAGTTTGATTACGGATCCTCCTTGATTGGAAGCAATCATCTGAAGACAAACATACTTTGACACTAACCACGATCCTGTTACATTTGTTTTGAAGGTATTATTCCAATCTCTTTCTGACAAATCCAGCAAACTTTGTTTAGGACCTATACGTAGAATGCAAGATCGAATAAGATGTCAGTTTAAGATTTATGAGTTAGTAACATAGTGAATTTCTAAAATACTATTTGAAGATACCTGTAATACCCGCATCGTTGATCAAAGCATCGATACTTCCAAAAGCCTGCTATGCTTTTTAGCACCGAGGCTTCAATGATATGACCATCTGCACGAATGTCAAGCTCCACCACCACTGCTCGCACGTCTCCATTTGTGACTTCGCTCGCGGTCACCTGACCAATCTCTAAATTGTTTATTTCGTTGCACAAAGCCTTAAGGGCATCTGCTCAACGGGCGGCTGCAATGATCTTGCAACCAACTTTTGCCAAATCAATACAGAATTCTTGACCGATACCAGCAGATGCACGGGTAAATATTACGATCTTGCCTTTGAGATCTCGCCATTTTTGTAACTCATGGCTTGGTACGTGTTGAGTAGAAAACTCCATTGATCTTTCATTGTTGATTATATGTTTTACAATTATATAGGAACTAAAATCATGTATTACTACTACGTAATAGTTTACTACATACAAGATAAATTTGTAGGGGTTACGTGTGGTAGCCAACCGTATGCTTAAAACATTTACATTGCACTATTGCAGAATTAAAAATATTGACTTTCTAGCTAATTGGATTAAATGTTTGAAAAGTATTCACCTTTAATGAATATTACATCATGTGTATATCCAATTTCAATTGCATGAATTAGCACTTTTAATCAAAGCAATGAGACCACGTAGAAATTTTAGAGTAACTGTATTGACACATCTAGTTTTTGCTTACTTGTCAAATAAATAGATAAGGAATCCACATAGGATAAAAAAAAAATCCTTAGTTATATAGAAGGATTACGATACAACAATAATAATAAAATGAAAGCTTGATAAATAAAATAAACATAATTTAAATTAGAATACATAAAATAATGAGTAAAGTTGAGGAAATTGAGTTTGGCATCCTAAATTAATTTGTAAAGTTGTAATACTTAATTCGGAAATGTTATTTAAACATGTCGTAAAGAGTGAAATACATCATTTGTTTCTGGTTTGGACTTTAGACAAATTAATATGTAAAGTTTTCTATCTTATAACTTAAAAGAAAAAATTTGCATTAAAGATGACCATTAGATTAATTAGCAACATATTAATCTTACCATTAAAAAACTTAATGACATCATAAGTCTTTTAGCTCTTTAATTAAAGAAAACATTAATTAACTCATAATTAAGCATTAATTAGTTAATGCATAATAATAATAATAATTAAATAATTAATTAAAAATAAAGATTTAATTATAATTATCAAATACTAATATATAGATACTAATAATAAGCCGTGAATGCAGATATTTAAAATGAAGGGAAATTGACCGAGTTGCCACTTTTTCTAAATAAATTAATCCTTTTGCCCTCGCAAACAAAATATTAACGTTATGTCATATCCAATCGCAAATTTGCTTTTGCGACCTGTGTACTTACTTTTGCGACACGTGCACGTGACCAAGCAATATTCGCTATCAGGATGCGTTGGCAAATCGCAAATTTGCAATTCGCGATTGGATAGGGCATTACGTCAAATTTTTTTGCGAGGGCAAAACGACTTATTTTTTTAAGAAAAATGGCAAATCGATTAATTTCCCTAAACTGAATTGGGCTAGCTGTAATGGGCTTGATGCAATCATTTAAATACAGCCCAACTATGGTGATACATGGGATTAAGACAATCATTAAATAACGCCCAAAATATTGTGATACATGTGTGAGATTAGGCCCAAATAAAAAAACCCATCAAAACCAGTTGCATACGATGCTAAACATTCGAACACCCGCTTTAACCAGTCGTCTTCATCAACGTGAGAATCTTCAACAAGGCTGTAAATGGCAATTTATCTTCGAAACCTATGGCGTCTTCAACAATCATGAAAAACCCTTATTTTGGAGCATTTAAAAATGATTGAAAGCATCCGAGGTATAATGACTAATTTTTTTAATTAATTACGTTAGTGCGTTTGAATCCGTATGTGATTATGTGATAGCATTCGAGGTATAATGACTAATTTGCAGTACACATCACAATATATTTTTTTCTATCTGTGTTCATTTTCAATTAAAAATTATTTTTTTGTTAAAAGTCGTGAATCCGCAAGTCTTAATCTAGTTGTTATTAAAGGGATGTCTATATAAGAAAAAAATTTAAGACTTTAAACTTTCCTCTTTTGAGGGCTATATCACGATTAATTAAAGACCATTAATGACCGTTAATGATTTTGTGATCCACGCCGTTTTCCTCATGTATTTAATTGATACTTCATTCGTCCGATAATTATAGTCCACATTTTACTTCTCTTCTGGAAGTCATAAATTAATTGTCTAATTTTAGCACTTTTCGAAAAGTATGATTAACTTAACTTTCCATATTACCCATATTTTATATGTACGTAAAAAGTTCGTAAAGTGTAAAGGTAAAACTGTCATCGTACGTTTTCTTAAACTACATTTATTGTTGTTGTGAACACTACATTTGAGAGATTATTGAGCCCGCATTGAGACTTACTTTCATTGTTTGTGAACCCTCAAAAGTCTCATGTAATACGTAAAATTAGTATAAATTCACTCTTAGTTGCATTGTGATGTGACGTATAAGTACAATATATAGATCATATTTAGTAAAGGGCGGCATTGACTAATTTTCGGAGGAAAACTACATAATGAATTGGCACAAGATGATATAGAAAAGGTGACCAAAAGTTTTTCGTAGTGTGATGGTAATTTTACCGTTGCACAGCGAAAGCCTCCCCCGTTTATGTGTTTATCTATTGACAATCGTTGAATCTTTTGTTAATGGTGAATTCGTATTGAATGAGCTTGTCAAACTTACCAGAAAGATCGCAATTTGATTTAAATTTTGTTGCAAGCCGTCTAAAACCTTTCACAACCGTATTGCTAGATTTGAAATCCGAAACTCCTTTGAGGGCTAAGTTGGGTATGGACATTGGGTGAGTATCACCCTTTGAGATTCTTTCCAATTATTAGCCACCCCGAATTTGATCGGCGATGAACTCACTGAAAAAATGTACACATACACGATAATCAAGAGTCAAAACGAGAGGAAAAGCTTGATGCGTCTAAAAAGCTATGCTTAATTTGTTGATTTATTTATTAAACGATCAAATTTTAATTATCCATTTTTAGGAAGCTTCTTGAGAAGCAGTGTGGCTCAAAAAGAGTTATCAAAATAACCATATATGTGAACAAACAATATGATAGTTGGAAAAGAGAATGGTTGAACATTTTACGAGGTGATTTTGAAAGTCAAAACCAAAAGTTTGCACCTGACCATGAGATATTACGAGCATTGCTTAAAAACGGAGAAGATAAAAAAACTTGTGAGATTGAGCTGAGGTTTCCAACATAATTTACAGTCGATAAAAAAATACAGATAGGCCTTAAACATGTAAAACTAAAAAGTAAGTAACTAACATCTCATACCGCCTTCCGCGGGTTACGGCCCAATACCGTCTAGATGTAGACGAACTTACCCCTACCCTAACGTAGAGAAGCTGCTTAGAGTTCTACCTAAAAGGTAGAAAGGACCTCCAGCCTTTTGTAGGGGATGAGATTCGAACCCCTGACCTCTTGTTTAAAGGCAAGAGACTCAGCCACTAAACATGTAAAACTATTGTGTGCTATTGATCCATATTCGGCGATCAAGGCTGGCCGCCATGGTTCTTAGTTGTAGCAAGCTCCCCCTCACAAGGATCTCCTACCTCTATATTGTTTGACCGAGAATGATAAGTATAAATTATGCTTTTTTATAGAGGTGGCGAAACAGGTCATTTTTGTGTAGGTCAAAACAGGCGGGTCAAGTTGGGTTGACCTGAAAATATGTGATCATGGGAGATCATGGATAACACACAGTATAATGGAGTTACATGCATCGTATCTCAGTGACAAAGTTCCATACAGCAATAAGCGTAAATGCTATCTTTATTGTAATTCGACTATATGTCTGTAGATAGTCGTATTCAGTACATACCATTACAAGTTACATAACTTGACAAATAGCAAGTTCAAAGTGATGGATAAAGTGGTACACCTGGCAAGGTATAGCCTCCATCTACAATGAAAATATTACCTGTCACATAACTTGATGAACCATGAATTAAGTACCTAACTAAAGACGTCACAGCCGGGTTAGTTGTACCAAATTCTTTCAATGGAACTGTCTTTGAAGTCACATTCTTAAACCATTTATTTTGTACAAGTTCCTCCGTGATCTCAGATTTAAATATCCCAGGAGCTATTGAGTTCACCCTAATTTTATGTTTTCCAAGTTCCATTGCCATTACCTGCAAAGATTATAAGCAAGCATCATATTAAATTTTAAGTTTGAATTCGTAAAGAGCAGAGGCGCGGAGCATTTGTTAGCATTACTTTTGTCATAGTATCAAGGGCTGCTTTTGAAGAAGCATATGCAACAGCTCCATGTGGAAGAACACGATTAAGACCAGCAACAGAGGAGATGTTGATTATAGATCCTCCTTGATTAAGAACACACATTTGAAGGCCAACGTATCTTGACACCAACCATGATCCTCTTACATTTGTTTTGTAGGTTCGATCCCAATCTTCTTCTGGCAGATCCAATGGCGTTCTTAGAGGACCTAAACACATAATTCAAATATGCATAGTTAAAAAAAAAAAAGTTCACTTGAAGATTGACATGAATTGCCCATAAGTTAAATGAACTATGTTTTAGAGTCGTAAGACTGACTAAATTCGATTACAAAAGCGTTAATTACATCAAAATGTTTTGCAACTATACAATCTAATATCGTGATTAATGTATTTAGCAATGACACAAAGTCTATCATGTATCCAACTTCATTTTGGTTTATTGCGTGTATCAAGCTTTCACTTTATTGATACTGTATGCTTAGAGTTCTTATTACGTAGCACCCTTCTTGATGACGTGACAATGGTGTGTCAGAGACGTGGCAAATTATACGGCTGCCACATTATAAAAAATATTGTCTACCAGATGAATAGGTCATCGGATACACATATTTGCAATAAACTTAAAGTTTGATGCATATATGGTATCTATCTAATTATATGAAGTTATATTGTAACTACTAAAGTTTCAATTTGTTATCGTATGCATCTTACCTTCTATAACTAGTAAACTTGTGGTGTGGCACATAACATGGCATGATATAGATCGTCCTAAAAAGTATCTAGATCCACCATTGTCATTAGAAGTTTGGAAAGTGGATACATACAATAACAAATCTTGTAATTGAATACATTATAGGGTGATCTGCACACTACAAGTGTATCTGGATCCACCATTGTCAGTTTGTCACTAGGTATATAATCAATACATGGTACCTGTAATTCCAGCGTTGTTGATCAACACATCAATACGGCCAAAAGCATCCCAAGCCTTTTTAACACAAGCTTCAATAGTGGAACCATCGGCGCTGACATCAAGCTCAATTCCCACTGCTCGAACGTTAGTACTGTTCCTGGCTTCAGTTTGGTTCAACTGACCCTCTGAGCTATCCAAATTGTTAATTTTGTCACATAAGGCCTTGAGGTTGTGTACTCGACGTGCAGCTGCAATGATCTTACAATCATATTTGGCTAAGTCAATACAGAGTTCCCAACCAATACCCGATGATGCACCAGTAACCATCACAATCTTATCTTTAAGGTCTCGCCATGCTTCAGGATCATACATTTGGAATGACGCCGCCATTGATGTTTCACATTTGATAACATGTATTTCGAACGCTAAATAAACTATATTTAAATAGTCGAATTAAAGCTTAGGGTTGTTGAGGCTCGCTGGCAGAACGGTCAGTCTTAATGAGTTAATCGTTGGGGACCGCACCGAATGTAATTAGCTAGAGAGAAGGATTAGATGTTACATAAAAGTCAATAATCAATTGGAAGATGTTACATAAAAGTCAATAATCAATTGCAAGGATAATCTGATTAGAAGCAAATACATTTAACGTCCATTCAATGATTTATGTAACAATGATGTCGCACCCCTAAATTCGTGTTGCGGAAGCGAATCGGGTCGAGGCGGGACTAATCAATAATCACAACTCAAAGATATAATGAACGACTCTATACGCGTCGTTTTACAACTTGTATTAATAAAATCAAAGTTTACATCAATATATAGTTTACATTAGCTCAGTTCCTGAATTGAGAGATTTACATACATAATTAATCTATACAAAATATAATAATGCAGCTAAAACTCCGAATGTTTTGCATGATGACTCGAGCTAATGATATCTTGAATGACAGTCCAACCTACTGCTGATACCTGTGATACATGCTAAAATGGGTCAGCGAAACGCTGGTGAGCTCACAGGTTTGTATGTCAACACATATATCGTATGAACCGCAAGATTTAGTTGAATTTAAAATGCAATTAAGCAAAATAAAAGTTTTACAGCCATGAGCACATAGTCTGAGCTTAACTCGAGGTGTCAGGTCCACATTTAAGGAATCTTGATCGAGGTGCCTCCCACGAGTGCCTAATCTACACTCGTCTGAACAAATATTAGTACATCCGTTTACCCAGTTAGTGCATGCTAACCCGGACGAGGAGGGTTAATCCTATATGGTACCATATACTAATATTCACGCTACAGCGTATTACCAAATTATGCTGAGGAGGGCTTTAAAAGATTAGTGAGATAACTCATGTAGTAGTTATATGTTTTCGTACTTGCGTTCATATAATTAAAATAAAACGAGCAGTATATCACACCCCTGAGTAAAACAGTAAAATAGGGGCTATGAGACTCACCTGAGTCTTGAAATGTTTATCTAATTAAACTTGAGTTGATTAGCCGAGAATCAATGTTCGAAGACTTGTAACCTAAGGGTGTTCACGACACGCGATGGTTATAAATGTGAGAAGGTATCTATAAAGACTACCTTTATAGTTGTTCTTTCAACTCGAATGTCCAAATTACTACGATTTGGTTGATTTGGTTATGTTTTGAAAATGTGTACGGCCCGTTGGTGATTTGTTTGTAATAATAATCACACATTATTATTTTGATTTTCGAAAGGTGTTATACTTAGAAGTATTTATAAACTTTAGGTGACGGAGGTCCGAGGGCAGCGCCCCTGGTTAGCGGGGTCCCAGGGGTGGCAACCCCTGACGGGGTTCAAGGGGCTGGGCCCTGGTTGGGGTCGAGATGCCAAGTCAGCTCGAAAATTTTTTATTTCTATTATATTGCTTTGGTGAAAAACGCACCTGGACTTGAATTTGGGTGAAATCAAGTGATAAAATTTTAAGTCTCGACACTTAGTAAAATCTGTGTTTTCTTGGTTCTGTTTCATGCGACACTACGTGCGACATAAGGCTTGTGTCGCTAGGTGCGACATAGTCTATTGTGTCACAGATAATGTCTGCGACATAAGGGCTTGTGTCGCTAAGTGCGACATCTGCAACTTAATGCGACATAAAATGTTGTGTCGCTATATGCGACAGAAATAGGTTTTGCGACATAGTGTTTTGTGTCGCTAAATGCGACATCCGAAGGGTTTGCGACATAGTCACTTATGTCGCTATATGTGACATAAGTGGGGGTTTTGCGACATAAGGGCTTGTGTCGCAGGTGGCCTGGAGCCTCTGCGACACAACGAGTTGTTGGCCGGAAATTGAGCCAAAAACATGTTTTCCGGCGACCGTTTGGTCCGATTCTTTTACCCAACCCATATTTGAACATTTTAAGCTTAAATAACCCATAAACAAGTGAAAATGAGTAAAATCAGAGTGTTTCGGGTTTTGTCAGAAACTTACAAACCTAACGCCGGAGGAATCCGAAAAGAGGGAAATGTAGATCGTGACTCCGTGAACGTTTTCTTCCAAACGAGCTAGATGATTTAATGTTGTTTGGCGGTGTTATTTTGGTGATTTAAGTGGTGGTGGTGTGGTGGTTATGGTTAGAGAGAAAAGAGAGAAAAGAGGTGGAACAGAGAGATGATAAATGAAAAAGTGAGGGGAAATGGGGGGGGGGGGGGGGGGGGGGGGAAGGGGCAAATTTTTGGGAAGAAGGGGGAGGGGAATCTTCCAAATTTTAATCCTCGCGTTTGCGCTCCGTGCGGTGTTCGTTTTCCCGATCGTTTAAACGTTAAATAATTATTTTATACGTTTAAATATATGTTTTAAAATACAAATGTTTATTCAATATTTTTGTTGAAGTATTTTACCAAATACTTAATAACTTAAATGGTTTCGTTTGTTTGTGTGTTTAACATTTTAATCGCGTGGACGTTTATTTGTACGATACAAACTAATTACGAAATATTATCAAAATAATATTTTGGATATAATGTTTGTACTAAAAATATTACAATATTTAATAAAATTGTTCACCAACGTCCGTATAAATTGAATCGAATTACATTCGATTTGGGTCGCGTACGATTTAATCAAATCGCATAATTGTATATATTCATCAATATATAATTCGATACATTAATTAGCCTAATACAAAACTAATTACATATATGAACAATTGATTAGGCACTAATCACTAGTCCTAATTTGGTGGGTGTCACAAATGACAACTGCCTAAACTGGTTTATAACCAATCGTGAAGATTTTGAAAAGGTTGTTTGTCATATGATCTCTTTAAAGAGGATTTCAAAGAGATTTGCCTACCGTATGATGAACTTTATGAGTACGATCTGAACTGCTCCCTTGGTAGTCGAGGAGATCGTTTGTGCAACAAGGGGTATGAAAACGGTAAGGGATCTAAATCTCGAATTTGGGTGGTTCATAATGAGGGATGGGAATTGGAACCAAATTTATCGAACAAACCTCTATAGTTTAAGTCACATTCCAACAATATCTAATAATTGAAACAATCGCGAAACGAGGATTACATGTCATGCGTTGTACAAGTTTTTCATTTAAGGTTAACTAAATTAAAATAGTTAATAAAAATTTGAGCTTATAAAATCACAAATTTTTGAAAAATGGATCGGTTGTACAAAGATTGTCCTTAGATTATTAAATCACAAAGTTTTTAATTCATCTCTTGAAAATTTTGGAGGTTTACTTTTTCTTATGGGCTCGACAACTACGATTATATGTACGAAGGTGAGATATTTATGTGCATAAAATTGCTTTATTATCATTATTATGATTTTATTAGTATCACTAGAAATGCAATTGAAAATATAATTATGTGATTTTTTTAAGAAAAATAAAATAAAATTGAAGCCCGTTTTACCCTAACCCGTAATAGCCCGAGCCCATTATACCCGAGGCCGTTTAAAGCCAAGCCCGTTTAAATCTGGTAGCTCAAGTCTGCCCGCCTGTTTTGCCAAATCTAGTTGGAATATACAACCATCCTTCAAATATTATCTATTCTATACTTGTATTATCTGTTGTTAAATACATAGCAACAAAGTCTTGCTACTTTAATCTTTCAAAGTGTAAATTTCATTTCCATTCTCAAACATTTACGATTTCAATGTTTATAATTAAAAGTAAATTACATATCCGATTAGCTGCCGTAAAAACTGTCACTATGTCTCCCCATTCCCGATAGCTATTCAAAATATTCGATTATTTGTTAGCTTGTATTATTTTATAAACAATAATAGATAGACTACTTATGAAAGTTGTTTAACTAACCGAGACATTGTGATCACGTTGTTATTAACAAAGTATCTATTGTCTCTAAACTTTGGATAATGCAGTGATCCGTACTTGATATACAGATCGGGTCTTGAGCGTATCTAACACATTAAAAAAAAGTCAAACTTAAAAATAAGAAAAAACTTGATTATTTTTAAATAAACTATTACCTCAGCCATGATTTCACCCCTGACAGTATCGTATATCTCCTCTGTTCCGCATATTATCTTTGCTAAAGACCTAAATTGGAAAAAATGTGACTTTATTGAACAAAATACTATCATCTGAATCGAACTTAACAGATAATACTTACCAAACAGTTCCCATCACCGACCGCTCGTACCAATATGAGACTGAATCTGTTTACCCTATCAAGTAAAATTCCACGCTCAGTTAATGGGAGAGGCAATATCGGTGAACTCTAGAGCTACAATGTACACGAACTCGGGTTTGTGAATACAAACATCCCAAAATTTCTAAGTTCGAATAAAACAAGTGAATCAC
The DNA here is from genome assembly GCA_963422505.1 of Pseudognaphalium luteoalbum. Taxonomy (NCBI): domain Eukaryota; kingdom Viridiplantae; phylum Streptophyta; class Magnoliopsida; order Asterales; family Asteraceae; genus Pseudognaphalium; species Pseudognaphalium luteoalbum. The sequence continues at coordinate 97,239,377 of OY730198.1, forward strand.
TTACTCTTTGACGATATGTGCATACGAATTCTGATTCTCCCTTTCTCCTTAGCATTCCTCCACGTCCCATGTTTACCCAGAAACTAGAAAGCAAACCTCTGCATATAATGAGACATTGCCCCTTAAGAGAGATATGATTTGTGTCATATTGCTCATTGTTAAAGGAGCGCTAAATCCTGTTGTGGCGAGAGCCCTCACAATTTCTAGAAATTTGAGGTTAATTCGAGTGTCATCATCATCTATTTAGTTATGAATTAATAAATTTGAACAAAAATTCATTTACTCATGTCTATTGAAAGAGACATCTTGACTAAAAAACAAATACAAGTATGATAGTCACTTACTTATCAAAATATAATGATCGTCGATAATGTAAATGAGCAATTTTTACTAAAAAACAAATATACATTAGAAATCAATCCATCCGAGAACGGTCCGATTTTCAAATTATTGATCAAGGGAAAACCTTGATAGTAGAGTTGAGGTTGAACTTAGAAATGAGTAAGTTCGCTTTAAAGATTTCACTATGAAATCCATTTTCATATAGCAATGTGGTGTTTGTCTTGTGAGTTTCAAAAAGGATTTTAAGATAGTGAGTCAAAATATGATTAGGTATATCAAGCAATGTATGCGTACGCAGTATATTCCACAACTCAGTGAGAAAGAGCTAGTTTGCAAAGAAATGCTCATGAAGCTTTGATTGAGCCCGGAAAAACTTGACAATATAAGGTTGTCCATACATTTTCTTTCCAATAAGATCACAAGGAATTTAACTAAGCATACATCAAATTGTAAAGATATCTAATTATACATAACCAAAATGAACGCTTTAAGAGATTATAGTAGGTAGCAAGCATAAATCATGAAGTTGTAATCGAGGGCATCAATTTAATTTTTTGTAAGACGTGTTTGTACATTACATTTGTCGTCTTATTTATCTGAGAGTCATCCTTTTCACAAAGAAGAAACACCTCTTCTTGGTTATAACACGTGAGACAACATAGAATTGTCCATAAAAAAGGTCCGGCCACCGTAATTATAAACCTACAATTTGCAACGATTGCCATTGGCTTTTGATTATTGTCATCATGAAGCACACACCAAAGTATATTGTATAATTAGGTGGCGTTAAGCTTATTCTTAAAATATAATTATGTTACCGATGTAGTTACATGAAATAATATTTTCATCAAGGCTTTTAATTTGTATTCGCGTTCCATTGTATAACGATCGACGTTTTAAAGTCACATTACTGATACGGTTGTTTTGAGTGTGAGATTGTGCTTTGGTATTCAAGATACTTGTAGTCCATTTAGTATCTCGGATGTTTATAAAGATTGTTCAAATTTATCGATAATTTCAGTCGCATAAATAGTATCTGAACTGAAGTATCTAACTTTGGAGAGCATGAAATCATTTATCAAGTCAACCTCATTCTTCATTGGAGCCATAATCTATTTGTCTTCAAATTAGTCAGTTTTATTTATGTGATCATTTATAGAAGAATATATACATGAAAAGATGGCATCCATATGATCACTCGATGACTATATGAGAATGCATTGAGTGATTCAACTCATGTATCTCTAGCATTTGGTTCACAATTTGTAAACCCGTATATGCACACGAGCCATTTAATTTGGAGAAGATATTATACTCCATGTGTCCTACTGAAAGTGTCCATGTTATTAGGTTGTCTGATTGGTAATGTCCATTTGATGTTTATTCAATTAGAAGAGAGTTTAATGGGCAGAGATGATATTTAATTTTGAAATGTACAGTTAATGCAAATTCCTAAGGCTCTAACATAATAAAAATTGACTTTTTAATGGAGATAGATAAAGTAATAATATTTAGACATCTTTGAATTATGGTTGCTAAATTAAAATTGATTTTACTTAATATAATAAACAACATAAAAGTCTATAAAAAAAACCTCTTAACATGAACCTATACAAAATCAACTTAGACATAAAAAAAAAATTTGAGCATGGACGAAGAAAGAATAAACATCTGTAAACAAATTAGTAGCTTCAAATTTCTCAAATTATGAAGTTTTTTTCACGGTTTAAAGTCATGCTACAAATCAAGAACTTAAAGGAAATGAGAGTTATTAAATTGATCAATCTAATCATATAATAACACATAATGAAATTTTTGAAATTTCAACCAACACTAAAAGGATAAAGTTAGAATTTATAAGATAGAGTTATTTTTTACAAGAAAGATAGATACATATATATTATAGAAGTAATGGCTAAATATCTAATACCCCTTGTAAAGGGTTTGGGTGTTTGGTTTAATGTTTAAAAATTTCCTATCAAAAATTACGTATATACCCCTCAATATGTGATAATTGTTATAGTTATAGATTTAGCATTTATTTATAGTAGTATTAAAAGTAAGTAAATTAAATAAATTAAAAATAATTATATTAAATTATAGTGACTTCAATTACATCTCAATTAATTAACTACAAATATATCTATAACATAATCAGTTGTTCAAAATTCAAATATTATGTAAAACTACAAAATAAATATTGTAATGGGCTCAGAAGATAAACGAAAATACCTAAACCCTTTCCGGGGTCCCTTACGGAACGATTAACTATGTGTTACAACCTACGTAATCCTTCCAACGACCCCAACGTAATCCGATCTGAATAAAAATAACATAAAAGATAAAGATATATGGAGTATCTTTTATCCGCTGCATTGTGCGGGTTATATACTAGTTAATAATTATATAGTGTATAGTTATCTTAATTGGAGTAAATAGTGGCCTATGATTGGTCAATAAATCTTTAATTTGGAATGATGACAACTATATAATTAAGTTATATTTAAGATGAGACTTAAGATTTATTAAGATTTAAGATAAGATATTGAAACATCTGGTGGTTTTCTTTAGCGAATTTATCAGTAAGTTATACTAAACTAGCATATTACTCGCGCAATGCGATGGAGTTTAATGATTGAATATGTTCGGATTACCTTTGATTGTAAGTTAATAACCCTAGTTTGTGGGTATGTGGAATTTGTGATTCGGGATACACTAAGTGAAACATGAAAAGTATGTGAAAATGATTGGGTTGTATTGTAAAATGAGTATGATAATTAACTAATTATAAATGTGAAAATGTTGAATCTTAATTTTAAGAATTTCTGTAAATAAAGTATAGAGATGTTTTATATATTATTATAGATAAGTAGTTGAGATCCGCGCTATGTGACGGATAAATTTATCAAATTCATCAAGAAATATTGTGATTTGCGGCTACATAATTTGCTTTATCAAAATATGATTTTCTTTTTTTTTTTGTTATCGGACCAAAAATAATTCACTCTCAATAATCAAAATAATATTAGTCAACCTTTAATAGAAAACATTTGACTGATTGTATTATTATCAAAATTTAAAATGTTTATATATGGATTGCATTACATGCCATTTAATATATAGATCTATTTTGATTAATATATATTTCTTTCAAAATTTGTTTTGGGTAATTTTGTCATTTTCAATATAGATAAGAGTATTTATATCTTTTCTTATCTTTAAAATTACTACAGTGTAAGTTTTGATTATTACTATGTATAAGTTTCGGAAGAAAAGTGTTAAACCTATTACCTATAAGGATGTATGATTTGTATAAACCTATTATCATTGTAACTTGCAAGGTGCAACAGTGTAAGTGTTGACCCAACACAATAAGCCCACCTCCCTATTCAAAACAATATTTATATACCTTCAGTGGTTAAGAATACATCCCCAATTCCACAAAAAGTTCCTCTTGAGTATGTTTTTTAGAACCAAAATAGTAAAACTTTATAATTATGAAAAGTTTGAGAAACCGTATTTTAGAAAGTATAAATGTTGAGTAATGAGTAAAGAGCAACAATATCTAGAAAAGGTATGTTGCTGTGAGTTTGTTATATGTTTGCTCCAAAAAATATTAACATAAAAATCATAGAAAAGTTAGAAGAACATTCAATAGAATAATTATCATTCATTTTTATTGCAGTTGGATGTATAGATTATATGACTCTGAAAGGTTTTGTTCGCAACAAAGTGTTATTAAGGGGTGTTTACATATTTTTTTGCTTATTTTGAAGACAGGTATATAAGTAGAAACATCCATTTGAAACGGAATATATGTTTATTATATAAGTATAATACTATAATATAATAAGTATTTGAACATAACATGCTGACATCTACTTATTTAAGCATATTAGCACTATAACACAGGGGTGAGCACGGAAAACTGATACTGATCCAAAAACCAAAATAATATAGAAGCCGAAACCGAAAAAACCGAACCGAATTAAAAACTGATGGTTTGGTTTTTGATTTACACAAAACCGAAATTATCGGTTCGATTTTTGGTTTTCACATCAAAAATCGAACCGAAAAAATTGAACTGAAGTCTTTATATTATATATGTTGCTTTCTATTTATATAAAAGTTATGTATTTAATATGTATATAAATTTAAATATGTTCAACTCTATATATAAAACATGTGAATATACCGAGTAATATGAAGCGTTTTGTTGTTATATTCGAAATACTTACTTATTACTACATTTGTAAAACTATTAGCTACATATCATATATTGTATATGTGTAACATTAATTCATTTTAGTAGTTTCCTTAATATAAAGTTTAATTTTAAGTTCAAGTTCAAGTTCAAGTTCATTCTTAACATAGATATACATATATACAATGCATATTTTTATCAAATTTATTTTATAAAAACGCCCGAATGAATAAACCGAACCGAAACCGAAAATAACCGAAATCGAAAAAACCGAACGGTTATGATTTTTGATTTTCCAAAAACCGAACTTACGGTTCGATTTTTGGTTTTAGCCAAAAACCGAACCGAACCGACTCATGCTCACCCCTAGTATAACATAACGTATTATACTAGCTTGCACCTTGAGTACTTTCGAATTAACGTGACGAAAAAATTGGTAGACCCAGTATGCTCATTCCAGAATCTACGATGATATATTACCCGTCACGTAATCTAACGAGCCATGTATTAGGTACGTAACTAGCGATGTCAATGCCGGGTCACAAGTGCCAAGTTCCCTCAACGGCACAACGTTAGAAACTACGTTCTTGAGCCATTTCTGTTTGATATATGAGTTTGATTACGGATCCTCCTTGATTGGAAGCAATCATCTGAAGACAAACATACTTTGACACTAACCACGATCCTGTTACATTTGTTTTGAAGGTATTATTCCAATCTCTTTCTGACAAATCCAGCAAACTTTGTTTAGGACCTATACGTAGAATGCAAGATCGAATAAGATGTCAGTTTAAGATTTATGAGTTAGTAACATAGTGAATTTCTAAAATACTATTTGAAGATACCTGTAATACCCGCATCGTTGATCAAAGCATCGATACTGCCAAAAGCCTGCTATGCTTTTTAGCACCGAGGCTTCAATGATATGACCATCTGCACGAATGTCAAGCTCCACCACCACTGCTCGCACGTCTCCATTTGTGACTTCGCTCGCGGTCACCTGACCAATCTCTAAATTGTTTATTTCGTTGCACAAAGCCTTAAGGGCATCTGCTCAACGGGCGGCTGCAATGATCTTGCAACCAACTTTTGCCAAATCAATACAAAAATTTTAAACCGATACCAGCAGATGCACGGGTAAATATTACGATCTTGCCTTTGAGATCTCGCCATTTTTGTAACTCATGGCTTGGTACGTGTTGAGTAGAAAACTCCATTGATCTTTCATTGTTGATTATATGTTTTACAATTATATAGGAACTAAAATCATGTATTACTACTACGTAATAGTTTACTACATACAAGATAAATTTGTAGGGGTTACGTGTGGTAGCCAACCGTATGCTTAAAACATTTACATTGCACTATTGCAGAATTAAAAATATTGACTTTCTAGCTAATTGGATTAAATGTTTGAAAAGTATTCACCTTTAATGAATATTACATCATGTGTATATCCAATTTCAATTGCATGAATTAGCACTTTTAATCAAAGCAATGAGACCACGTAGAAATTTTAGAGTAACTGTATTGACACATCTAGTTTTTGCTTACTTGTCAAATAAATAGATAAGGAATCCACATAGGATAAAAAAAAATCCTTAGTTATATAGAAGGATTACGATACAACAATAATAATAAAATGAAAGCTTGATAAATAAAATAAACATAATTTAAATTAGAATACATAAAATAATGAGTAAAGTTGAGGAAATTGAGTTTGGCATCCTAAATTAATTTGTAAAGTTGTAATACTTAATTCGGAAATGTTATTTAAACATGTCGTAAAGAGTGAAATACATCATTTGTTTCTGGTTTGGACTTTAGACAAATTAATATGTAAAGTTTTCTATCTTATAACTTAAAAGAAAAAATTTGCATTAAAGATGACCATTAGATTAATTAGCAACATATTAATCTTATCATTAAAAAACTTAATGACATCATAAGTCTTTTAGCTCTTTAATTAAAGAAAACATTAATTAACTCATAATTAAGCATTAATTAGTTAATGCATAATAATAATAATAATTAAATAATTAATTAAAAATAAAGATTTAATTATAATTATCAAATACTAATATATAGATACTAATAATAAGCCGTGAATGCAGATATTTAAAATGAAGGAAAATTAATCGATTTGCCACTTTTTCTAAATAAATTAATCCTTTTGCCCTCGCAAACAAAATATTAACGTTATGCCATATCCAATCGCAAATTTGCTTTTGCGACTCTTGCACTTACTTTTGCGACACGTGCACGTGATCAAGCAATATTCGCTATCAGGATGCGTTGGCAAATCGCAAATTTGCAATTTGCGATTGGATAGGGCATTACGTCAAATTTTTTTGCAAGGGCAAAACGACTTATTTTTTTAAGAAAAATGGTAAATCGATTAATTTCCCTAAACTGAATTGAGCTAGCTGTAATGGGCTTAATGCAATTGTTTAAATACAGCCCAACTATGGTGATACATGGGCTTAAAACAATCATTAAATAACGCCCAAAATATTGTGATACATGTGTGAGATTAGGCCCAAATAAAAAAACCCATCAAAACCAGTTGCATACGATGCTAAACATTCGAACACCCGCTTTAACCAGTCGTCTTCATCAACGTGAGAATCTTCAACAAGGCTGTAAATGGCGATTTATCTTCGAAACCTATGGCGTCTTCAACAATCATGAAAAACCCTTATTTTGGAGCATTAAAAAATGATTGAAAGCATCCGAGGTATAATGACTAATTTTTTTAATTAATTACGTTAGTGCGTTTGAATCCGTATGTGATTATGTGATAGCATTCGAGGTATAATGACTAATTTGCAGTACACATCACAATATATTTTTTTCTATCTGTGTTCATTTTCAATTAAAAATTATTTTTTTGTTAAAAGTCGTGAATCCGCAAGTCTTAATCTAGTTGTCATTAAAGGGATGTCTATATAAGAAAAAAATTTAAGACTTTAAACTTTCCTCTTTTGAGGGCTATATCACGATTAATTAAAGACCATTAATGACCGTTAATGATTTTGTGATCCACGCCGTTTTCCTCATGTATTTAATTGATACTTCATTCGTCCGGTAATTATAGTCCACATTTTACTTCTCTTCTGGAAGTCATAAATTAATTGTCTAATTTTAGCACTTTTCGAAAAGTATGATTAACTTAACTTTCCATATTACCCATATTTTATATGTACGTAAAAAGTTCGTAAAGTGTAAAGGTAAAACTGTCATCGTACGTTTTCTTAAACTACATTTATTGTTGTTGTGAACACTACATTTGAGAGATTATTGAGCCCGCATTGAGACTTACTTTCATTGTTTGTGAACCCTCAAAAGTCTCATGTAATACGTAAAATTAGTATAAATTCACTCTTAGTTGCATTGTGATGTGACGTATAAGTACAATATATAGATCATATTTAGTAAAGGGCGGCATTGACTAATTTTCGGAGGAAAACTACATAATGAATTGGCACAAGATGATATAGAAAAGGTGACCAAAAGTTTTTCGTAGTGTGATGGTAATTTTACCGTTGCACAGCGAAAGCCTCCCCCGTTTATGTGTTTATCTATTGACAATCGTTGAATCTTTTGTTAATGGTGAATTCGTATTGAATGAGCTTGTCAAACTTACCAGAAAGATCGCAATTTGATTTAAATTTTGTTGCAAGGCGTCTAAAACCTTTCACAACCGTATTGCTAGATTTGAAATCCGAAACTCCTTTGAGGGCTAAGTTGGGTATGGACGTTGGGTGAGTATCACCCTTTGAGATTCTTTCCAATTATTAGCCACCCCGAATTTGATCGGCGATGAACTCACTGAAAAAATGTACACATACACGATAATCAAGAGCCAAAACGAGAGGAAAAGCTTGATGCGTCTAAAAAGCTATGCTTAATTTGTTGATTTATTTATTAAACGATCAAATTTTAATTATCCATTTTTAGGAAGCTTCTTGAGAAGCAGTGTGGCTCAAAAAGAGTTATCAAAATAACCATATATGTGAACAAACAATATGATAGTTGGAAAAGAGAATGGTTGAACATTTTACGAGGTGATTTTGAAAGTCAAAACCGAAAGTTTGCACCTGACCATGAGATATTACGAGCATTGCTTAAAAACGGAGAAGATAAAAAAACTTGTGAGATTGAGCTGAGGTTTCCAACATAATTTACAGTCGATAAAAAAATACAGATAGGCCTTAAACATGTAAAACTAAAAAGTAAGTAACTAACATCTCATACCGCCTTCCGCGGGTTACGGCCCAATACCGTCTAGATGTAGACGAACTTACCCCTACCCTAACGTAGAGAAGCTGCTTAGAGTTCTACCTAAAAGGTAGAAAGGACCTCCAGCCTTTTGTAGGGGATGAGATTCGAACCCCTGACCTCTTGTTTAAAGGCAAGAGACTCAGCCACTAAACATGTAAAACTATTGTGTGCTATTGATCCATATTCGGCGATCAAGGCTGGCCGCCATGGTTCTTAGTTGTAGCAAGCTCCCCCTCACAAGGATCTCCTACCTCTATATTGTTTGACCGAGAATGATAAGTATAAATTATGCTTTTTTATAGAGGTGGCGAAACAGGTCATTTTTGTGTAGGTCAAAACAGGCGGGTCAAGTTGGGTTGACCTGAAAATATGTGATCATAGGAGATCATGGATAACGCACAGTATAATGGAGTTACATGCATCGTATCTCAGTGACAAAGTTCCATACAGCAATAAGCGTAAATGCTATCTTTATTGTAATTCGACTATATGTCTGTAGATAGTCGTATTCAGTACATACCATTACAAGTTACATAACTTGACAAATAGCAAGTTCAAAGTGATGGATAAAGTGGTACACCTGGCAAGGTATAGCCTCCATCTACAATGAAAATATTACCTGTCACATAACTTGATGAACCATGAATTAAGTACCTAACTAAAGACGTCACAGCCGGGTTAGTTGTACCAAATTCTTTCAATGGAACTGTCTTTGAAGTCACATTCTTAAACCATTTATTTTGTACAAGTTCCTCCGTGATCTCAGATTTAAATATCCCAGGAGCTATTGAGTTCACCCTAATTTTATGTTTTCCAAGTTCCATTGCCATTACCTGCAAAGATTATAAGCAAGCATCATATTAAATTTTAAGTTTGAATTCGTAAAGAGCAGAGGCGCGGAGCATTTGTTAGCATTACTTTTGTCATAGTATCAAGGGCTGCTTTTGAAGAAGCATATGCAACAGCTCCATGTGGAAGAACACGATTAAGACCAGCAACAGAGGAGATGTTGATTATAGATCCTCCTTGATTAAGAACACGCATTTGAAGGCCAACGTATCTTGACACCAACCATGATCCTCTTACATTTGTTTTGTAGGTTCGATCCCAATCTTCTTCTGGCAGATCCAATGGCGTTCTTAGAGGACCTAAACACATAATTCAAATATGCATAGTTAAAAAAAAAAAAAAGTTCACTTGAAGATTGACATGAATTGCCCATAAGTTAAATGAACTATGTTTTAGAGTCGTAAGACTGACTAAATTCGATTACAAAAGCGTTAATTACATCAAAATGTTTTGCAACTATACAATCTAATATCGTGATTAATGTATTTAGCAATGACACAAAGTATATCATGTATCCAACTTCATTTTGGTTTATTGCGTGTATCAAGCTTTCACTTTATTGATACTGTATGCTTAGAGTTCTTATTACGTAGCACCCTTCTTGATGACGTGACAATGGTGTGTCAGAGACGTGGCAAATTATACGGCTGCCACATTATAAAAAATACTGTCTACCAGATGAATAGGTCATCGAATACACATATTTGCAATAAACTTAAAGTTTGATGCATATATGGTATCTATCTAATTATATGAAGTTATATTGTAACTACTAAAGTTTCAATTTGTTATCGTATGCATCTTACCTTCTATAACTAGTAAACTTGTGGTGTGGCACATAACATGGCATGATATAGATCGTCCTAAAAAGTATCTAGATCCACCATTGTCATTAGAAGTTTGGAAAGTGGATACATACAATAACAAATCTTGTAATTGAATACATTATAGGGTGATCTGCACACTACAAGTGTATCTGGATCCACCATTGTCAGTTTGTCACTAGGTATATAATCAATACATGGTACCTGTAATTCCAGCGTTGTTGATCAACACATCAATACGGCCAAAAGCATCCCAAGCCTTTTTAACACAAGCTTCAATAGTGGAACCATCAGCGCTGACATCAAGCTCAATTCCCACTGCTCGAACGTTAGTACTGTTCCTGGCTTCAGTTTGGTTCAACTGACCCTCTGAGCTATCCAAATTGTTAATTTTGTCACATAAGGCCTTGAGGTTGTGTACTCGACGTGCAGCTGCAATGATCTTACAATCATATTTGGCTAAGTCAATACAGAGTTCCCAACCAATACCCGATGATGCACCAGTAACCATCACAATCTTATCTTTAAGGTCTCGCCATGCTTCAGGATCATACATTTGGAATGACGCCGCCATTGATGTTTCACATTTGATAACATGTATTTCGAACGCTAAATAAACTATATTTAAATAGTCGAATTAAAGCTTAGGGTTGTTGAGGCTCGCTGGCAGAACGGTCAGTCTTAATGAGTTAATCGTTGGGGACCGCACCGAATGTAATTAGCTAGAGAGAAGGATTAGATGTTACATAAAAGTCAATAATCAATTGCAAGATGTTACATAAAAGTCAATAATCAATTGCAAGGATAATCTGATTAGAAGCAAATACATTTAACGTCCATTCAATGATTTATGTAACAATGATGTCGCACCCCTAAATTCGTGTTGCGGAAGCGAATCGGGTCGAGGCGCGACTAATCAATAATCACAACTCAAAGATATAATGAACGACTCTATACGCGTCGTTTTACAACTTGTATTAATAAAATCAAAGTTTACATCAATATATAGTTTACATTAGCTCAGTTCCTGAATTGAGAGATTTACATACATAATTAATCTATACAAAATATAATAATGCAGCTAAAACTCCGAATGTTTTGCATGATGACTCGAGCTAATGATATCTTGAATGACAGTCCAACCTATTGCTGATACGTGTGATACATGCTAAAATGGGTCAGCGAAACGCTGGTGAGCTCACAGGTTTGTATGTCAACACATATATCGTATGAACCGCAAGATTTAGTTGAATTTAAAATGCAATTAAGCAAAATAAAAGTTTTACAGCCATGAGCACATAGTCTGAGCTTAACTCGAGGTGTCAGGTCCACATTTAAGGAATCTTGATCGAGGTGCCTCCCACGAGTGCCTAATCTACACTCGTCTGAACAAATATTAGTACATCCGTTTACCCAGTTAGTGCATGCTAACCCGGACGAGGAGGGTTAATCCTATATGGTACCATATACTAATATTCACGCTACAGCGTATTACCAAATTATGCTGAGGAGGGCTTTAAAAGATTAGTGAGATAACTCATGTAGTAGTTATATGTTTTCGTACTTGCGTTCATATAATTAAAATAAAACGAGCAGTATATCACACCCCTGAGTAAAACAGTAAAATAGGGGCTATGAGACTCACCTGAGTCTTGAAATGTTTATCTAATTAAACTTGAGTTGATTAGCCGAGAATCAATGTTCGAAGACTTGTAACCTAAGGGTGTTCACGACACGCGATGGTTATAAATGTGAGAAGGTATCTATAAAGACTACCTTTATAGTTGTTCTTTCAACTCGAATGTCCAAATTACTACGATTTGGTTGATTTGGTTATGTTTTGAAAATGTGTACGGCCCGTTGGTGATTTGTTTGTAATAATAATCACACATTATTATTTTGATTTTCGAAAGGTGTTATACTTAGAAGTATTTATAAACTTTAGGTGACGGAGGTCCGAGGGCAGCGCCCCTGGTTAGCGGGGTCCCAGGGGTGGCAACCCCTGACGGGGTTCAAGGGGCTGGGCCCTGGTTGGGGTCGAGATGCCAAGTCAGCTCGAAAATTTTTTATTTCTATTATATTGCTTTGGTGAAAAACGCACCTGGACTTGAATTTGGGTGAAATCAAGTGATAAAATTTTAAGTCTCGACACTTAGTAAAATCTGTGTTTTCTTGGTTCTGTTTCATGCGACACTACGTGCGACATAAGGCTTGTGTCGCTAGGTGCGACATAGTCTATTGTGTCACAGATAATGTCTGCGACATAAGGGCTTGTGTCGCTAAGTGCGACATCTGCAACTTAATGCGACATAAAATGTTGTGTCGCTATATGCGACAGAAATAGGTTTTGCGACATAGTGTTTTGTGTCGCTAAATGCGACATCCGAAGGGTTTGCGACATAGTCACTTATGTCGCTATATGTGACATAAGTGGGGGTTTTGCGACATAAGGGCTTGTGTCGCAGGTGGCCTGGAGCCTCTGCGACACAACGAGTTGTTGGCCGGAAATTGAGCCAAAAACATGTTTTCCGGCGACCGTTTGGTCCGATTCTTTTACCCAACCCATATTTGAACATTTTAAGCTTAAATAACCCATAAACAAGTGAAAATGAGTAAAATCAGAGTGTTTCGGGTTTTGTCAGAAACTTACAAACCTAACGCCGGAGGAATCCGAAAAGAGGGAAATGTAGATCGTGACTCCGTGAACGTTTTCTTCCAAACGAGCTAGATGATTTAATGTTGTTTGGCGGTGTTATTTTGGTGATTTAAGTGGTGGTGGTGTGGTGGTTATGGTTAGAGAGAAAAGAGAGAAAAGAGGTGGAACAGAGAGATGATAAATGAAAAAGTGAGGGGAAATGGGGGGGGGGGGGGGGGGGAAGGGGCAAATTTTTGGGAAGAAGGGGGAGGGGAATCTTCCAAATTTTAATCCTCGCGTTTGCGCTCCGTGCGGTGTTCGTTTTCCCGATCGTTTAAACGTTAAATAATTATTTTATACGTTTAAATATATGTTTTAAAATACAAATGTTTATTCAATATTTTTGTTGAAGTATTTTACCAAATACTTAATAACTTAAATGGTTTCGTTTGTTTGTGTGTTTAACATTTTAATCGCGTGGACGTTTATTTGTACGATACAAACTAATTACGAAATATTATCAAAATAATATTTTGGATATAATGTTTGTACTAAAAATATTACATTATTTAATAAAATTGTTCACCAACGTCCGTATAAATTGAATCGAATTACATTCGATTTGGGTCGCGTACGATTTAATCAAATCGCATAATTGTATATATTCATCAATATATAATTCGATACATTAATTAGCCTAATACAAAACTAATTACATATATTAACAATTGATTAGACACTAATCACTAGTCCTAATTTGGTGGGTGTCACAAATGACAACTGCCTAAACTGGTTTATAACCAATCGTGAAGATTTTGAAAAGGTTGTTTGTCATATGATCTCTTTAAAGAGGATTTCAAAGAGATTTGCCTACCGTATGATGAACTTTATGAGTACGATCTGAACTGCTCCCTTGGTAGTCGAGGAGATCGTTTGTGCAACAAGGGGTATGAAAACGGTAAGGGATCCAAATCTCGAATTTGGGTGGTTCATAATGAGGGATGGGAATTGGAACCAAATTTATCGAACAAACCTCTATAGTTTAAGTCACATTCCAACAATATCTAATAATTGAAACAATCGCGAAACGAGGATTACATGTCATGCGTTGTACAAGTTTTTCATTTAAGGTTAACTAAATTAAAATAGTTAATAAAAATTTGAGTTTATAAAATCACAAATTTTTGAAAAATGGATCGGTTGTATAAAGATTGTCCTTAGATTATTAAATCACAAAGTTTTTAATTCATCTCTTGAAAATTTTGGAGGTTTACTTTTTCTTATGGGCTCAACAACTACGATTATATGTACGAAGGTGAGATATTTATGTGCATAAAATTGCTTTATTATCATTATTATGATTTTATTAGTATCACTAGAAATGCAATTGAAAATATAATTATGTGATTTTTTTAAGAAAAATAAAATAAAATTGAAGCCCGTTTTACCCTAACCCGTAATAGCCCGAGCCCATTATACCCGAGCCCGTTTAAAGCCAAGCCCGTTTAAATCTGGTAGCTCAAGTCTGCCCGCCTGTTTTGCCAAATCTAGTTGGAATATACAACCATCCTTCAAATATTATCTATTCTATACTTGTATTATCTGTTGTTAAATACATAGCAACAAAGTCTTGCTACTTTAATCTTTCAAAGTGTAAATTTCATTTCCATTCTCAAACATTTACGATTTCAATGTTTATAATTAAAAGTAAATTACATATCCGATTAGCTGCCGTAAAAACTGTCACTATGTCTCCCCATTCCCGATAGCTATTCAAAATATTCGATTATTTGTTAGCTTGTATTATTTTATAAACAATAATAGATAGACTACTTATGAAAGTTGTTTAACTAACCGAGACATTGTGATCACGTTGTTATTAACAAAGTATCTATTGTCTCTAAACTTTGGATAATGCAGTGATCCGTACTTGATATACAGATCGGGTCTTGAGCGTATCTAACACATTAAAAAAAAGTCAAACTTAAAAATAAGAAAAAACTTGATTATTTTTAAATAAACTATTACCTCAGCCATGATTTCACCCCTGACAGTATCGTATATCTCCTCTGTTCCGCATATTATCTTTGCTAAAGACCTAAATTGGAAAAAATGTGACTTTATTGAACAAAATACTATCATCTGAATCGAACTTAACAGATAATACTTACCAAACAGTTCCCATCACCGACCGCTCGTACCAATATGAGACTGAATCTGTTTACCCTATCAAGTAAAATTCCACGCTCAGTTAATGGGAGAGGCAATATCGGTGAACTCTAGAGCTACAATGTACACGAACTCGGGTTTGTGAATACAAACATCCCAAAATTTCTAAGTTCGAATAAAACAAGTGAATCACTTACTCTTTGACGATATGTGCATACGAATTCTGATTCTCCCTTTCTCCTTAGCATTCCTCCACGTCCCATGTTTACCCAGAAACTAGAAAGCAAACCTCTGCATATAATGAGACATTGCCCCTTAAGAGAGATATGATTTGTGTCATATTGCTCATTGTTAAAGGAGCGCTAAATCCTGTTGTGGCGAGAGCCCTCACAATTTCTAGAAATTTGAGGTTAATTCGAGTGTCATCATCATCTATTTAGTTATGAATTAATAAATTTGAACAAAAATTCATTTACTCATGTCTATTGAAAGAGACATATTGACTAAAAAACAAATACAAGTATGATAGTCACTTACTTATCAAAATATAATGATCGTCGATAATGTAAATGAGCAATTTTTACTAAAAAACAAATATACATTAGAAATCAATCCATCCGAGAACGGTCCGATTTTCAAATTATTGATCAAGGGAAAACCTTGATATTAGAGTTGAGGTTGAACTTAGAAATGAGTAAGTTCGCTTTAAAGATTTCACTATGAAATCCATTTTCATATAGCAATGTGGTGTTTGTCTTGTGAGTTTCAAAAAGGATTTTAAGATAGTGAGTCAAAATATGATTAGGTATATCAAGCAATGTATGCGTACGCAGTATATTCCACAACTCAGTGAGAAAGAGCTAGTTTGCAAAGAAATGCTCATGAAGCTTTGATTGAGCCCGGAAAAACTTGACAATATAAGGTTGTCCATACATTTTCTTTCCAATAAGATCACAAGGAATTTAACTAAGCATACATCAAATTGTAAAGATATCTAATTATACATAACCAAAATGAACGCTTTAAGAGATTATAGTAGGTAGCAAGCATAAATCATGAAGTTGTAATCGAGGGCATCAATTTAATTTTTTGTAAGACGTGTTTGTACATTACATTTGTCGTCTTATTTATCTGAGAGTCATCCTTTTCACAAAGAAGAAACACCTCTTCTTGGTTATAACACGTGAGACAACATAGAATTGTCCATAAAAAAGGTCCGGCCACCGTAATTATAAACCTACAATTTGCAACGATTGCCATTGGCTTTTGATTATTGTCATCATGAAGCACACACCAAAGTATATTGTATAATTAGGTGGCGTTAAGCTTATTCTTAAAATATAATTATGTTACCGATGTAGTTACATGAAATAATATTTTCATCAAGGCTTTTAATTTGTATTCGCGTTCCATTGTATAACGATCGACGTTTTAAAGTCACATTACTGATACGGTTGTTTTGAGTGTGAGATTGTGCTTTGGTATTCAAGATACTTGTAGTCCATTTAGTATCTCGGATGTTTATAAAGATTGTTCAAATTTATCGATAATTTCAGTCGCATAAATAGTATCTGAACTGAAGTATCTAACTTTGGAGAGCATGAAATCATTTATCAAGTCAACCTCATTCTTCATTGGAGCCATAATCTATTTGTCTTCAAATTAGTCAGTTTTATTTATGTGATCATTTATAGAAGAATATATACATGAAAAGATGGCATCCATATGATCACTCGATGACTATATGAGAATGCATTGAGTGATTCAACTCATGTATCTCTAGCATTTGGTTCACAATTTGTAAACCCGTATATGCACACGAGCCATTTAATTTGGAGAAGATATTATACTCCATGTGTCCTACTGAAAGTGTCCATGTTATTAGGTTGTCTGATTGGTAATGTCCATTTGATGTTTATTCAATTAGAAGAGAGTTTAATGGGCAGAGATGATATTTAATTTTGAAATGTACAGTTAATGCAAATTCCTAAGGCTCTAACATAATAAAAATTGACTTTTTAATGGAGATAGATAAAGTAATAATATTTAGACATCTTTGAATTATGGTTGCTAAATTAAAATTGATTTTACTTAATATAATAAACAACATAAAAGTCTATAAAAAAAACCTCTTAACATGAACCTATACAAAATCAACTTAGACATAAAAAAAAAATTTGAGCATGGACGAAGAAAGAATAAACATCTGTAAACAAATTAGTAGCTTCAAATTTCTCAAATTATGAAGTTTTTTTCACGGTTTAAAGTCATGCTACAAATCAAGAACTTAAAGGAAATGAGAGTTATTAAATTGATCAATCTAATCATATAATAACACATAATGAAATTTTTGAAATTTCAACCAACACTAAAAGGATAAAGTTAGAATTTATAAGATAGAGTTATTTTTTACAAGAAAGATAGATACATATATATTATAGAAGTAATGGCTAAATATCTAATACCCCTTGTAAAGGGTTTGGGTGTTTGGTTTAATGTTTAAAAATTTCCTATCAAAAATTACGTATATACCCCTCAATATGTGATAATTGTTATAGTTATAGATTTAGCATTTATTTATAGTAGTATTAAAAGTAAGTAAATTAAATAAATTAAAAATAATTATATTAAATTATAGTGACTTCAATTACATCTCAATTAATTAACTACAAATATATCTATAACATAATCAGTTGTTCAAAATTCAAATATTATGTAAAACTACAAAATAAATATTGTAATGGGCTCAGAAGATAAACGAAAATACCTAAACCCTTTCCGGGGTCCCTTACGGAACGATTAACTATGTGTTACAACCTACGTAATCCTTCCAACGACCCCAACGTAATCCGATCTGAATAAAAATAACATAAAAGATAAAGATATATGGAGTATCTTTTATCCGCTGCATTGTGCGGGTTATATACTAGTTAATAATTATATAGTGTATAGTTATCTTAATTGGAGTAAATAGTGGCCTATGATTGGTCAATAAATCTTTAATTTGGAATGATGACAACTATATAATTAAGTTATATTTAAGATGAGACTTAAGATTTATTAAGATTTAAGATAAGATATTGAAACATCTGGTGGTTTTCTTTAGCGAATTTATCAGTAAGTTATACTAAACTAGCATATTACTCGCGCAATGCGATGGAGTTTAATGATTGAATATGTTCGGATTACCTTTGATTGTAAGTTAATAACCCTAGTTTGTGGGTATGTGGAATTTGTGATTCGGGATACACTAAGTGAAACATGAAAAGTATGTGAAAATGATTGGGTTGTATTGTAAAATGAGTATGATAATTAACTAATTATAAATGTGAAAATGTTGAATCTTAATTTTAAGAATTTCTGTAAATAAAGTATAGAGATGTTTTATATATTATTATAGATAAGTAGTTGAGATCCGCGCTATGTGACGGATAAATTTATCAAATTCATCAAGAAATATTGTGATTTGCGGCTACATAATTTGCTTTATCAAAATATGATTTTCTTTTTTTTTTTGTTATCGGACCAAAAATAATTCACTCTCAATAATCAAAATAATATTAGTCAACCTTTAATAGAAAACATTTGACTGATTGTATTATTATCAAAATTTAAAATGTTTATATATGGATTGCATTACATGCCATTTAATATATAGATCTATTTTGATTAATATATATTTCTTTCAAAATTTGTTATGGGTAATTTTGTCATTTTCAATATAGATAAGAGTATTTATATCTTTTCTTATCTTTAAAATTACTACAGTGTAAGTTTTGATTATTACTATGTATAAGTTTCGGAAGAAAAGTGTTAAACCTATTACCTATAAGGATGTATGATTTGTATAAACCTATTATCATTGTAACTTGCAAGGTGCAACAGTGTAAGTGTTGACCCAACACAATAAGCCCACCTCCCTATTCAAAACAATATTTATATACCTTCAGTGGTTAAGAATACATCCCCAATTCCACAAAAAGTTCCTCTTGAGTATGTTTTTTAGAACCAAAATAGTAAAACTTTATAATTATGAAAAGTTTGAGAAACCGTATTTTAGAAAGTATAAATGTTGAGTAATGAGTAAAGAGCAACAATATCTAGAAAAGGTATGTTGCTGTGAGTTTGTTATATGTTTGCTCCAAAAAATATTAACATAAAAATCATAGAAAAGTTAGAAGAACATTCAATAGAATAATTATCATTCATTTTTATTGCAGTTGGATGTATAGATTATATGACTCTGAAAGGTTTTGTTCGCAACAAAGTGTTATTAAGGGGTGTTTACATATTTTTTTGCTTATTTTGAAGACAGGTATATAAGTAGAAACATCCATTTGAAACGGAATATATGTTTATTATATAAGTATAATACTATAATATAATAAGTATTTGAACATAACATGCTGACATCTACTTATTTAAGCATATTAGCACTATAACACAGGGGTGAGCACGGAAAACTGATACTGATCCAAAAACCAAAATAATATAGAAGCCGAAACCGAAAAAACCGAACCGAATTAAAAACTGATGGTTTGGTTTTTGATTTACACAAAACCGAAATTATCGGTTCGATTTTTGGTTTTCACATCAAAAATCGAACCGAAAAAATTGAACTGAAGTCTTTATATTATATATGTTGCTTTCTATTTATATAAAAGTTATGTATTTAATATGTATATAAATTTAAATATGTTCAACTCTATATATAAAACATGTGAATATACCGAGTAATATGAAGCGTTTTGTTGTTATATTCGAAATACTTACTTATTACTACATTTGTAAAACTATTAGCTACATATCATATATTGTATATGTGTAACATTAATTCATTTTAGTAGTTTCCTTAATATAAAGTTTAATTTTAAGTTCAAGTTCAAGTTCAAGTTCATTCTTAACATAGATATACATATATACAATGCATATTTTTATCAAATTTATTTTATAAAAACGCCCGAATGAATAAACCGAACCGAAACCGAAAATAACCGAAATCGAAAAAACCGAACGGTTATGATTTTTGATTTTCCAAAAACCGAACTTACGGTTCGATTTTTGGTTTTAGCCAAAAACCGAACCGAACCGACTCATGCTCACCCCTAGTATAACATAACGTATTATACTAGCTTGCACCTTGAGTACTTTCGAATTAACGTGACGAAAAAATTGGTAGACCCAGTATGCTCATTCCAGAATCTACGATGATATATTACCCGTCACGTAATCTAACGAGCCATGTATTAGGTACGTAACTAGCGATGTCAATGCCGGGTCACAAGTGCCAAGTTCCCTCAACGGCACAACGTTAGAAACTACGTTCTTGAGCCATTTCTGTTTGATATATGAGTTTGATTACGGATCCTCCTTGATTGGAAGCAATCATCTGAAGACAAACATACTTTGACACTAACCACGATCCTGTTACATTTGTTTTGAAGGTATTATTCCAATCTCTTTCTGACAAATCCAGCAAACTTTGTTTAGGACCTATACGTAGAATGCAAGATCGAATAAGATGTCAGTTTAAGATTTATGAGTTAGTAACATAGTGAATTTCTAAAATACTATTTGAAGATACCTGTAATACCCGCATCGTTGATCAAAGCATCGATACTGCCAAAAGCCTGCTATGCTTTTTAGCACCGAGGCTTCAATGATATGACCATCTGCACGAATGTCAAGCTCCACCACCACTGCTCGCACGTCTCCATTTGTGACTTCGCTCGCGGTCACCTGACCAATCTCTAAATTGTTTATTTCGTTGCACAAAGCCTTAAGGGCATCTGCTCAACGGGCGGCTGCAATGATCTTGCAACCAACTTTTGCCAAATCAATACAGAATTCTTGACCGATACCAGCAGATGCACGGGTAAATATTACGATCTTGCCTTTGAGATCTCGCCATTTTTGTAACTCATGGCTTGGTACGTGTTGAGTAGAAAACTCCATTGATCTTTCATTGTTGATTATATGTTTTACAATTATATAGGAACTAAAATCATGTATTACTACTACGTAATAGTTTACTACATACAAGATAAATTTGTAGGGGTTACGTGTGGTAGCCAACCGTATGCTTAAAACATTTACATTGCACTATTGCAGAATTAAAAATATTGACTTTCTAGCTAATTGGATTAAATGTTTGAAAAGTATTCACCTTTAATGAATATTACATCATGTGTATATCCAATTTCAATTGCATGAATTAGCACTTTTAATCAAAGCAATGAGACCACGTAGAAATTTTAGAGTAACTGTATTGACACATCTAGTTTTTGCTTACTTGTCAAATAAATAGATAAGGAATCCACATAGGATAAAAAAAAATCCTTAGTTATATAGAAGGATTACGATACAACAATAATAATAAAATGAAAGCTTGATAAATAAAATAAACATAATTTAAATTAGAATACATAAAATAATGAGTAAAGTTGAGGAAATTGAGTTTGGCATCCTAAATTAATTTGTAAAGTTGTAATACTTAATTCGGAAATGTTATTTAAACATGTCGTAAAGAGTGAAATACATCATTTGTTTCTGGTTTGGACTTTAGACAAATTAATATGTAAAGTTTTCTATCTTATAACTTAAAAGAAAAAATTTGCATTAAAGATGACCATTAGATTAATTAGCAACATATTAATCTTACCATTAAAAAACTTAATGACATCATAAGTCTTTTAGCTCTTTAATTAAAGAAAACATTAATTAACTCATAATTAAGCATTAATTAGTTAATGCATAATAATAATAATAATTAAATAATTAATTAAAAATAAAGATTTAATTATAATTATCAAATACTAATATATAGATACTAATAATAAGCCGTGAATGCAGATATTTAAAATGAAGGGAAATTGACCGAGTTGCCACTTTTTCTAAATAAATTAATCCTTTTGCCCTCGCAAACAAAATATTAACGTTATGTCATATCCAATCGCAAATTTGCTTTTGCGACCTGTGTACTTACTTTTGCGACACGTGCACGTGACCAAGCAATATTCGCTATCAGGATGCGTTGGCAAATCGCAAATTTGCAATTCGCGATTGGATAGGGCATTACGTCAAATTTTTTTGCGAGGGCAAAACGACTTATTTTTTTAAGAAAAATGGCAAATCGATTAATTTCCCTAAACTGAATTGGGCTAGCTGTAATGGGCTTGATGCAATCATTTAAATACAGCCCAACTATGGTGATACATGGGATTAAGACAATCATTAAATAACGCCCAAAATATTGTGATACATGTGTGAGATTAGGCCCAAATAAAAAAAAACCCATCAAAACCAGTTGCATACGATGCTAAACATTCGAACACCCGCTTTAACCAGTCGTCTTCATCAACATGAGAATCTTCAACAAGGCTGTAAATGGCAATTTATCTTCGAAACCTATGGCGTCTTCAACAATCATGAAAAACCCTTATTTTGGAGCATTAAAAAATGATTGAAAGCATCCGAGGTATAATGACTATTTTTTTTAATTAATTACGTTAGTGCGTTTGAATGCGTATGTGATTATGTGATAGAATTCGAGGTATAATGACTAATTTGCAGTACACATCATAATATAATTTTTTTCTATTTGTGTTCATTTAAATTTCAATTAAAAATTATTTTTTTTGTTAAAAGTCGTAAATCCGCATGTCTTAATCTAGTTGCCATTAAAGGAATGTCTATAAAATTTAAGACTTTAAACTTTCCACTTTTGAGGGCTATATCACGATTAATTAAAGACCATTAATGACCGTTAATGATTTTGTGATCCACGCCGTTTTCCTCATGTATTTAATTGATACTTTATTCGTCCGGTAATTATAGTCCACATTTTACTTCTCTTATGGAAGTCATAAATTAATTGTCTAATTTTAGCACTAGAAAAATATGATTAACTTAACTTTCCATATTACCCATATTTTATATGTACATAAAAAGTTCGTAAAGTGTAAGGGTAAAACTGTCACCGTACGTTTTCTTAAACTTGTTGTGAACACTACATTTGAGAGATTATTGAGCCCGCATTGAGACTTACTTTCATTGTTTGTGAACCCTCAAAAGTCTCATGTAATACGTAAAATTAGTATAAATTCACTCTTTTGCATTGTGATGTGACGTATAAGTACAATATATAGATCATATTTAGTAAAGGGCGGCATTGACTAATTTTCGGAGGAAAACTACATAATTAATTGGCACAAGATGATATAGAAAAGGTTACCAAGAGTTTTTCGTAGTGTGATGCTAATTTTACAGTTGCACAGCGAAAGCCTCCCCCGTTTATGTGTTTGTCTATTGAAAATCGTTGAATCTTTTGTTAATGGTGAATTCGTATTGAATGAGCTTGTCAAACTTACCAGAAAGATCGCAATTGTTGCAAGCCGTCTAAAACCTTTCACAACCGTATTGCTAGATTTGAAATCCGAAACTCCTTTGAGGGCTAAGTTGGGTATGGACGTTGGGTGAGTATCACCCTTTGAGATTCTTTCCAATTATTAGCCACCCCGAATTTGATCGGCGATGAACTCACTGAAAAAATGTACACATACACGATAATCAAGAGCCAAAACGAGAGGAAAAGCTTGATGCGTCTAAAAAGCTATGCTTAATTTGTTGATTTATTTATTAAACGATCAAATTTTAATTATCCATTTTTAGGAAGCTTCTTGAGAAGCAGTGTGGCTCAAAAAGAGTTATCAAAATAACCATATATGTGAACAAACAATATGATAGTTGGAAAAGAGAATGGTTGAACATTTTACGAGGTGATTTTGAAAGTCAAAACCGAAAGTTTGCACCTGACCATGAGATATTACGAGCATTGCTTAAAAACGGAGAAGATAAAAAAACTTGTGAGATTGAGCTGAGGTTTCCAACATAATTTACAGTCGATAAAAAAATACAGATAGGCCTTAAACATGTAAAACTAAAAAGTAAGTAACTAACATCTCATACCGCCTTCCGCGGGTTACGGCCCAATACCGTCTAGATGTAGACGAACTTACCCCTACCCTAACGTAGAGAAGCTGCTTAGAGTTCTACCTAAAAGGTAGAAAGGACCTCCAGCCTTTTGTAGGGGATGAGATTCGAACCCCTGACCTCTTGTTTAAAGGCAAGAGACTCAGCCACTAAACATGTAAAACTATTGTGTGCTATTGATCCATATTCGGCGATCAAGGCTGGCCGCCATGGTTCTTAGTTGTAGCAAGCTCCCCCTCACAAGGATCTCCTACCTCTATATTGTTTGACCGAGAATGATAAGTATAAATTATGCTTTTTTATAGAGGTGGCGAAACAGGTCATTTTTGTGTAGGTCAAAACAGGCGGGTCAAGTTGGGTTGACCTGAAAATATGTGATCATAGGAGATCATGGATAACGCACAGTATAATGGAGTTACATGCATCGTATCTCAGTGACAAAGTTCCATACAGCAATAAGCGTAAATGCTATCTTTATTGTAATTCGACTATATGTCTGTAGATAGTCGTATTCAGTACATACCATTACAAGTTACATAACTTGACAAATAGCAAGTTCAAAGTGATGGATAAAGTGGTACACCTGGCAAGGTATAGCCTCCATCTACAATGAAAATATTACCTGTCACATAACTTGATGAACCATGAATTAAGTACCTAACTAAAGACGTCACAGCCGGGTTAGTTGTACCAAATTCTTTCAATGGAACTGTCTTTGAAGTCACATTCTTAAACCATTTATTTTGTACAAGTTCCTCCGTGATCTCAGATTTAAATATCCCAGGAGCTATTGAGTTCACCCTAATTTTATGTTTTCCAAGTTCCATTGCCATTACCTGCAAAGATTATAAGCAAGCATCATATTAAATTTTAAGTTTGAATTCGTAAAGAGCAGAGGCGCGGAGCATTTGTTAGCATTACTTTTGTCATAGTATCAAGGGCTGCTTTTGAAGAAGCATATGCAACAGCTCCATGTGGAAGAACACGATTAAGACCAGCAACAGAGGAGATGTTGATTATAGATCCTCCTTGATTAAGAACACGCATTTGAAGGCCAACGTATCTTGACACCAACCATGATCCTCTTACATTTGTTTTGTAGGTTCGATCCCAATCTTCTTCTGGCAGATCCAATGGCGTTCTTAGAGGACCTAAACACATAATTCAAATATGCATAGTTAAAAAAAAAAAAAAGTTCACTTGAAGATTGACATGAATTGCCCATAAGTTAAATGAACTATGTTTTAGAGTCGTAAGACTGACTAAATTCGATTACAAAAGCGTTAATTACATCAAAATGTTTTGCAACTATACAATCTAATATCGTGATTAATGTATTTAGCAATGACACAAAGTATATCATGTATCCAACTTCATTTTGGTTTATTGCGTGTATCAAGCTTTCACTTTATTGATACTGTATGCTTAGAGTTCTTATTACGTAGCACCCTTCTTGATGACGTGACAATGGTGTGTCAGAGACGTGGCAAATTATACGGCTGCCACATTATAAAAAATACTGTCTACCAGATGAATAGGTCATCGAATACACATATTTGCAATAAACTTAAAGTTTGATGCATATATGGTATCTATCTAATTATATGAAGTTATATTGTAACTACTAAAGTTTCAATTTGTTATCGTATGCATCTTACCTTCTATAACTAGTAAACTTGTGGTGTGGCACATAACATGGCATGATATAGATCGTCCTAAAAAGTATCTAGATCCACCATTGTCATTAGAAGTTTGGAAAGTGGATACATACAATAACAAATCTTGTAATTGAATACATTATAGGGTGATCTGCACACTACAAGTGTATCTGGATCCACCATTGTCAGTTTGTCACTAGGTATATAATCAATACATGGTACCTGTAATTCCAGCGTTGTTGATCAACACATCAATACGGCCAAAAGCATCCCAAGCCTTTTTAACACAAGCTTCAATAGTGGAACCATCAGCGCTGACATCAAGCTCAATTCCCACTGCTCGAACGTTAGTACTGTTCCTGGCTTCAGTTTGGTTCAACTGACCCTCTGAGCTATCCAAATTGTTAATTTTGTCACATAAGGCCTTGAGGTTGTGTACTCGACGTGCAGCTGCAATGATCTTACAATCATATTTGGCTAAGTCAATACAGAGTTCCCAACCAATACCCGATGATGCACCAGTAACCATCACAATCTTATCTTTAAGGTCTCGCCATGCTTCAGGATCATACATTTGGAATGACGCCGCCATTGATGTTTCACATTTGATAACATGTATTTCGAACGCTAAATAAACTATATTTAAATAGTCGAATTAAAGCTTAGGGTTGTTGAGGCTCGCTGGCAGAACGGTCAGTCTTAATGAGTTAATCGTTGGGGACCGCACCGAATGTAATTAGCTAGAGAGAAGGATTAGATGTTACATAAAAGTCAATAATCAATTGCAAGATGTTACATAAAAGTCAATAATCAATTGCAAGGATAATCTGATTAGAAGCAAATACATTTAACGTCCATTCAATGATTTATGTAACCGTGATTCATTTTTAATTAAGTCACAACATAAAATCATCTTCAAACAAGCACCAGATCAATAAATTGACAATTTAGTGTGCAAGTGTCTACCGTTCTTAAAAGAAAGAAAACAACATGTGAATTTTAATACTTGAGTTATAATTTTACTTGTATTAATGTCCAATAGGAAAAAGTAAAAGATGTATCGAATAATTGGTTAAAACTTACAACTACCCATTGATAGTTGGATAAACTTAGTGGTAGCAGATGTTGTAACTAGCTGCGTTTTCCAAATATGTGTTTGTTTCAGGATTAATGCTCTGAATATATATATAGACTCACAAAAAGTCCATATTAAAGATAAGGTTACCATACCAGGGATAAAGGGAAGCTTCCATCCTTAAAGTCCAATATCATGAACATAAAGCTTGACATTTTATACATGTGTTTGTCAAGATGCTCAAGTAGGTTATTGTAGAAGTAGATTAGGGAAGCTATATCGTGTTTAAATCGAAAATCATAGAGGCTTCCATCCGTGTAAGTCCAATTTCATGAGCATATGAAGTTTGAAATGTTACAAGGATATCGTTTTTCATGATGTCAGATCCATTATTTTTCATTCAAAAAGAAACTTGAGAACAGGGTGTAAGGCCTACGAACGACCTTAGAGTGGTTACGATAAGATTCTAGCTAAATATTGTTTATTAGTATAGTAAATGATGAAAAAAAACATTAGATTAGCATGAACTTGCTAACAGAACATAACAACATAGTTTAAAGTGATGAAAATATCGGTACACCTGGTAAGGTGTAGCCTGAGTCCACTATGAATATGTTACCGGTTACATAGTTTGATGAGCGATGAATAAGGTACTTGACCAATGAAGTCAAGGCTGGGTCAGTGCTACCCAATTCTCTCAATGGCATCGTTTTTGAAACCACTTTTTTTAACCATTTCTTCTGTAGAAGTTCATCTGTAATCTCAGATTTAAATATCCCAGGAGATACTGAGTTTACCCTTATGTTGTGTCTCCCAAGCTCCATTGCCATTACCTATATGTATTTTCCAGCCGGTCAAATCAATAAAGTAAGAATCTTTAACACATGATTCCTAATGCTAGCATCAAAAAGTATCAAGTATAAATGAAAATGTATGATCACAATAAGGAATCTGCATGATCTTCTAGTTAATAGTTTGACTTTTGAAGTCGATTTCATTCTTTTCGAAATTGGTCACAAACATTAAATCAGTATCACTCAACTTGTAGTTACTAGTTACAAAATCAGTTTGGTTATATAAACTGGTATAACTTTAGTCAGTGAATGTCAATTTTAAAGTTGCTCTATACTCTACTTGACGTCAAAAGTCATGCTACAATGCGTTATTATGTGTTCCAGAAGCTTAAGACATCTATGTCTACACACATTTGGGGATTGGGGTTGAAAAAGGATTCTTGCTAGACAACGAAAACAAATGGGTTGAGTAACGGGTCAATAAAAGACAACCCAAAGTGATCTGTTTACGTATGTGAATGAATTAAAATTACATAAGTAGTACGAGTTACCTTTGTCATGGCATTAAGGGCTGATTTAGAAGTAGCATATGCAAGAGCGCCAGGTAGATGACCGCGATTTAGACCCGCAGTCGAAGAGATATTAATTATGGATCCACCTTGATTACAAGCAAGCATTTGTAGGCCAACATACTTCGACACCAACCATGATCCTTTTACATTTGTTCCAAACGTCTTGTCCCAATCTTCTTCCGACAAATTCAATGGATTTTTTACAGGACCTGAATGCAAAACACAGCATCAAATAGAACTTCAGTTCAATAATGACACGAGTTCCAGAAAATATAGCCAGGTTTACAGAAATGTTATTTATGTGATAGATTTATCATCTCCAGGCAATAGCCTAAACAAATTAACACGTATATACAGATATTTACAAAAACCATGCATTCATATAGGGAATTTCTGAAATAGCCTGGGCAAAACAGATTTTGAATTTTAAAAATGGCATTCTTCTTCAAAACCGTTTTTCCTCTCTATTTTTATATGGTTTGCCATACACTATATTCTAATTCTTTGTGTTTTGCAAATGTCATAATCAGATAATCTCCAAACAATAAAATTCCAAACACTCAAATAATCACAAGCACACATATATGTGCAAGTATATACAACGTCCCCATCTAAGAACCGTCACATGACTTACAAGTCATGCACTTGATACTCTTATTTTTGCCACTTACACACGTAATTTCATAAGTTTTAAGCTCGAGAACGCAATGTTAAAGACCTTTATATTACCATGAAGGAATTTGGCGAAGCCGCCTAGTCAGACTCGCAATGTAATCTTCTAAACGCTTTTCATAGTTCAAAAAGTATGTGTATCAAGTGTTCAAGTAAATCACTTTATCACATTTGTATGGATGTTATAAATAACAATTTGCTCTTTTCCAACTAAAAGTAAACATGCATTTTTATCATCATAAAGATCAAATTTCTCTTACTAGTAACCTCAAATTTTCATATGTTTTTTCCAAAACAAAATTACAAAATGCAATTGGCTACTTTATACTTTAACATCCTAAGTAACATAAATATATCTTTACCTAAAAGGCTAAAACTATATTTAAAAAATTTAATAATAACACTTCAGTTGTAAATAAAAATTCAAAATTTACCTCTAATACCAGCGTTGTTAATCAAAGCATCAATACGGCCAAAAAAGTTCCAAGCTTTTTCTACGGAAGCTTCAATCGTGGCACCATCAGCGCTGACGTCAAGTTCCACCGCGACTGCTAAAACGTCGTCGTTTGATCGGTCTAAATTGTTGATTTCATGGCAGAGAGACTTGAGGCGATCGGTTCGACGGGCAGCTGCGATGATTTTGCAACCGGATTTCGCTAAATCGATACAAAATTCCCACCCGATTCCGGAAGATGCACCGGTTACCATCACGATTGTGCCTTTTAGGTTCCGCCATGGTTCAAGCTCGGAGCTTGATTGAGCTGATACGTAACTCATTGGTTGTCGTTTGATTATGCTTGACTGTAGAAAGTCAAAATTGTTTACTGGAAGGTCTTGGTTTTTATAACTATGAGGGAGTTACATGTATTATCCTTCAGAAATATGAAAATGACGAATTTAGTCCCTTTGAATTATAAACAAAAAACTTGAATATTTTGTATGTGAACGAGTATTAAAGATGATTTAATTTTAATTAAACAAAATTTAGTGGTGAGAAAAACTTACATTACGTGAATCGAAGAAACAAAAATTGTGATAAAGTAATATCCTAAACATCAATTTAGTTGATCGAAATTTTCGATTGATTTTAAAAAAATGATCAAAATTGAATATGTTACAAACCAAGTACGAGATTAATTTATCTTATAATATATGTTAATTTTAATATTAAACCACTAATTGTTTATGATAATGTAGCAGTACCTTTTAATACAGTAAAATAGTCACATTTAGATTTATATAACTTATATACTCCCTCCGTCCCATCCCAAGTGTCCACCTTACTATTTTGGGTTGTCTCAAATAAGACCATTCGTAACGCGGGTACGTGGCACGCGTTCTGAAGCTCCAGAACGCCAGTAATGTGGGGACCACTCGTTATTTCATTTTCTTTTTCCTTTTCTATCGATGGTTAAATTTAAATTAAATTTGATTAGTGGGTGGGAGGGTCCCAGAATGGGGAAAAAAATGCCGTTCTGGTGTTATGATTAGGAGCATTTTGGTGTTATGCTGATGTGGCACCTGAAAAATTGGCGTTCTGGTGTTACGAGTACGAGTGGTCTTAGATCACTCATAATCGTAACACCAGAACGCCAATTTTTCAGGTGCCACATCAGCATAAAACCAAAACGCCCATAATCATAACATCAAAACGCCACTTTTTCCTTCTTTCTGGGACCCACCCACTAACTAAATTTAGTTTTCTTTTATTTAACAAAGCATATACAATTTAATTAAAATACAATTCAATAATTATATTTAACAAAACAAATACATTTTATATTTTTGAATCTTAAAATAAAAAAAATAAAAGTTCTAGAGGGACATAAAATATTTACGGAGTATATAAAACAATCTCACCTACCAGGCTACCACCCCCAACCCCTTTCTGTTTTCTTTCTCTACAACTTATTACTCCGACGAATTCCTCCAAACTTTTTTTGTTTTTAAACCAATAAAACACACGAAAGAAAAGAGAAAAGAAAAAGAAAAAGGAGGTGAGGCCCACTTCAACGCCTGTTTTTGAGCCGTGGTGCAACACAGAACGCCGGCGAGAACGCCCGCTAGAACGGCCCATTACCGGCGTTCTGGCGTTTTGGAGCTTGAGAACGCCCGCCACGTCAAGCGTTACGAGTGATCTAAGTGTCTACTTTCATGTTGTAACCAATCGAAAGGGATTTTTTAGTGGGTAGATATGTTATTTGAATGGTGAAAAGTATAGTAAGTGGAGAATCCAAAAACTACGTGCAAAGTCAAAGTGGACACTTTGGATGGGACGGAGGGAGTATATAAGATGATAAAAATAATTGACATTATTATGCGTAGCTGTTTGGTTAGGTTTAAGGTTTCAACTTTCATAAAAACCTGTCAAACTTTCTTAAATCGTCGTAAAATTGTCAACCATATCTAGTTAAATAGCTAAAATTAACAATACTACTAATGATTTTTTTGACATAGCCTATCAACCACCATAAAGTATTAACTATACTTGATTAATTAAATTCATTAAACCAAGTTTATTAATTAATCTTGTAAATTCAATAAACGCGCTGAGAACAACATTAAACGTAGCCAAACACCCGAAATCGGAGCCAATTAGTTACGCATCTTTCTCACTCACTGCTAGGGTTTATTCACTCTTCCCATTTCCATCCAATTTTAGGGTTTCTTCCACTCCAACATTCAAAATCCACAAATTAGGGTTTTTTCCAGATCACAGTAACCATGGCAGCAGTCGCAGCTCCTCGTGCATCGAAAACCGAAAGCTACGTAGACAACAAACGCAAAGACGACATCCGTATGGCGAACATCAAATCGGCTCGTGCCGTCGCTGATGCCGTCCGTACATCTCTCGGTCCTAAAGGTATGGACAAAATGATCTCCACCGCTTCCGGTGAAGTCATTATTACTAACGACGGCGCTACTATACTCAACAAGATGGAAGTCCTTCAACCAGCTGCTAAAATGCTCGTCGAATTGTCCAAATCACAAGACGTTGTTGCCGGTGATGGTACGACGACGGTCGTTGTGATCGCCGGGGCGTTGTTGAAACAGTGTCAGACGTTACTTCATTCAGGTAGTTAATTATAGATTGAGTTGTTGTATTTGAATCGTTACATGAAGTATATGTTATATCTGTTACTGAAATGATGCGAAAATGTTGCTTAATTTAGGTATTTATCTTACTGTTGTATCCATAGAGCTTCTGTTAAAGCTGTTGATGTATGTTACTGAAACTATGTGAGATGTGTGTTCGTCTAGGTGTTCATCTGACGGTTGTATCTGATTCGTTTTGTAAAGCGTCTGTTAAAGCGGTAGATGTGTTAACTGTTGTATCTGTTACTGAAATGATGTGAAATGTTACTTAATTTAGGTGTTCATGCTACTGTTGGATCTGATTATATATGTTAACTGTTGTATCTGTTTCTGAAATGATGTGAAATGTTGCTTAATTCAGGTGTTCATGCTACTGTTGGATCTGATTAGCTAACAGTTACTGAATATATGCTCAATTTGAATTTGAAATCAAATAATGTTGTATACTAATACATAAATTGTTATTGAAACAATGTCAAATGTTGCTTCATTTAGGTATATAAGGTACTGCTGTATCTGATTTGTTACATGAAGCGTCTGTTAAAGCTATTGATGTTCCATTACTAAAACTATGTGAAATGCTGCTTAATATAGGTGTTCATGCTACTGTGTATCTGATTCGTGAACTGTTACTGAATATTTGCTTATTGTGAATTTGAAGTCGTATGATTTTTTATGTTAGTTCATAAAGTGATATTGAAACAATGTCAAGTGCTGATGTATCTGATTTGTTACGTAAAGCTTTTGTAAAAGCTGTTGATGTTAGTTACTGTAACTATGTGAAATGTTGCTTTGTTTAGGTATTCATCCGACTGTTATATCTGATTCATTACATAAAGCGTCTGTTAAAGCGGTTGATGTGTTAACTGCTATGGCCGTTCCGGTTGAGTTATCAGATCGTGAATCGTTGGTGAAATCAGCTTCTACTTCGTTGAATAGTAAGGTAGTTTCGCAGTATTCGTCGCTTTTAGCTCCGTTAGCTGTTGATTGTGTTTTAAATGTTGTTGACCCTGCGAAACCGGATTTAGTTGATCTTAGAGATGTGAAAATTGTTAAGAAGTTAGGTGGTACTGTTGATGATACTGAGCTTGTGAAAGGGTTAGTGTTTGATAAGAAAGTTAGTCATGCTGCTGGTGGACCTACTCGTTCTGAGAATGCGAAAATTGCGGTTATTCAGTTTCAAATTTCGCCTCCTAAGACTGATATCGAGCAGTCAATTGTGGTGTCTGATTATACTCAGATGGATAGGATTTTGAAAGAGGAGAGGAACTATATTTTGAGCATGATCAAAAAAATTAAGGCTACTGGTTGTAACGTGTTGTTGATACAGAAGAGTATTTTGAGAGATGCTGTTACGGATTTGTCTTTGCATTATCTAGCAAAAGCCAAGATTTTGGTGATTAAGGATGTGGAGCGTGATGATATCGAGTTTATTACCAAGACGTTGAATTGCTTGCCAATTGCGAACATTGAGCATTTCCGTGCTGAGAAGCTTGGGTATGCAGATATGGTGGAAGAAGTTTCTTGTGGAGATGGGAAGATTGTTAAAATTACTGGGATTAAGGATATGGGTAGGACTACTACTGTGCTTGTTCGTGGGTCGAATCAGTTAGTTCTTGATGAGGCAGAAAGGAGTTTGCATGATGCTTTGTGTGTGGTGAGGTGTTTAGTGAACAAAAAGTTTTTGATTGCTGGCGGTGGAGCACCTGAGATTGAGCTTTCTAGGCAGTTGGGTGCATGGTCTAAGGTGTTGCAGGGGATGGAGAGTTATTGTGTCAAGTCTTTTGCTGAGGCTCTTGAAGTTGTTCCTTACACTTTGGCTGAGAATGCTGGTTTGAATCCAATTACCATAGTCACTGAGCTTCGTAACAGGCATGCACAGGGTGAGATCAATGCTGGAATTAATGTGAGGAAGGGGCAAATTACTAATATCTTGGAGGAGAATGTGGTGCAGCCACTGCTTGTGAGCACAAGTGCTATCACTCTAGCTACAGAGTGTGTTCGAATGATTTTGAAGATTGATGACATTGTTACAGTGAGGTAGAATTGATTAAACTCGTTGAGTGTTTGGAGATTTTGGGTACGTTTATGATTGTATGGTTTCAATTTTATTTGCTTTTATGTGTTTTACTAAGGTCTTTATAAAACTGGTTTTGTAGTTTTGGCTTGGTATTTTGCTTGTTTTAATTAACTTTTTGTTCGTCTGTAGTGACATTTAGTATCTATCAGCTTTTTTTGCTTCTTATGCTGTTTTACAGTAAGCTGTTCTTCTTTCACATTATTCTTGGTGATCCTTTCCTTTTTTTTTTCTTTTTTTGCTGATATAGTTGAATACCAAGTTTTAGTTATGGGTGCCTGTATACTAAGTTGTTCATGGTAAAATATAATGGGTGCTGTAATTTAGTTCAATTTGAAGTCTAAATGCTGTCTTTTTCAACCCCCGTCAGCTGGATAAGGGATACTAGTGTTAGAACTAAAATAGGTATGAGAGCATTAGATTTGGAGAAGACTGATATGCTAAAGTTTATCATCATTATATGCCTTTACAAGAGACTATACTAATTGGAATGTTGGCAAGTTGTCTTAAAATTATAAAATAAATGTTGTCTGAAGGGCACAAGTTATACCCCTTAGGTGGAATACAATATGGTTGGGCTATTTTTACTCTGTTAAGACCGATTTAGAGCATGAAGGTAATTTGAAATTGCTATATAGACTTGGCCGGTTAGATTTAGATATTAAGATATAGTAATACTGAGAATGTGGTTAAAGGTCTGAGATCTTTCTTATTGTTCATGATGCAGTTAGTCTAATTTAAATAGTTATTCCTGCTTGAGGTTGGAAAAAAAGATTCTAGAAGGGTGTATATTAGTATGTGATGTGCCCTGGGCTGATATCACCTCCTTCTGACTGGAAAAACGAAACTGGTTTACAGAATTAAGTAGAGCTGAATGAGTATCCAGGGTAGGTCCAAGATCGGTATCAAATTATTGGATTGGAGGGTTTGCTTGCAGCTAGAATATACGATGAAGACAAAATCATTAGGAGTCTAATATTCTCCATGAAGTTTGCTATAATGACCTTGTATTGGTATTTGCACTCCCCTGATGTAGCTGGCCCGATAGGAATCTTGAATTACCTTTCACTGCTATAATGATGTATAGCTTTCTCGTAGGTGACTTGTATTTAGGTTTGTTAATTCG
Source organism: Pseudognaphalium luteoalbum (assembly GCA_963422505.1). Taxonomy (NCBI): domain Eukaryota; kingdom Viridiplantae; phylum Streptophyta; class Magnoliopsida; order Asterales; family Asteraceae; genus Pseudognaphalium; species Pseudognaphalium luteoalbum. Next base: position 97,274,745 of record OY730198.1, read on the forward strand.
TATTTGTAGCAGAATCTGCATACCTTCTTAAATAAACAGTTAGTAGTTAAGAAATGAAGTCTGGTAATATTTTGTTGGTTTGTGCCGGACTAAGTGAATGTTATGGTTTCATAGAAGTGACATTTATGGTATCTGAAAGCCATTTTAGTCTGTTATTTGGTTTAAATTTGTAATGTTGGTTTGTTGGCATGAAATATCAGTCCTACATTTAAAAAAATAGCTGAAAATCTACTGGACAATATGCAAAACATACACTTTTGGAATATTGCTACATCTGAACTTTTTTATATAAATCATGTTTTGATATGTCTTGGTTTCTTGATGTTATGAACATAGATTATTAGCACCCTTCAGGCTCGTTTGACATGACATTATCATATAAATGATAGATATTTGAGACTTGGAACAGATCTCCTTTTGATGACGAACAGCCTTTTATGTAATTGATTGATGTTATGCAATTGCAATTGCCCTATAACACATGTTTAGAGTTGACGAATTCGATATGTTTATGATTAATTGCATCCATCTGAACTACGGAGTATATTACATCTTTAACTAGCCATGAAAAGTCAATACAAGGCTTAAAACATAAGTAAATGTTGTTATACCCTAAAATGAAATACTATTTTAGCATGCTAAATTAGCTTATATCGATTAATGATGAGATAAACCTATCAGTAATACATGATCCATCTGTCATTACAAATCTTATCTTATGGTGTATACGATTTATAAATCTATATTGTGTTAGATTATGTGATCTAAGCACAAGACATGTTGGGTTGAGAGTAGAGGTGCACAAAAACCGGGTGGGTCCAACCCAACCTAGACCCAAACCCAACCCGGTTTTTAGTCAAAAAAAGTCAAAATCGGTTTTTCCCAACCCGAACCGGGTTTTGACCGGTTTTCGGGTTTTTGACCGGTTTTCCAACCCAACTCGGTTTCAGAATTTAAATATTCAACCCGGGTACCAACCCGCCGGGTTGTCCAAAAACCCGAACCGGGTATTCAAAATTCCAAATCGGTTCCGGGTTCGGTTTTTTTTTCACCCCTAGTTGAGAGGGCTCAACTGGAGGCCCATTGAAGTGATGGGCCAATCCATAAGAAGCACGATGTCCGTACACCCATCCATTCATAACCATCATCATATTCCTTAAATAAAACTTTTTACAGGTAACCCTGACAACGGAACCAAACTTTCTACCCAACACTCAACATTATGTCTACAACATTACACTTGGACCTACCTAGCAAATCTTATACATTATATTTTTCAAGTGGTAGGATTTGATATTTGACCCGTTGAGACATTAAATCTAAATCAAAATTCTATTATATTGTCACATACATCATATAGTAACTTCTTCAACATTGTAGCTAGTGGCAGTGACATGCAATATAAAGGTGAAGGTCGCAGGTTCAATCTTTATTTTCATGTTCTTTGAACTGCTAGTTACGTGATTTATCTCCCTCATGTTGACCGTGAGACCGGTCGATGAGGAATCGACAAATGGTCAGTTTTACCCCTTTACATCATATAAACTCAAAATGTTCTATAGTATACATTCTTGAAAGAGTAAATTCTATAAATGGTACATGTGATTTATACCGATTTATGAAAACGGTCTATATACTTTTTTTTCACTTTTTCAGTTCAATAAGTTTACATTTTACTCGAAAATGGTCCCTCCTCTACCTAAAATGACTAAAGTACCCTTCCTTTGTCATTTTCGGATAATCACGATTTAAACGGTCAAAGGGTACTTTAGTCATTTTAGGTAGGTGAGGGACCATTTTCGAGCAAAATGTAAACTTATTGGACTGAAAAGGTGAAAAAGAAGTTTAAGGACCATTTTCGTAAATCGATGTAAACCATAGAGGCCATCTATAGAATTTACTCGTCTTGAAACATCAACTTTCTAAACAAATGTCAAATGTGTCAATAGAAAGGGGCATATGATGAAGGTGAAAGAAAAATCGACAAAACATTCCTTACCCAATTGAAAACATTTGTTGCTTGTTTTTCCCTTGTCTATATCTTATTATGTTCATATCACCACGGAAGATAGCTACGACAACATGAACGATTTGGGTGAAAGCATTTTGTATTTCCATTGATGGTTGAACAAGAACTCGAATAAAAATCGTTTTGCGATTAATTCGCGTCTTCAAACTCTAGTACACAGAACATGATTAGATTTTGTGCATGGTGCAGTATGAATTCAAATCTTAATTAGATTTTGTTTGTTTCATTTATAGTTGGATTAGTCCAAAAGTTAGGTCATTTCCTCTTTCAAAGTAAACATTGATGTTCCATAAGTGGTACTTCTACAATTGATATAACATCTCCGTTCTTGTTTATTTTCACTCTTTAATTTTAGTAACTTCAACTTATAACTTTGTCATTCATCAAGTTTGTTGGTAAATTTCTTAGGTACAATATCTACTCAAAAAAAACATATAATTTTTTAATCAGGTGATGAAGTGAAAACATAATCAAAAGGTGTTTTTTCTCTTACAAAACTTACATTATATTTATATTAGTTATTACTTGTTACCTTTACAACTATTCTTACACGAGTAATAAACTAATTAAAGTGAAAAGGAAATATTTAAAAAATAAGATAGAAACTTTAAATAAGCATATCTTTATACAATTTGGACAAGCTTCAAATATCACAATTTTGTGCTAGGAGTATATACTTGTCCACTGTCTTAAGTAGCCTCCTAATTTCTCTCTCTATCATCAAAAGACTATAAAAAAAGGTCTCAAAAGACATGAGCTTTTATTTCCTTGTCTGCCATTTATTAATTCCCATAAATATAACACATCACATCTCTACTTTCCCCCCTTTCTCCTCATCTTTTCAACTCCCTTAAAACCAGTCTCACTTTTTTCATCTTTTCTTCCTAAAAAGATTTCTTTCATTTCATCTCATGGACCATCATCAAACCCTAATCTGTTTAACATAAACAAAATTTCACAATTTCCTTTCTGGGTTTTGTTCTCTACAACTTTATATCATCTGGGTGTGTTTTAACTTCTCGAAAAGATGATTACTGGTACTGATCTTTACCATGTTCTTACTGCTGTTGTTCCACTTTATGTTGCTATGATCTTAGCTTATGGTTCTGTAAAATGGTGGAAAATTTTCACCCCAGATCAATGTTCAGGAATCAACAGATTTGTAGCTCTTTTTGCTGTTCCATTACTCTCATTTCACTTCATTTCAACCAACAATCCTTACACTATGAACACAAGATTCATAGCTGCTGACACACTTCAAAAACTAATAGTACTAATTGCTTTAGCCTTTTGGTCAAGATTTAGTGCTAGAGGCTCACTAGAATGGTCCATCACTTTGTTTTCTTTATCCACATTACCAAACACTCTTGTTATGGGAATCCCACTTTTAAAAGGAATGTATGGTGATTTTTCAGGCAGTTTAATGGTCCAAATTGTGGTGTTACAATGCATTATTTGGTACACTTTGATGCTATTTTTGTTTGAGTATAGAGGTGCTAGACTACTAATTGCTGAACAGTTTCCAGATACTGCTGGATCAATAATCTCATTCAGAGTTGATTCAGACATTTTATCACTAGATGGAAAAGAGCCTTTACAGACGGAAGCTGAAATTGGTGATGATGGTAAGTTACATGTGACTGTACGGAAGTCCACCAGTTCAAGATCGGAAATTTTTTCACGGCGGTCACACGGCGGCATGAACTCCGGCATGTCATTAACACCCAGGCCATCAAACTTAACAAATGCTGAAATTTACTCGTTGCAGTCATCAAGAAACCCAACACCAAGAGGCTCTAGCTTTAACCATACTGATTTTTACTCAATGGTAAATGGTAAGAATGGGGTAAGTCCAAGAGGGTCAAATTTTGGTGGGTATGATGAGGAAAGTGGTAAGGTAAATGGTCAAGGGAGTGCAGGGTATCCTGCTCCGGCGAACGCCGGAATCTTTTCTCCGGTGAACGGACCGGCTGGGAAGAAGAAAGGTGGTGATGGTGGGAAAGATTTACATATGTTTGTTTGGAGTTCAAGTGCTTCACCAGTTTCTGAAGGTGGGATTCATGTGTTTAGAGGTGCTGAGTATGGGAATGAACTTGGAGGTGTACCCCACACTAAAGGTTTGATTTTTAGAGCTTTTTTTATGAACTTTTGATGTGTATATTATAATTATAAAGTGTTTATTTTGTGGATAAGTTTCATATTTAAAATGTGGGTTGTTTGATCTTTATGGTTAAAGCTTCTTGATTTCAGGGGTTAAAGGTTACTTTTGTGTTATCTTTAAATAAATTGATAGTGAAGTATTTTTAATTGTTTACAATGATAGTAATAATTTTGTGGGGTGTTTTCATACTTTAAGATAAGGTCATTTTTTTTAATCTTTTGATCTTACTTACCTGAATATTCAAGATGCTAATCTCATTTTAATGGTTCTTGACCTTTCAGTTAAGAGGTTCAAGATTGGGTCTAATTTGATTTTGTTGTGTATTACTTATTTGTCTATTGTTAGAGACTAAATGATTTCTAACAGATATCTAATGTGTGTGTTTCTTGTTTTATATGACATGTAATATTAAGAATCCCCAAAATTTTGGGCTTGGTCCACTTATTTCCAAGATTTTATAGTTTGTTTGGTTGTGTTGAAGTTTTCAATTATTTTGAAGTGCCCTTAAAGCTTGGCCATGCATGTCTTCTTCTGTTGGACTTATGTTTCATTTAATTCCTTCCTTTTGTTTCTACATGATGTTAAATTAATAAATTGTTAATTTATAGTATAATAATTTGGTCCCAAATGGTCAACATTTGACTTTTTTGGTCATATTAGTTATCATGTGACTTCTAGATGAACAAACATTAGTGTATTAAAAATGGTATTAGGATCATTAATGTCAAGGTTTATTTTGGAAGAAGTATGTTGGTTTGATTTTAGAGTCAAACATCCTTTGCAGTGATATCCACATATTCACTTAAATCATGGTATAATATCTACTTAAATCATGGTAATATTGTTTCATTAAATCTCATATTCTTTGCTGTTTTACATTGATTTGCTTTGTTTAACATTCTTGTTTAGTTCCAATTTTAAATGACAAGAATCCCTGAATACATGGCCATCATTTTTCTACCCTTTGAACATGTGCTTCTCATTGATTCCATTCCCTTTACCATTATCATCTCAAGTGTACATCTATACAAATATAAAAAACCTCCTAAATTACTTTAATTTCTTGTCCTTTTCATTTTAAAATGATAAACCAGTTCATTTACTTTGATTTATTTTTTTTGTCCACTAATCTTTATCTATGCTAATCTTGATACTAGATTATGATGATTTTGGGCGAAATGAGTTCAGTTTCGGTAACCAACCAGGCCCGAATGGAGTGGACCGTGAAGCATCTGTTCTATCTAAACTTGGCTCTAGCTCAACTGCCGAGCTCCATCCAAAGGCTAGCCCTCATGGTGAAACAAAGGCCACATCTATGCCACCTGCTAGTGTCATGACTCGACTTATTTTGATCATGGTGTGGCGTAAACTTATCAGAAATCCTAACACGTATTCAAGTCTCATTGGCCTCACATGGTCCTTAGTCTCATTCAAGTAAATTCTCATTTTTTTTTGTTCCAAAGTAGATATATTATTTTTCGAAGCCGGGAAAATATTCACGTTGTTTCTATTTTGTTTTTAGATGGAATGTTGTGATGCCTGCAATCGTTGCAAAATCCATAGCAATTTTATCTGATGCTGGTCTTGGCATGGCCATGTTTAGTCTTGGTAATATTTAGTTTTATTTAAAATCTAGATTGTTCTATAACATTCACATTCTTCCTTTTTTGAAAATTTCGTATATGTCTTTTGCAGGTTTGTTCATGGCGTTGCAACCAAAAATTATAGCGTGTGGGAACTCGGTTGCAGTCTTTGCCATGGCGGTTCGTTTCATAGTTGGACCAGCGGTCATGACAGCTGCCTCAATGGCCTTTAGACTAGAAGGAACACTGCTACATGTTGCCATTGTTCAGGTAGTGCGAAAAACTCACATTGTACATTGAAAGTCAAAGTATTGACTTCTATTTTGACTAATGGATTTGTGGTTGCTATTGAAAATAAACAGGCTGCTCTACCTCAAGGAATTGTCCCTTTTGTGTTTGCTAAAGAGTACAATGTCCATCCAGAGATACTTAGTACAGGGTGAGTATTTGTGTTACCTTCATGCCTTACTGACTTCTACATTATGAAGTCTCAGTTTTATCACTTTATGGTGCATTAGTTTCTTGTAAATTATGTAATTCTTATAGTGCTATGGATTAGCAAAACTCTAGCAAAGGTTTGAAACAAGGAATGCCAATCCATAGCAACTACTGGTATAAATTTGTAACTACAGGCAACAAAATATTCTAGTGTACAAAAGCAGAACAAAAATAAATACCCGACCCATTTCAAACACATTCGGTTTTGTTTCTCACTAAAAACCTTTGAAAAAATCGAACCGAATTCTCTATATATGTACAACTCCTAAATACTCACTTTTTATCCCCCAGTCCTACATTGAAGTTGCAAATTTGAGCTATGTGACTTTGTCAAAGACACAAAGGTCATGTATGTGTAACATGTTGTGATGCAGTTAATAGTTTGTATTTTCTTGCAACAATAATTGAATTTAAGCTGCATATATTGTCTGCTTTAGTACAATGTTTAATGCATGGGTTACATGTATGTGATGCAGGGTTATATTTGGAATGTTGATAGCACTGCCAATTACTCTGGTGTACTACATTGTGTTGGGGCTTTGAATGAATGCTCACTTTGACTCTTGTCCTATCTGAAAGAAGTTTTTTTTTGGGATCCTCTAACTTTTTGAAATTTACCATTTTGTTAACTTTTTAGTGAAAGAGTAAAAAAGAGAGGAAATTACTATTAGAGAAAACAGTTAAATATGGCATTTGGAAAGTGAGAGAAATGTAATTTGATAGTAGTAAAAAAGAAGACATTGGCTGGCAGCAAGTAAAATTAATGTTTGGCTCTCCACATGTTATGTTTTGTGTATTAAATCAGAAAAGTAGTCTGATACTTCTACTGGCTTTGCACTTTGGCACATGTTAAGTAACATCAATTGGTAAAACACTTTCTTTGTTTTTTTCTTAGGAAAAAATTTCAAAGATTAATATTATATATTATGTTCTTAATAATCCTATAGAATTATAGGAAATTTTATGATTAGTACTCCGTATGATCTATTGGAAGGGTTATGTTACAAGATTTGCATAATAGTAAGAACTACTTCAATATCCATAGGGTCATTTGCTCGAAAACTTGCGTTATTTATTACATTATTTGTTTGTACTACACGTTTACAAATATTAAGATGTACTACACGTTTACATTATTTGTTTGTACTACACGTTTACAAATATTAAGATGCCTGTGCTATGGATTACCTTATCTTCTAGAGCTGCCACTGCTTGAACAATTGAGTTAAAAGCAAAAAAAAACATTAATTCTTCTTAGACTGCTCCTAACTGTGGCACAAATTGACACAGCATGCGTCACGTCAAACACTTTTCAAAACAGACACAAAGTTGACACTACACTATCAACAGTGTACATCACTTCAATTTGTCTGGACGCACATTTACCAATATATAATTAATTATATACAATCAAAAAACCCGACGTTTGTCGGTTTGGCAACGCAACTCAACCGACACCTAAAACGATGGAGTCGTGCCAACGACATTACTCATGTCAGTTTGCAACCGACGGAGACTGACCCTCCTGTTGGGAGGGTCTTATAAGCTTAGTATTAAAATAGAAACTTACATTTTACATCTGCATTTGTCATAGGATCTGCAGTTGCAACATCTTAATCCTTGTGCGTTTACAAACTTATCATAATTTTTTCAAAAAATACTAAAAAATGGTAGACTGTAACTTTTAAATTAATTAATTACTTTGAACTATCCTGCATTCCTACTTAGTCGGTGATCTTGACATCAATTACTTTATTCACTATAAAAGATGTTATATTTTCCACCTTTGACTTTTATTGTTGACTAACCATTTCTTACTGACTTTACAGATTACATGATAAGTCTTTGGAGAATTGATTTGCGTATTGAAGGGAAACAGAAACTTAGAGCAAAGTCTTCTAAAAATGTGCAAATACACAAAATAATGTTCTTAAAAATTTCTAAAATAAATAATTACATCTTCCTTTTTAGTAAAGATTATTATTATTATTGTAAATAACAACATTGAGGAGTTTTGCCTGACAAAATAGCAACAACGGCCAAAAATGAAACATGTTAGAAGTACAATTTTATTCTATGTGACAAAAACAGTTAGAATCACAAAATCATAACTAACAACGAAAGTACACCAAAATAAACATAGCATCTCATCAAAATAAAACCATGCAAACTATCTTACAAACTCATTAGCTAGGCCTTTGATAAACATTGTTAAATCCAAATGTCACACAATTATAAACCAAAACAAAGAACAAGGTTCATGTACAAACCATCATTCATCTATGTTTCGAAGATTGATCATTCGGACGCAAATCACATCTAACCAAACAACTCAACGCTTCCTTCAACGAACTAACAAACTCACCACACTCATCTCTTCGACGATCACATTCCACCAACACAATGTTCCTTATACGTCCACCCATCCCAACCATTTCAACTCTCAAAGGACTCAATTGCATCGAGTTTAGCTTTTGTATCATCGCACCTAAGATATCGGATCGATCTTCACAGCATATTGAAACCTTTACTACGATCCTTCCATCACCTTGATGGTTATTCAAAGTTATTACTTTTATTTCATCGGGTTAAGTATCTGGAAATGCATCCAACTTGTCCCGAATGTCTATTGTATGTATAATACTTACGGGATGTGTATTTAATGCATCCAACTTTCAAAAACAGTTTATTGTATGTATTTTGATGACGTGTCATCTTCTAGGGACACCACGTGACATTGGAAACGACCGACACATCATCAAAATACATACAATAAACCGTTTTTGAAAGTTGGATGCATTAAATACACCTTCCGTAAGTATGATACATATAATAGACATTCGAGACAAGTTTGATACATTTTCAGATACTTAACCCTATTTCATCGGTCTCTAACGGTACTTTCGTGGTTTTCGATATTTGAAGATGTTCGTTTTAGCTCCTTTAACCTTTCAACCACTTTTGCTAGCAAGGATGCTTTATCTGTCGGTATGTAACATGTAAAATAAAGTATTAGCAATCTATCAATTAATCAAAATTAATAAAGAACTACTTGAGTGCTACAAATAGTTGAATTATACGAAATTATGATACAAAATGAGGGACAATTTGCTACTTTGGAATTACAAGGAAGAAGTGATCTAAGGCGATTGAGATGACACTTTATTCGTTCTCTACGTCGCTTTTCAGCTTCTTTATGATTAACCGAAGCCGAAGATGATGAGTGTGATCGATCGGTTGCGAATGTTTCGTTGCAAGTGTCATGATGTAAAAGCAACGATGAGTACGTTGTTGTTAATTGTAGTTAAGGGAGATGGTGATCGGAGCAACATGTGTGGCGGAATGCGGTGGTCTCCGGTGGTGTTAGTGTAATCGTGTGAATGCATGCATGTTTTGTTGTGTTAGTGAGAATATAATGTGTTTGTGTGTTTTCGAAAGTTATGATGGAATTTATGTCTTTTTGACGAATTGTCGAATATTTTTTGTTAATAAGTACATGTACGTACTTTTTCTTGTCTTGTGTTTTTAATAGTTTTTTCCATCGTGTAAAGTTAAGTGTTAATGTTGATTATGATTTTATTATATTATGAAGGTTTTGAAAAAGGTGAGATTTATGTTTATCATACGTGAAAAATGAAATCTTTGATATCTTTTTCTAGCTTTGCACGTTGTTTGTGTTGCATTTTATATTTTGCTATTGCATGTTCCGATTGAGAGTATACTTCTATTCACCGATTAAGTAAATAACTATCAAGAACGAAGTAATCCTTTAAACAAACCTTTAACTTTGTTTAAAGCCCTTTTTTAAAAAAAGAGAACAAGAACGGAAAAAAAATCGAAAGACTAAATACACTAGAAATAATCTATTTTTTTTATCTCTATATAGAGATAGAATTCTTGTCATGATTCGTGAACTAATGCAACGTCTAATTGGATTTCGTAATTGAAAACGTTAGGTTGAAATATCTATTGATATCGTTACAAGAAACATTTTATTCAAAGATTTAGTTATTATTCAACAAAGAAGAATTTAAATTATTAAAAGATAAGATGAATTCAGAAGCACTTTCTTATAATAGCATACAGAATTTCAGTGTCTAATGGAGATCTTACAATGGATTTAAATTTATCTTTAATCAAAAAAAATATTTTTCCCTTGTTTATTATCAACTTTTTATTTTCCATGTATACCAGTGTAATTAACTTCGATTCTTTTATATATCATTCGGCGGAATATTTCTTTATGAAAGTGAAAATTATCAATAGAATTAGACTTTCAAGGAATTTGAAATCATTTAGTGAAGGAATATAATGATTTCCTCTCCAATTCATTTTTGAACTGAACACTCTTATGTAATAAAATTGAGATTTTAATAATGCCGAGGATCAAACGTAATATGAGATTCAGTGTATCCTAATGTTTATGTATTGACAGTTAATCTCATGTATATGTAGTGGTCGACTGCATTCTCTCATCAACAATGTGCCCAAAGATTGCTTAAGAACTTGCGTTTTGTTAAGATCCTATAAATAATGCATAATGTTCCAAGTTCGGTTGATCACTTTGTTGCATTATGAGACCTCTGCATATATAATACGTAGTATCTTTCATGACTAACACCCCTTCCCAACTGTCCGTCACGTGACTGTAGTCAGTTTTAAGACGCCATTGGCATCACAACATCACTCTTGCGCCGGTTTTGAAAGCATCATTTTTTTACAGTGCAGTAGTTGTTCGGTGTATAGAAATTAATGTATAATGGTAAATGTGAGGCTCAAAAACCGAGGGATGTATTAGTGTTACTAGTGTTGTGATGTGTCGGGTTTGTGTCAATTTTGAAAAATGTTCACGTTACGCTGATTTAACGTAAATTGACACAATTTATGTCACGATTGAAAGTTGTCTAACAAGTAACAATTAATAATACAAGTGTAAAACTATTTATTTATTTCAGATTTCATCAGTTCATAAATAGTGAGTATTATAGCATTATACGCTTTTAATTTATCTATATATTCATTTTTTTCTTTGAATTTTTATAGGATTACGAAGATAACCTTTAAATGGTTTGTATTTGTTAACCGTATTATTTATGATGTGTTTGGCAATAACTAGCTAGAGATAAACTATTAGCTATAAATAGTGGTTGAAGATAAAGAATCCTTGAGGAGATTGTATAAGCTAATTGTAAACAAAATAAAGTATTCAGGGAATTCATTTTTCAATAATTTCCAGTCATTTGTGTTTCTCAAAGGCAACGATAAATTGCAATACAATTTTTGTTACTTACATACAAAATTATGTCTCACGGTATTGTACTATACACATTTTATTGCATAAAATTTTGATTTATGCATCAAAAATATGTTATCAACTTCCGTTTCTTAAACGATAATTCTTTATGGATAGTTTTTATATCCAATGTGGGTTGGTACCACGGCATATATTTGAACCAACTTTTTTGTTAATTATGGTAGCAATTGGTCCTTTTGAAGTCAGAAGGTTTGGGGGTCTATGTATATAGCCATTCAAAACTTTACATGTTTTTCGTTTCATGTTGGTACCTCTTTATCTTTATTTTGTTACATTATAGTGATTATGATATGATATTTATTTATTGATGTTTGGATTTTAAGTTTATACCTTTTTATAAGATGTCATACACTCATACCAGAAAATGGACAATAAGTTATCTAATAAAGATGAACAATAAATGATATCCAAAAAGGATTTATTATTTTATTACGTGATCAACATTACACTTATTACAATCGTATGCTTTCGTCTTTAAAGAAAACTACTCCTTCAATCCCAAAAATAATTATTCATCAAAAAAATAGACGATTTAATAAAAATATAATTATTATTACTTTCTTTTTCTTACTTTTTGCAGAATGACAAATTTACTATTAAGCAATCAATTACTGTTCCTTTAAAGTTTGTAATAAGAATTTTAAGTAACGGTAATATGGTAATTTTAGAAATGGATAATTAATTTGCGACATCCAAAAAAGAAAATGTGAACTAGAGTATAATTTTAGGACGGAGGTAGTATTGTATATGGTGAACTTGCTCAAACCCTCTATTATATGTTGAGTGTAACTTGAAACCTGCTAAACCGGTAAAAATGAGTCCACATCAACTGTAACACCTACAAATTTATTGTTTAGCGGAAGCAGGATTTGGGTGTCACTAATCAATAATCAAAGCACAGAGATTAATATGAACGACCACTATATGCGTCGTTTTTCATTGATATTGATAAAACAAAAGTTTACACCAAAATATTGTTTACATTAGCTCCGCTTGAAAATAAGAGATTTAAGTACATAATTAATATATACAAAATATAATAATGCAGCTAAAATCTCTGTTTGTTTGCATGCTGACTCGAGCTAATAGATCTTGATTGAGCAGTCCAACCTACTGCTGGTCACCTGTGATACATGCTAAAATGGGTCAGCGAAACGCTGGTGAGCTCACAGGTTTGTATGTCAACACATATTTGTATGAACCGCAAGATTTTATAATTGAATTTAAAATGCAATTAAGCAAAATAAAAGTTATACAGCCATGAGCACATAGTCTGAGCTTAACTTGAGTGTCAGGTCCAATTAAGGAAACCCAACTGAGTTGCCTCCTACGAGTGCCTAATCTACACTCGTCTTCCCAAATGCTAATACGTCCGTTTGACCAGTTAGTGCGTGCTAACCCGGACGAGGATTGTCAATCCTATATGATATCATATACTAACATTCACGCTACAGATGTATTACCAGACTATGCTATGGAGGGCTTTATTGATTAGTTGAAAATAACTCATGTAGTATTTGATTGATTTGTACTTACGTTCTACTTGTAAAACAAAATGAGCAATAATATCACACCCCTTAATGAAAACAGTAAAATAGGGGCTATGAGACTCACCTGAGCCTTGAGTGTTTATTAAAATAAACTTGAATTGATTAACTGTGAATTGATGTCCGAAGACTTGTGACCTGTCGGGCGTTCAAAACGCGCAATGTTATATAAGTGAGTAGATGTCTCAACAGACCATCTATGTTTGTTCTCCAACAATTAGTTATGTCCAAATGTTTGATTGTTCAACTTTGTTTATCAAAAACGTGTACGACCCGTTGGTGAAAGTTTGTAAATATAATCTTGAATCAATATCATTAGTTGTTGTTTCATTGCATACTTTCCAAGTATATGTTTAGTGTGTTGTATTGCATACAAGTATTGAAGTTATGTGAGTTCAACACTTAGTGTGAAACTAGTTTTGAAGTTTCTGATTTAGGCGTCACTTAGGGCGTCACTCAGAGGCGTCACTTAGGTAATTGTCGCTATAGGCGGCACTCAGTTGGTTAACGACACTAGGTCAAGTGACGTTCAAATGTGATCTTTAAATGGGCAGCGTCACTTGGAGTAGTGACGCTATATGTGGCACTCAGTTTAGGCGTCACTAAAGGTAAGTGACGCTACAGGCGTCACTTGGGTAAGTGTCGCTGGTAGGGCGACACTTACGTCTGACCAGATTTCTAATTTTAATCCAAGTGTTCTAAGTGTCGGTTATTCATTCGGGAAATTTTCTAAATTTAGTTTTTGGTCCAAGTTACTAACTAGGTCAACCAAACCCATTTTTGTTACCACTTTCCAAATATAGTAAGTTTTTCGAAAACTAGCCACTTTTGTTGACTTGGTCAAACTTACTCGGTTTGACCCGAAACTTTCACCCAACCCAAATATCAGTTTATAGAGTCTAAATAAATTGTCGGTTTGTGTCCAAGTTCACCAAGAGTGTCAATTCTTATAAAAGTTCCAAATATTCAAGATTTCACATTTTCGACTTTTTGTCGGTTTATTCACCAAGTGATATTACCAATTTCTGGTCAAAGTCAACTCTCACAATTTTTATCAACTGATCTTATAGGTGTGTAGTGTCTAACTTATATTTTCCCAAGAGTTTTAAGCCCATGATCATAGAGAAACAATTTAATTAGTCATACATAGTTCAGTTTCTGTTTTTAGTCAGGTCAGTCCCAAAAATTGATAAATAGAGAAAAATACGTTCGGATATGGTAAAAACGTAAAACATAAAAGTTGTAGATCTTTTCAATACTCAAATTTTTTTAAAAAAATGCATGTTCTAACTCTTCCTAAAACTCAAGTTATGACATTTTTAGTAATCTGTGTTTTTCTGGACAGATTGTGTGTTCTTTGTGAAAAATTCATAAAAACGTATTTTAAGCTTATATTTGGACATAATCTTGTTAGGTGAGTTTTATAACATATAAATAAACAATATGAAAGTAAGATAAAGTTTCCTTACAAAGATTTTGATGGAAATGAGATGAGAAGAAAGAGGAGTTGTTGTTGAGCTTGTGTTCTTTGTAAAATAATGACTTTGATGGTGGTGTTGCTATGGTGGTTTATGGTGGTGATGATGGTGGTTGAATGGTAGTTGTTGGTGGTTTTAATCTCTGGAAATTAGAGAGATAAGTGATAGAGAGAAGGTGGAGGAAATGTGAGAAAGAGAGTTAGTGGAAATGAGTTGAAGAATATGATGTAAGTATTTCACTATCTCTTATTTGCATGTAGTTCTAGTGGCTTATGTGGGTGGTGACCACATGGGTCACATGGAGGAGGAGGGGGCCGGCCTAGGGGGCCCACACATGGGTATTTTGGTCATTTTCTTGTTCCCAATTTAATTTGTGACGTTTTAGGTTCGTTTACTCGTTCGGTTTGGTGTTTAAACGTTTATTACGCGTTTTCAAGTAACGGTTTAAATTTCAATACTTTCACTTGAAGTGTTCTTTCTAAATACTTGGAAAAACATTTATATAGATGATTCGTTAATTTAGGGATCTCGATTTGCTCGTTCGTTGTACGGATTTTAAATCACATAACCGTTGTTTGTACGATACGAATTAATTACAAAGTATTATTATCAAGATAATATTTTGGGAAAGATATTGTCATTAAATAATGTTATATTATTTAATAAAATTGTTTCACCAACGTTCGTATTTAATTGAACCGAAATACATTCGATTTGAAACTTGTACGATTTAATCGAATCGCATGATTGTATATATTCAACAATATATATATCGGTACATTAATTAGCCTAACACAGAACTAATTACATGTATTAGTAATTGATTAAGCACTAATTACTAGCCCTAAATTGACAGGTGTCACATCAACTATTAGTATTACATGGGTTATGACGTGGACATTTTGACAAGATCATTTAAACCATTATTTGACCCGTTTTAACCCATCTTCAGCGGTAAAAATAGATTAGAACATACAATAGAGTTTTTAACAAGTTCATCACATAGGATAGAAGATTTGAAAGATGTGAGCATACAAGATAAACGTATCACGAAACCATGAACCTTAAAAAATGTTCTATGTTTTTGTAAAGGGTCCTACTAAAGATACCCCCCTTGGCCCACTTTTTCTCATCTCTTACCCCCTCCACCCATCTAATCAATCACATCGTGTTCTTTTTTTTTACTTTCTGGGTACACCCCTTATTTTTCTAATTTCTACCCCCTGTTTAGTTTAAAACTGGAACTGCAACTGTACTGAATTGGAATTTATCTTAAATAAAACTGAACTGAAAAAGAACTGCACGAGGCCAAAGTGGCCTAGGGGGTATCCCCCAGTAATTATGGGGGTGGCTTTAGATAATCCCTTTTGTAAAATACTCATTTATAAATATGAAAATAATAATGTTGGTGGGGTCAGTAAAGTGTCTGAAAAGAAGCAAAGAAAGAGGAATGAGCAGAGGGAGACAATTACTGACGATTTTTTTTTACAGTAAAAAAGGAAAAATAAACCTGTCGGAGAGACGTGCACTGCCAACGACTGACGGCCGGCGTGTTGTTTGTCTCCGGCCGGACACATCAACTCCTTGGCCACCACCACTAATCATTATTCCTATCTACCCCCAACATTTTCTTTTTCTTTTTAACTTTTTACCGTTGAATTGGTTTCATAATCCACAGTAACTTTAGACGGGTGAATCCACGGTACATCCGTTGGTTTGATAAGGATCGCTGCTGATATTCTATGCTCAAAATCGTAATCATAAAAAGTAAGAAAACTAAATGTACTTTTTAAAATGTGTACACGTGTGAAACGTGCTTTTATAAATGATTTAGGGTTGACAATTTCTGACATAACCCGAAACCCAACACGAACCCGACTCGAAAATATTAAGGTTAGGTCGAGGTTTTTTGACTTGCGAACCCGTCAACCCGAAACCCGCCAACCTGATAAATTTTTGGGTCGGGTTTGGGTCACCTTAATGAGTTTTTGGGTTGACCCGAATTCTTTTAAATTTAGTTAAAAATTTAGAAGCTTTATTTTAAATGTTATAATACAACATGTTTAGTGTTGTTTTAGTATTAGATTTTGATGAAAATACTAGGTGATATGATTTTTTTAAAATTCTATAAGCATTTTTATGCTTATTGATTATGAATTGTAGATTTAGGGGTTGACCAATGTGGCATATTTAACTCAAAATTGATCGGTGGCAAACAAATGACCTGAAAATAAGTTGATTTTACTAAATAAATGGGTAAAATGAGTCGGGTAAGGTTGGGTCAGGGTTGAGTTGGCTTGAAATACTCAACCCGATTAAAAAATCAGGCCGGGTCTGGGTCAGCCGCTTCTGATCCATCAACCCGATAACTTGAGCGGGTCAACTCGACCCAACCCGAATTGCCACCTTATGTATTCGATATGTCTAATAAACTTTTTAATTTTATTTCGAATTGCAATATTTATTAAATTTTGTTCAAAATGCACAACATACAAGTGATATACGTTTAACACTTTGAGTATTTATGAAGTTCTAACTTACATTCTAGAAAGTATGATGGAAATCATGGAATACTTTTTCATTTATCCAAAATCGACTGTATGGTTTTTTACTAATTAAATTATAAGATCAAGTCGTGTAGAAAAGAAAGTATTAGTAAAAAAAGTAGTTTTAGTGATAATATGATTATATGAATGAAGTTTAAATGATACTCCCTCCATCCCAAAAATATAGTTCACGTTTTCTTTTTTGGACGTTCCAAATTAATTGTTCACTTTCAAAAATAGAAAGAAAGTTTTGGTCGTGATTACGATATTATCTTTACTTTGAATTATTATTACAAACTTTAAAGAATGTACTAATTAATTGCTTAAGGGTAAAACTATCATTCTGCAAAAAGTAAGAAAGAGAAAACAGTAATGATTATACTTTTATTAAACCGTCTATTTTTTGTCAGTATAGAAATTATTTTGGGACGGAGGAACTACCTATTTGTAGCAAGATGAACATATGTATTACGGTATTTGTTAATTTAATTATTTAATGTTGATATTAATGTGAGTGTGACATAAATAAATGTTATTTAGGATAAAACATCCTAAGTCAAAAACAGGCCTCATCAGCTAAATTGTTTTGTCGAAATTCAGTTAGGTAACATCATTTTTCTTTACTACTTTAAGTCATTGATATAAATTGTCAAAATCGATCTACAATCCTATTAAGTGAAAGTGTGCAAGATCGGAGGGATCGCTCATGAGGTAGGATTGGAGGATCGATCGTAAGATCAGTGAACGGTCTGATCATACAAATGAGCTATTTTTTAAACAATTAAGCTAAAATATTTATAAAGCACATACCATAGTCCAAAATCCAATGACATTGATGATTCGAATGAAGTTACGATTGATATCTTAGATTAGTGATTTTCATTTGTAAGCTCGTATGCTCTTAAACTTGTTATGCCTATTGGTATAATTGTACTATGCTACTATCTTTTGTTTTAGTACGTGTATCGTTATAGAAATATGTTGACAAATTGCATCATTTCGTAATTTAAAAGTTTGAATGTTAGATTATTCTCTCTAATTGTTAGTATCCTACACGAAGTTGTATATTTGTAAATAAATAATGACATTTTGGTAGGATCTTGCGATTCCGATCCGATCTCACGATCATAATCTTGCAAAGGTAAAAATGATGTTATGTAGAATCCAGAACCTGACAACCTTGATTGATGTGATTGATTAGCATTATAAAATATGTTATATAATTAAATTACTTACTTTTTATTACATATACATATACTTTTATTTTAAACCGTAAATTTTGTTTGGACCATTGTTAGTTTCGGATAAATGAAACCTTAAACTGATATTTGAGCTAAAAAATGGACTCCAACAGTTAAAACTTAAAACTAAGAAACTATGAATTTTGAATTGAATGGCCCATTTCAGAAGAAGCTCATCTCAATAGAAGCCCAGAGCGTAGTTTGTATTAGGCCCTTTTTAACTAATTGATGATCCAATATTCCAATTTATACATATCTTTTATTGATCATTTGCGTAGTCTCGAAAATGCTCAAAATGTTGGTATCGTAAGACATAAGGTAAAATCAGCTAAAACGAAATGATCGGTAGAAGTCATCTATAGTATTGAAAATGTTTTCAAGTTACTCGATCATGTTGTGTTAGAAATTAAATAGCGCGGTATTATTTAAACCGCTATTGTAGTTGCTATAAATCGTTGTAAACGTGATCTTATTGCTTTGATTAGTGAAAGACCTTAAAATCAGTCATGTAATGCTTTTCTACATTGCTTCAATGATTAATTTATCAGTCATGATTTCGCTCTTGGATCAAATTTTTCTTAAGTTGGAAAGACTTTTATAATGTTTTTTAAGGTAATGTGATGCGGAGTAATATACAAAGAGACTAATCTTTAGCTTATGAGCAACAAGCCATCTAGAATTTGTAAACTTGTCAATAGTACTTGAATTCCTTCTTGTTCAAGCTAACCATAATTCCTACTAATGCCACCAAAAAGATCTTAAATCTATAAGAACACTAACATACCCACATAATTGTAATTATAAATATAATAATAATGGACTTATACCATATATCCACTCACTTGACGGATAGTCTATCATATCTACCTTAAAATAGAGATACAAGTGTCTACATGTTACCTATTACGTATAATGTTTTTGATAAGATTAGGTATTGTTGTCGTAGCTCGAGCAATATTTGTGCAAGTATTTTTAGTGTATCCTTTGTCAAAGGGGATTTATGAATTATTGGTGAACAACCCGTATTCATCATTTCATCTACTTCATTAAATGAAACTCTACAAACTACAACCCATAAGACTTTTCACATATATGTTGATTCGTCATCTTGTTAAGTGCATTTTTCGGCTTAATTAATAATTTATTACCATTACAAACATAATCATAAACTTTTTTTCCTAATAATTTAACTTTTTAAAAAATATATTAAAGTTCTTAGAGGATTCTAATTGTCACGGTTTCTTACACAAGAGAACTAGTTTAAGACCCGTAAAATTTACGGATTGACTTTATGATATATCTTATATGAATGTGTTATATATATTTAATAAGTGTTTTGGTGTTAGTGTATGGTACATCGATTTGTACAGTTTTAATTTTAAATGAAAAATGTATTAAGAATTTGAATTGTGATAGATTTCGGAAACCAACCCGTTGACATCCATAATCTAAGCATTGTAAATTAGAAATTGATAAAATAATTTTAAAAAGCAGTAGTATGAGTACAAATACACTAAAATTTGTCGGAACCCGAACCATTAGCATCCATGATCCAAGAATTGTAAATTGAAAATTAATTAAAGGATCCAAATATTATGTCGTATAAGATTTAAAATCACTGGGCGATGGAATGAAGATATTAATATTTATTAAATGAAAATAACTTATTGAGATTTTTTTCAAAAAAATAAAAATAAATAAGATTGTAGGAAAAGTTTGAATTATAGAAGAAATAATAAATCATAAAATATTTGGAGGATTATTTACAGTTAAAGGAAAAATATAGGTTTTAGTATGGGTACAAATATATTAAAATTCGTCGTAACCCGACCAGTTGATATCCATGATCCAAGAATTATAAATTTGACATTGATAAAATGATTCAAAATATCAGGTCGTATAAGATTTTAAATCATTCGGCGATTGAATGAAGTTATTAATTTTTTTAAATTGAAAATAACTTATTTGGGGGTTTTTTCCAGATAAAATAAAATAAATAAAATTGTAGGAAGAGATTATAGAAGAAATAATAAATTATAAAAAATTATTGAGGATTATCTACAATTAAATGAAAAACAGAGGATTGATATTATAAATACTGAAGGGTGTAAATTGTAAATATTGAAGGGTAAATTAGTCTTTTAGTTATATAAAAATGGGATTAATGATGTTATGAAATAAATTAAGGGTTAGATCTTAATTGTTGATCTCCATCTAATGGTCTTTATTCTTCAAGATTTTTCTTTTAATATATACGTATAAGTAATAAGAATAAGATAAGATAGATAGATGGAAAAAGTTATGTTATTATTATTATTATTATTATTATTATGGGAATATGATAGCAAACCACCCTTCATAAATCATAATCATAACTAGTTAATAATGGAGTTTGTTAGGTATTCAAATCAACTATACGTAACTACCATATTTAGAGTTTGTTACCGTGAGTAAATTCCAATTATTAAAAACGATTTATTGAACTACTTTTCTGAATACCGTACGTAATTACTTTTTTTCAGTGGATTAAATTATTATCATTATTTTCAATTTAATGTATATATAAAAATCAGTTTATCATGATCATATGATTGATTATATTGAGAATTATAAATTATAATTTAATCTAATTAGGGAATTAAAAAAGAATAATAATGAAGGCTGTTTGTTGACGAAATTCCCTTAATTCCAACGGAGAATCATCTGTAAAACCATGTTCTTCCATGTTCATGCGCATATTTGTGCGTACCAACTTTACGTGTTTTACTCACATTTTTATTTTATGTAGTTTATTCCATGTTTGTCCAGCGTATTTTTACTTATTTAATAACGATGATGTTAGTTGTTACACTCTTAAATTTAAAATACGAGCAAATATTACATAGACGATGTTGATCGATCATTAAATTCACTAATTAAAGTCTATGGATTTCTTTTATTAAATGATTAAACACTTTTACGAGTAGATGAGAGGGCATCAAAATAAATCAGGCGCAGTTAATGGCATATACGGATTATAATTTAATCTACATTTTTAGAGGAATGAGGTGTAAACGCTTTCGGTCTTTGATTTATGCAATCAATAACCTAGTTCGTAAAATATTGTACTTTGCAATGACGCTGCATTTAAGATGCAATGAATGTGAATCGTTGCATAAATTAATGGCTTTCTATCCCTCATTTCTTTCAAAATATAGCTTAGTCTTGGAATCTTAACCTTTAAAGTTTGATAATCTCTTACAAATTATTATTATTATATTATAAAATAAAAACATTTTGTTAAAAATTGGGATAATATATTGTCAAAATATATAATCTAAGTTTGAATATCGCATAAACGTTATGAGTTATGACAAACATAAAAACGTGTAAAAAAGGTATAGTACGGCTGAATCTCATATTCACAACATACAAAAACAAGTGTTAAGTTTCAACTTTCTCATTATTTATTTATCACCCATGTTTTACTTTTGTTGTATAAATTAAATTTAAACGCTTTATCCAATATAATTAAATAAATAAACTTAAACGGAAACTGGTAACAATTATTAAAAAATAAAATTCTTTTATTCTTTAGGAATAAAGTGGTGACGGAGGGAATAAAGTGATCTTGTTTCCACTTCGATCAACACACATCACTCAACCTCTATTTTTGTTTTTAATATAAATAATTTTAAATAATAATTAAAATGCGTTCATTTTTCCCCTTCTTTTCCGTGCGAAGTCGATCTCAAATGTATTTGTGAATCTAAATTATTTGTGTTATTATTATTCGAGTACAAAGAATGATTATTCTTGTGCGCTTAGTGTTCAACTCGGTTCTTAATTAAACAATGATGTTTAACAAGAGGACAATTTTATACAAATGTCTAACTCTGAGTTCAATTGAGCACATAAAAATGATTTGAGCCGATCAAATAAAGGAAAAGCAAAAAACAAAAACATGACAAACAAAATAATAATAAACTTTTGAATTCAACGTTCAGTTTCGTACGACATAATTAAACGCCGACAAGGAATGATGAATGCCGACTCCCCGCGTCCAAGGTCCTAAATAGCGAAGTTTTGCCCTCCTCACTCCTTACGCTCTTAGTTACTACATAACTTTCAACTTTGCTCATTTGTATTATTTAGAGCGCGTTTTACCAAGTTTCAATTACATCTCAAATAACTATAAATGATTATAAATTAGAAAAACAAAAACAAAGAGATTATAACAATTATGTTTATGGATCCAACCACTCCAAAAGGGTAGTGATGAAATCCAATTGATCGAGGGATAAATAACTTTATTCTTTTACATAGAAATCATTTGCTTTGTAAGAGAATATGTTATATCGAGATATAAAGATTTGGCTTTTTCATACCTTTATTCCAAGAATTTATTCGGTGTCATAATAATATGCCTTACAAATTATTCATGGAACTAGTCAAACTTATAAAACAAATCATATAAATCACTCTACCTAGGTCTATAACAAATCTTTGATTTAAAAATAAAGATACGTATAATCATAAGTTTTTAAGCTCAAAATGACCAATAACAACCTTTTATTTTGTACCATGTTACACCAGATACTAAAGCTGTATAAAACTTGGTTCCTATTATTCATCTACAATCAAACACATCAAACAAATTAGTGTAAAAATTGACTTTTTACGCGGTTATTTATACTAATGTTTTTATAGTTCTTATCGATTGATTGTGTTTTTTCCTTTCCAGGCAACTCTACACTACCTATCTCACAAGTTGTATACAGTAAATCTACTGTGAAATGAGCGATTTAATGATGCATAAAATAAAATATTGATGACGTGAGCCGTGAGCATATATATTAGAATTTACAATATTTTCACAACAAAAACAAGATGTACACATCCATTTAGTAAGATCATGTAGGCCAAAAGCGTCATGAAGAGTTTTCAGATTCAAAGATTTCGGAGGTGATCAAAAGAAATGTCAAAATTAGTCTAGAGATATGTCGAATAAACCGCGTACATCTAATATAAAAAAACCTTTCCCTTCTCAAACGGGAATAACTTATTCCGTTTATCCGTTTGTTCAATGTGGGCGTATAACAGTTATGTAACCTCCATTCATATATCAAAGTTAAACGTGTTCAAAATTGATCATTTAACGTACTCTAAACTTATCCCGACTTGTTTTAACTCGTGATTAACATTATCTCGTGAATCGTGTTGAATGTTGATCACTACCCATTTTAATTAATTAACCTTTTATCATGCCAACTAAATCAGTCTATATACTTATTTATGTAAATGTAGAATTCGTATTAATAATACAACCTGATATTTTCAAAAGGGATTTTGTTATACATAATCCTTAGAGCTATGGATAACAACAAAAGATTTACGGGTAGTTGATAAATAGCGGTTAAAAACCAACTTAGTTGATTAATGCTCATTATTTAACTCTAATTGATTGACAGTTTCGTGATGGTTCTTAGTTTTAATGAAAGTTATTATAACATTTTCCTTTCAAAAGAATAAATAAAAGGTATTGGGTATGGCCCGGCCGTTAACCGGTATACCGTTTGGACACCAATTGTCACGTATGCGTGACATGGCTAGAGCGTATGGCTATTATAGTTTACGAAAAAGATCCGTTTAGTCCCTTACTTTTGTAGAAATTTCAATTTACCCCTTGATATATATAGTACCATAGTGGACCTTTGACATAAAGGAATTCATGTGCTCTTTATTCTACTTATGCTACTATTCAACCATTAATTATAAAAAGTGCATGGGTACGTTACCATGTCTTCAATCTTTCAATCTTTCGTGTACTTAGCTAGCTATGAGTTGTTTATATCTCGTTTTCGATCAGAGTCGTCTTTATAGCACATTTATGAAATTCAATTAATTTTCAATGCTTTTAACAAACTTGTATTAAAAGTTGTATGTATTAAAATTGTTCATCCCTTTATCATGTACACGCTCAATATTTTGGGTGGCCGGAAAATGACAATGAAAAGGATACTCAAACTACATGATTTGTTGATAAAAAGTTACATATATACATGAATTGGTATGATCAGATGTTTCCTCTTAATAACTTTATTTACTTACATCTTTAGCTATATGGAAGATGCACAATCTGAAACTCAATGTATATCCTACGCCCAAATAGCTATACTGCGAGGGACCGACAAGATCTTCTTTGTTTCTCTACATGGTGAATTCTAACAACTTTCTTACGATTGCATGTGACGATTATGTTGTCATATGAGGTTGTATTGAATTCTTGTTGTTTTTCATTTTTATTTAAACGTTTTGAAAATGAGGATCAGATGTACATGATTACAAACATATTATAAAAAATTCAACATTTACCTACAAGATCGTATGAAACCAATCAAAAGAACAATAAATTATATAAGTAGATAGTTGAAATTAACTTTTAAGGATCATTTTGTGAATCTAGGTTAATGAGTCAAACAAGCACAATTCAATCAATAGTATCGATAATTACAAGTAAAAGTGCTAACAAGGTTAACAATATACTACTGTACCAATTATAATCCAAATCAATAAAGGATATATTGGTACTATGACCAATACTTGAGGGTTGAAAGTGCATCTAATAATAGAGTAAAATGGCGGCAAAATTATGGCATGTAGGTCACCAACCTCCCAGTTTCCCACCACCTTAAGCGCATAATTAAAGCTTGATTACAAATTACAAAAATATTATTAGATGTTTACTTTCTAAGGGTTGATAAGCCACATTATTATTGCTAATTTGCTATAGTACTATTTTTTATATATTGATTTTAGTCAAAGTTTCTTAAAAAGGAAATACGCTACTCCGTGTATTGTGTTACATGTCATTATAAAAAAATAGAATGTGACGCATGCGGATACACAAAAATAGTTTTTCGGACCTACTAATTATCTAGATTGTGCATATATAGGTTATTTATATATATTAAAATAATAAAAAATGACTAACGATAGTCGTGTATTGAACATTTCTAGCTAATTTAAGAGTTTATATATATTAATGTAAATTGTAAAATGTACACTGGAAGCTAGTTCTATGCCCACTTCACACATTTCCTTTTCACTTTAGTGTTAAGGGGTAATTGATCCTTGTGTTATTTCACCAATAAATTAAGTAGACAATAAACTACACAAGTTATTATTAATAACATTCATTATCATTATCATTAATACTTATAGTACAAAAATAATTTCTGAAAGACACGTAGTCAATCAATTATCTAATCAATTATTTATATTTATTGATATATTATTAAATGTAGATTGAATTAAACATATTTGTTTGTAGAATTGTAGTTGATAGACCATTTTAAAGCATTTGCTTAACGTATAATTTAATTCAATCATAAATTATTAGTTGAAAGAAAAAACATTTACATTGTTTATTCCTTATACTAAAAAGAAAAATCGAACAGAGTTTAGTTTTGGTGTCCCTATTTTTTATTTTTCTTTCTTTTTCATCCCGTTTAGCTAATTCACATTAGATAGGACTCTTCTAAAACTAAGGAAAAAAAAATTAACAATTAAAAAAATCCGTTTATTTGGATGGTAATAAATACCTTATATTAAAGTGTTACTTATAGTTGAACGAAAGTCACAAAATAATTACTTCCAACTTTGACTCCAACAAAAATTTAATGCCACCATCAATGATCACAATTGTTATATGCACCTTTTGAAACTTGTATTAGTGGGGTAGTAATTTAGTTATGTACATACATATATTTTATATATAAATTATCTCACAAAATTTTGATAACCAACAATGTTGATTGACTCACACTTACTGCACACAATAAATAGACACATCGACAAAATGTTAGTTTTATCCTTTTCTATACATCAAATATTATGAACAAGGGGGTTGCAAATATTTTTATAACTAAAACAAGTTTAAAAAAATATGATTTCATTGAATAGGTGGTATCAGTGTATCACATCAAAAAGTACAATAATAACTCTAATCTAAATTTGCCTCATCTTTCACCCATAAATTGAAAACGACGAATAATAGCTTTATCCGAAACATTTTCTAACTCTTATATCCTACAACACTTACAAGAAAATCATTCAAAAATTCATCTCAGATGCACACAAATGATTTTTTTTAAAGTAACTTTGAATAATACAATACAAGAAGCCTTTAAACAATCAAACAACGTAATAATGAAAATTTCAAACTGAATACAAACACAAATAGCACTTGATTCATCAATTAAATAATGGAAGTTCAAGTATAGAATGAATTATTCTAACAAAATGATAGAGTTGGGTTTATTGCATCAAATTGGGCTTTTCTCAATAACCAGACCAATTAGATTTGGTTATATTGATCTAGGATACTAGGATATGTAGCATCTATTTATATACTGATTAAAAAAATTATACAAAATATACCAAAATCATATGTAGCATGTGCTACCTCTTGCACTTGTATACCTCCGCATCTGATTATGAAACAAAACCTATAACGAGTACAAGATTAGTACATATGAATGTGAAACTATAATATAATAGCAAAGTAATACAGTAGTAGTAGTTAAAACTTAAAAGTGGATTTAAGTAAAATATGGGAAAAAGCAAAAATGTGGTCAAAGCTCAAAGTGTAAAACTGTTGGTTAGCAAGTGTTTAGTCCTTGGGTCGAATAAGGACAGCCTGGAAGCATCCAAAGAAGCAACCCCACTCACCACCATTATATTTACACTCGAAATAAATACACCCCATTAATAATAGGGTCATCTAATCATCTCTCAACAGTCACCCATTTCTCCTTTATTATCAATTTTTTAATTAATTTTATCATTAAATCTAATATCATTTTTCGAAAATGTAACGGTATATATGAATAGGGTAAATGTATTTTGTAGGATATGTACCTCATATTTTATCCGTGGTAAGCAATGGTTATTGTTTATGTTCGTTGTATGACATGTAACCAGTTATATGTGTTGAAAACATAATACTATTATACTGATTGAGAATTCTATGAGAATGCAAGCTGTTTTAATCGAGATTAATAACAATATATTATTATACTTATCTCTAACAACAATATCAAGAAACATGGTAAAATAATTGTACGTGTAGCAAGTTGGACTAATAGGATAAAATATTAAGAGCCCACATAAATCAATTGAATACCTTTTTAATGATGTCTTAAGATAAGTTAAAGATTGTATTTTTATTGTTGATTTGATTAGAGTGGGTTCAAAATCTTGCTTATTTTTTGCCCTTCTTCATAATTTAAAAGAAAAAATTAAAAAAACAAGCTTGAAAAAGCAGAGGAAAGCAACGAAATAATGGTTGGTTTTCATCAATTCATTGCCTTTATTTCTTTTTTCTTGCTTCTCTCTGCTAAGCATCTTTTTTTCCCCTTCACTTTTTTGGGTTCTTTTCTTAGTCTCTCAACATTTCAACTTTACCTTCCTTCTTAAAAAAAATAAAAATTACTCTGTTTCTCAACCTCTTGTTTTTTCTCACTCAACCATTTCTTTATAATCTTTCAGGTGGAACTCTTGCTCAATTTCTGTTTTTTGGTAAGTTTATTCTTTTCTGACATTATTATTATTTATTGTCATTATTGGTTCTTTGATCAGAAAGTTAGATTGCTTTTAAAGTCTTGAGCTTTTCTTTCCTCTTTTTATGCAGGAATTATTTGGTCACATAAATATTTTCAAGAATTTGGCCTTGTTCTAACTGGGTTCTGTTAGAAAGCTAAGAATTCATTCCAATTTTTATTGGGCTTTTACCAAGTTTCAAGAAATTGGAGTGTTGATTCTTAGAGTTACTTTCTTGCTTCAATTCATTAAATTTTGCTATTTTGCTCAATGAATTAGCTGTTTTCTTGAACCTTGCACCATAAAAGCCTCTTGCTTTGATCTCTTTGTGTTAACATACACAATTCATTATATTTTGCTACTTTGTTCAATGAATTAGCTTGTTTATTGGTTTCCTTGAACCTTACACAATAAAAGTCTCTTGCTTTGATCCCTTGTTTGTGAATCCATGGGACTTTGTCATGGAAAACCCAATCAAACCCTTGAAAGCCAACTCGAAAACGGGGATTTCCCAAATGAAATTGAACCAACAACAGTAAATTCCACTGGGAAATCATCATTTCCATACTACAGCCCAAGTCCCTTCCACAACAGTAGTGCTTTTAAGAATTCTCCTGCGAATTCAAGTGTCGTTTCGACCCCTCTTCGCATATTTAAGCGCTCTTTCGCACCACCATCGCCTGCAAAGCATATTCGGTCATTGCTTGCTAGAAGACATGGGTCTGTTAAGCCTAATGAAGCCTCAATTCCTGAAGGAAATGAATTTGAGGTTGGATTAGATAAGAATTTTGGTTATTCTAAGCAGTTATTAAGTCATTATGAGCTTGGAGAAGAAGTGGGGAGGGGGCATTTTGGGTATACTTGTACTGCAAAGGGAAAGAAAGGCAGTATGAAAGGCCATGATGTTGCTGTTAAAGTTATTCCCAAATCAAAGGTTTGATTCTGTAATTTCGATCAATCATTTGTTATTTGCACGTTATAAAGATTGGTTCTTTTTCATTTGTTTGTTAGGCTATTATAGTCTGTACCATGATCTTATCTATTTACTTGAATTGCTAAAATGATGATGAGGTTGACTTATGTGGTCAAAATGATTACGTTTTGACTTGATAGCTGAAGTTAATACTTTATCTTGTATCACATTGAACTTTAGAAAAGCTACTAGAACAGTCTTGGCATTCAATTAAAAAGCGTGAAACTTTTGAGTTTTATGCTTAGTTTAATATAATTGAGGATTTTTACGCAGATGACAACAGTAATTGCTATTGAAGATGCAAGGAGAGAAGTGAAAATATTAAAGGCTTTAACGGGGCATGACAATTTAGTTCAGTTTTATGATGCTTATGAGGATGAAGACAATGTCTATATAGTTATGGAGTAAGTGTGGATTCTCCATAATTTGTCACTGTTGGAGGGTATTTAAGGCATTTAACATTACATGATATATGTTGTATGGTCTGTTTTGCAGGTTATGTAAAGGAGGTGAACTATTAGATAGGATACTTGCCAGGTACACATATATCATCTTGTTTATGGGCAATCAACCATTGACAAATGCATTATATGTGTAAACTAAAAAACATGATTATGTTTGTAGGGGTGGAAAATACTCTGAAGAAGATGCAAAGGCTGTCATGGTCCAAATCTTAAGAGTCACGGCATACTGTCATCTTCAAGGTGTGGTTCACCGTGACCTCAAGCCCGAGGTAGATAACTGATATTGTCATAACTTTTTGTCTGTTACGAGTTTATTGTCGTTATTGCATCTTTTGAGCATCAAATCAAGTATTTGTCTGTCCTTAAACAATGCAACACTTTTAATTTTGGGTTGTAATTAGAGGTGGCAAAATGTCCGGTCAGACGGGTTGGCTTTACATACTTGCACAAGTTTTCTAAATTATGTTGTAAGCATATTTTTAGGCTTTTACTCACTAGTCATACACTTTTATTCAGTTATGCACCAAGTTAAATGTTGCATTTGTTTGGGGTACAAGTATTCTAGTATTCTCTAACTACAATATTGAATACAATTGTTGACTTGTGAATTCGTACATTATTACTGATACTTGTACTGTTTTTCTTCAGAATTTTTTATTTACGTCCAAGGACGAACATTCACTCCTTAAAGCCATTGACTTTGGACTCTCTGACTATGTAAAGCCAGGTGAATAACTCATACTCAAATCTTGTCTTTTTGTTTTATTTGTACTTCACCACTTCTAGTTAAGTTTTACTAGTTTACTGACTGATGGTGATATATGTGCAGACGAGAGGTTGAATGATATAGTTGGAAGTGCATACTATGTAGCTCCTGAGGTTCTACATAGATCATATGGGACAGAAGCTGATATGTGGAGTATTGGTGTTATTGCTTATATTCTTCTTTGTGGAAGTCGACCCTTTTGGGCCCGGACAGAGTCCGGTATATTTCGAGCCGTCCTCAAGGCTGACCCAAATTTTGAGGAAGCCCCGTGGCCTTCCTTGTCAACCGATGCGGTTGACTTTGTCAAAAGGTTATTGAATAAAGATTACCGCAAGAGACTGACAGCTTCACAAGCTCTAAGTAGGTTTCTCCTCATGTTTGGAAATAGCAAAGAGTACTTTCTTCATCCTTTGAAATTGCAACATTTGACTTGGCACGTAATCTAGTATAGACAAAATAAAACATCTTGTGGACGAAATGAATACTATCAGTTTACTTTTAATAATTGTGAAAAAAGAGTAACAACTTTCTATAAATGGAGTGTTGCAATTTTTTGGACCGCTGGAAGTAACGTGCATTCATTCTCTAAATTAGACTAACGTGTTTGTGCTTTCTTTATTAGGTCATCCATGGTTGGCAAATTATCATGACGTGAGAATACCTTTGGACATGATAATCTACAAGACTGTAAAAGCATATATATGTTCGTCTCCCCTAAGAAAAGCTGCTTTAGGGGTATATACTTTTTTTTATATATCGACTGTCAAATATCCCTAAAAAAATATGGATTGTGACCTGCATTATATAAATGGACACTTTACTTTGACGTTGAAAACAACATTTTTTATAACTCATGGAAAACTTATAATGAGATTTGTGAAAATTTCGAATTTCATCGTCAGTTCTTTTGAATTGAAAGTCAAAGTCAACTTATTTGGAGCAAGTAAACTTACTGTTGAACTTTTTATGCTACTTGGCAGGCTGTTGCAAAGACTTTGACAATTACAGAGCTAGGTTACCTTCGTGACCAATTTGTGTCACTAGGTCCGAACAAAAGTGGATTCATATCCATGCAGAACTTCAAATCGGTAGGTCTTTTTCCTCATTGTGTGCCAGGAGTGATAATTTGTCCTTTTCTGGGTGGCAGTATAATATTGTTACAATTCTGTAGGCATTGATGAAGAATTGCACTGATGCAGTAAAGGACTCACGTGTGCTAGATTTTGTTCATATGGTAATTTTCTCATCAATTATCTTAGTGGTAATATAAGAAAATATAACGTAGAATAGAGCTAAATTGGAACACTTTCTTTGTTTTGCAGGTGAGTTCTCTTCAATATAAGAAGTTTGATTTTGAGGAATTTGGAGCAGCAGCTATTAGCATTCATCAGCTTGAAGCAATGGAAAACTGGGAACAAGTTGCACGTCGTGCTTATGAGCTCTTTGAGAAGGATGGAAACCGCCCTATCATGATTGAAGAGCTTGCCTCGGTATGCATATTATTGAAAAGTTCTTCTTCATGTTTTTATTTATTTGAAAAAAAAATATAATGGTAGGGCATAATGCATACCCTGATCTTTTTCCATATTATTATTCTTCATATATTATTGACATTATAAAATACATTTATTGTTTATATATATATAGGAACTTGGACTTAGCCCATCGATACCAGTTCACGTAGTTCTTCAAGATTGGATTAGACATGCAGACGGAAAGCTCAGTTTCTTGGGGTTCATTCGGCTTCTACATGGAGCCTCATCTCGTGCATTCCATAAGGTTTGAAATGTCTAAACAGACGATACATCTTATGCCATCATAAAACCATCTTGATGATACAGATTTCTTCAAGTAAGAGATGCTAATCTATGACACATGAAACATTCACTAGTTTCATTAACACAAATTGCCATTTTCATCGAACTCGATCATATGTCAAGTCATGTCAAGCAAGTCTAGTATCGTTTGTCAAAGTCCAAAAAATTGTACAGAAGTAGCTCTTATTGTGTTTAGCTTAGCAACCACGTAATGGTTGAGTGAGTTTTGTGTTCTTTCTCTTCTTTTTTCTTTCTTTTTTGAGTTCCTCGTGTTCTTGTTGTAATGTATTTCTAAACAACTTTATGTCATCGTAATAATGATCGAAACAACTTGGTTGAGTGAATTTGGTGCCAATTTGTGTATATATCTGCAAGTGATCACCAATTAGGCATTGCCCAAGTGGTACCACCACCGCCTAGACCTATAGGTCCAGGGGTTCAAATCCGTGCCTCAGCATACATGGTGATTTGTGAACATATGATTTGCTGAACGTTTATACTCCTTGTAAGTCGGGCGAACACGTGCAAATGAATATGACACAAGTACCTTCCAAATTACCCTTTATATAACAGTTAAATGGTTAGATGGGCACATGGAGCATCTTGTTTAGACCCAATTATTATACAACGCTAACCACCTAAAACATGGGTTGGGGGCCCACAAGGGGCATAAATGGTGCTAATTATTTGGGCTTTAGTTGGCAATAAGAATAATTTGATCCTCAAGTGTGAGCCCCATGTGTCTCCACTCTTCACCATGATAAGAAAGAACAAATGCCGTGTAATCAAAACAAGATCAGAAAAAATTACACGCTTTGATTTTGCTAAAAATATATAATTAAAGTGAAAGTCATAAGTAGTTTATACCTTGATTTATTTTAGTTATGTTATGCTATTTTTATTAATTGAAAGGGGACATAGTACCATTCTCATCTAATAAGTGAGCTTTCTAAATCTCATTTTTTAAGAAATAAAGCACTCCTTACTTGACACTTTAACGGTCTAAAATTTACTTCGATTTTATGATAATAATAATAATAATAATAATAATAATAACAGTAGTTGTCAAAGAAAATTATTTAAAATTAACTTATTAGAGACAACTGCAAATAAACGAGTAATATAAAAACATAAAAGACCATACAATATGATACTCATCATAAAGGTTACAAACAGAATTCTTTAGGAAATGCATTTCTATAATTTATTCTATACCTTCTAAGCTATCTAATACATATGTAAATTTTTGATAACTAATTTTATAAATTATACTCACACGGTATGATGTAAAACTATTTGATGAATCTTAATCTTAAATTATATATAGGAGACATCACATGATGTCAACAAATTATCAATTAGCCAATTAAATTATTTACTAATGTTCAATTAGTTAAAATTTAGGATTCAATAATGTCATAAATAATAATATAATAATTAAATATAGAATAGGAGCTATTTGACTATATATATGATTCCTATTTTCTTCTTAACAATAATCGTATATGGATTATTATTATTATATTTTCCATCTTTCAATTATATCCTTACTTTTAATTACCAAATTAACTAATGAGAACAAAATATTCGATACTAATAAATTATAATTTAACCTTAGATAACCCGTGTTTATATACGGGTTTAAAGGCTAGTAGTTTTATATTAGAAAACTATAACGGTTTGATATTTTTTTTATAGATAGTTCTAATTATATACACTTTTCAATACATATATTAGACATGTTGATATATCGTAAAGGGAGTTGATATATACAACAAATAAACTGTTTAATACAATAAAACTATGTTATGTTATACTTGTACCCCGTGCTGTAATTATTGTACCATATGATAATTGAATCAATTTTTTTTGTTATATCTATCACTTCACTATCGTAAAGGATTTATAATTTTCACTCTCTACCAATATAAAATGGGGAAAACATTTGTGATGCTAACAACACCATTCATATGTGATATTGACCAATTATCTTTTAAAGAAACTATTATATTCTACATATTTTATCCCTTTTCAGATAAAAATACACACTTAATCTTAAAATTTTTTTTTTGATAAAAATACCTTTTATTTTCCCATATAAAATTATGTGTTACCACCCTTATTGATGTTCTTCCAAAACCAATGTATCAAGTAAATTAATGTTTGAGGGGACGCACTAGTCATATACATTGTTTTCTAAAATTTGTAACATCTCAAACTTGAAGTAAGATAATCTAAATAAATTTTGAATTCACTAATTTTTGTTGCTTTAGGTAATAACAATGAATAGAGTACATCAAGTAACACGAAAATAATAAAAAGAAGAAAGTAAGAAAACATTCTCTTTTCGTAAATTTCTACAAGATAAATAATAATAATAACAAATAAATAAATAAATATTATTATTGTATGATTTTTAAAATTTTGGCATCGAATATTTTTGGTATAAAAAATGGTATCCCAAACTTATTAACTAGTTGACGATGATAAGCACCCTCTCCTAGTCCTAGCCACCCCACCACCACACACTTTTCTCCGACCACCGTCGCCGGAAAACTTCATTCTGACTCCGGTCAGGTACTTTTTCTTCAAGTTTCCACTTTTTCAATCTCAAATCTACTTATATATACATATACATACATATCTCTGTTTATGTGTGTGTATGAGTATGCTCATATGCAAAAAGTTTGAAACTTTACTTATAGATTTGTTATTGTATACATAAAGTTTTAGTCTTTTTACTGATTGAAGTTGATGGTTAATTTTATTTATTTATTTATATATCAATTTTGGGTGTCATTTTTATGAACAGGGGAAAAAGATATTTCTAGGGTTTATAGAGTTCTTAGGGTTTTATAAGACATGTTGTACTTAGTGCGTGAGAATCTATTCATTGGCAACATTAATGCAGCTGCAGAAGTACTTTTAGGTAACAATGTAGAAATTACACATATTTTATCGGTTTTGAGTTCGGCTTCTATATCATTTTTCTCCGAATGGAAGTCGAGTTTTTCAGTGGATACGAAAGAGATTCGGACTGTGTATATGGAAGGTGAGAGTTCAGGTGAGGGTAATGGGTCGGACAAGAGTAAAAAGATTCATTATGTGTTGGAGAATGCAGGAAAGGATTTGAATTTAGTTAGGATGGCTGTGCCGTTGAGAGATATGGAGAGCGAAAATCTGTTGGATTCGTTGGAAGTTTGTTTGGATTTTATCGATGAAAGTAGGAAAAAAGGTTCGGTTTTGGTGCACTGCTTTGCTGGTGTATCGAGAAGGTATAACTTATATACTGGTTTCATGTTTACATTAATTAGTCTCGTGTATATTTGTCATGTTGTTTTGATGATCATGCACTAGTTGTATCATGTATGAATGAAAATTAATCTTCACACTAATAACATAATAAATATCATCAAAAATTGTGCTAATTAATATTATTATGGTGTCATGTAACAATCAATATAACCTCTAATACTATTATGGTACACTCGTTAGTTTTAAGTTTGTGCTATTGTAAGCATTATGTTGCAAGGGGCGCTATAGCATGATGTACAAAGTCTTTGCTAGTGGACCACCCTTGTATTAGGAAATTATGATTAATTATGCCATACTAATTTCTAAGTTTAGCTTCCAATCATCATTATTCCGCCAATTCTATAGATTACTCAAATGATACATATCAATAATTTTACATGGGTGGTTCGTTTATACGGGGTGGCTGATTGCTCAATGCTCATTTAATGTAAGTTAGAAGTAGCATCTAAAGCTATGACCGATTATATATAAAAATAAAAATAAAAATCTAAAGCTATGCGCCTATGCAAACTTAAGCTGCCAGAATATATATGTATGTGCTGTATATGGTGACTACTTTGACCTCTAGTTTTGACTTCTATTTTTTGTTTTGTTGTTTTTACTGATGATGTCTATTTTGACTCATATACTCCGTGCTTAATCTCGAACGGGTTGATAGATGCCCTAAGCCTATTTCTAATACATACAGCCTTCTTAATTGTACTATTCAAATATTTGATTATAAAAGTGGGTGGAAAAAATTTTGTGGAGCCAGTCTAACCCTGCCTGTTTTGACGCGTACAATAATAAATTATAAATCAATACCAGATTCAACCTGAACCCGTTTTGACCTGCTACCCACAACCTATCGACCCACCCATCTTGCCACCTCTATTTTTTGTTAGTCTGCTTCATATGGTCGGGAAAGATTAAGAGAAGACAAACATTCCAATAACTTGTAGTTCTCTGTTTCTTCAAGTCCTAAGGGTTTACACCCTTCTTTGCGTGTGTTCGTTGCAGTGCGGCCATCATCACAGCCTACCTGATGCGAACTGAGCGACTTTCTCTAGAAGGTTTGAAGGAGGCTGTTTTTCAAGTACTTCTTGTTAGTGTGATTGTTATTGGGTATTTTCTTTCATTTAATATAGATTTTTTGTTATTCTTCTCCACCTGAATACACCTACAGATGCACTTGATTCGTTACGTCAAAGCAATGAATCTGTAGGCCCTAATGATGGATTTTTGGAACAGGTAAATGCTTAGGCAAACAAAAGTTAAATTTTAAATCATATTGCTATGGTGCATAACAAATTGAGTGTTGAGTTTAGATTATTTTTTCCTTGCGGATGATGAACATCTGTTCCTTTGAGGTGCAGTTGACAATGTTTGAAGAGATGGGTTTCAAGGTTGATCATTCAAGTAAATTATACAAACGCTTCTGTTTGAAGGTTTTAGGTACGTTTTCTTACTCAAAACTTTGTAGTTTTGTAAAGTTTTTAAAACTCCGTATATTATGATAATGATGTCTATTAGAAATGCACATAAGCTGCGTAGTTAGTGTGTCAATTTGATCCCTATACAACTTTCATTGTATAAGGCATTCTTCTAATATGGATGATTATCATTCGAGATTTTCACCTTTTGTTACCTGTAAGTTATTTAATATTTTCCCGTTATGTTGTGGTACTAGGTGACTCATATAACCGAGGAGAGAAAATTGACAGCTCTAAATTTGCGGCTGATCCCGGGGTGGCCAAGAAAGAAGCTTCTATTGGCAGTGGAGCAGCATCACAGAAAGAAGAATTTATTCCAACGCCTGCATTTCGTTGCAAAAAATGCAGAAGAGTTGTTGCGTTGAACGAGAATGTTGTGACTCACGTACCAGGAGAAGGTGAGAGTTCCTTTGAGTGGCATAGAAGGAGGAGTAGTCGGAGCTCCTATAATAAATATGATGAGCTTGAATGCACCTCCATCTTTGTTGAGCCTCTTCGTTGGATGAAAACAGGTATGGCAATGTTTTAAGATATATATAATGAAAAAGAGTAATCATATTGCAAACAAGAGTTGATAACATGTGTAACCTCTGTGAAATACGAGATCTGTGAATAAACCTTTTTCAAGTGCAACACTCAACTACTTAGAATTTTATGTTCTAATATTTACGAACAAAATGGAATTTTAAATTAAAATGAAAAAGAATATTTTTCGCATGTTGTGATGGTTCTGGTAGAGGTATCTTTATGTGATTATCTCATTA
Source organism: Pseudognaphalium luteoalbum (assembly GCA_963422505.1). Classification (NCBI taxonomy): domain Eukaryota; kingdom Viridiplantae; phylum Streptophyta; class Magnoliopsida; order Asterales; family Asteraceae; genus Pseudognaphalium; species Pseudognaphalium luteoalbum. Next base: position 97,312,295 of record OY730198.1, read on the forward strand.
TGTGTGTTGTTGAAGATTACATACACACACGATCTAGAATTATGATACTATGCTGTGGTAAATATGAATCCAAGAACTATATTGCTATAATGTTGATCTAACGATTTACTTAAATAATTTAGGACATCTTCAGCAACTTTCGACCCTTTTTCTCTTTTACTAGTTACTTTGATTTTACCCATTTCACCGATTAGAGATACACCAATAGTTAATGAAGCGAAATAGCCAAATTGACTCGTTAGAGTCTTAGAGAATGATACACCATTTGACCCTTTATCTTCTTTTACTGTTACCCAACTTAACCCACTTAAAGTAAATGGGGCGAAATAGCCGCATCTATTCGGTAACATAATTTAACTTTATGTTTCCCAATTCTGTTGTCCAGTCGAGGAAGGTGCCTTGGAAGGGAAGTTATGGTGCATGCATTGCGAAGGCCGGTTGGGTTACTTCAATTGGTCAGGAATACAATGTAGCTGTGGGAGTTGGATCACACCAGCTTTTCAGCTTCATAAAAGCCGAGTTGATATCAGCACAGTCTAAAACTTATACATGGTTCTCATCCTGTTGAATCTATTACGCTCAATAATTATACACATCACGTCGTGGTTTCAATATTTCTCTCATTTGGCTTCAATTGCATGAAGTTGGAGACATGCATGTAGTCATGAGTTCATTACTTCTTTCTTGATACTTTAGTAGCATATGCTTTGATGTCTATATGAAACCATTCCAGTTAAAAATGGAGGTTTTGTATCGGTCTCCAAGATTTTGGTTTGAGAGGTTTAATAGCCTGATAAACTGTAGAAACCTATCGAATGCTGTAGTTATACATGGATGGCATGATTGTAGCAACGGACGGTGATGAATTCAATAACATGAGCACTTTTTATTAAACAAGCTATGTTCATCTTCCATTAGCAACATATTTTAGACACAGAATGTTGGTGCATTACCATATACAAATGAAAAGCAGGATTGCATTATTAAGCTCCAATGCAACTTTTTAGATTTTTAACATGTACAATATGCGTTTTGAGAGTTGGATACACATAACATTAAAATGTATATATATATAGCTTGGTACACTTTTAAACAATAAACTCTTATTAATGTATATTGTTGTAGTTTGATTCTTACAGGAACATAGTTTTATTTGGTATTTCCTAAAAGAGCGTAGAAAGATATTTTTAAGCAAGCAAAAAGTAAAAATTCATAGACTCGATTGATTGAACCATGTGAATATGAGATTAATTTATCTTGTCTATATGGGTTCTACGTAAGCCCACAATTGGATACCAATCAATATTGCATAATGTCGTATCAAATATACTATAAAAAGTGCAAAGCATACGTAGGATAACACATTCATACACATTTCTTATTATTGTTTTATGGTTTTGGTGGTACACTAGAAATCACATAACATAAGGAGCAATTTCATATTTGAAATTTGTAGTAGTATGGGCAATGTCATTATGCTTTGAGAATAGTCACACTAACTTTTTTCTGTATTTGTTTATAGTAACTGATATGATTGAATTATTCCTGGAACGTAAAACGCCATAATTTTTGTGGCAAAATGTTGAATTTTCCTAGGTAGTAAACATCGTGGGGGTAGCAAGGAAAAGGATAAAAAACGGTCACAAAAACCTCGTCCGTTTACCCGTTGAAAGTACCCGGGTGTGAACATCGCTAAGATTTTTGATAGGAATATTAAGTTGAAAACCATGTTTAACTACACAAAAGGAATTAGAATACAATATCTTGTGACCATTTGGTGGACAAATTGGAATGTAGAGTTAAAGTAGGTATAACAATATAATATTCATAATGCAACATATATACCTATATACCATTGGTGGGATTCCAACGTTAACTTGCAATAACTTAGAAGAAATAGTCACCAATATTCAAGAAGATCTATAAATAATAAGCTTAGTTTCTGTTAACATTCACTTCAAAAGAATTTATTTAATTAAGAGTTGTATTCTAATCCATAAGAAAAGGTACTATAGGTAATAAGCTTGGTTACATGTATTTTTATGTATACTATATATGAACATGGATATCTTATTTGTTCTTGGCATCTTTCGATTCAAACTAAAGTAATGACCTTTTTTTTATTTCTGATAATCCGAGGGATGTTTCATTGCATGCTTCTTTTCTTGATTCAAACTGTATGTTATTCGCTTAATATTAATATTATTTTAACTATGAGCTAGTGATTCTTATGTCTCACAGAGTTTCCCTACGTTGAAAGTTTTTTGTTGACGATAATGGAAATGGTTGGATCATCCACGACAGTCAAGTACGAGTGCTTGATTTTTGGTATGGTTATGGCTGCTTTGTTTGTTTATATTTTTTGTTTTCTGCAGTTTGAATTGTAGTTTGTACTCCAAATGGTTAACATGGTTTATTGTGTTCATCATTTTACAGATATGGATGATACGTTATACCCTATGAGCTTAGGTCTTAATTCTGCTTGTCGCAAAAATATTGAAGGTACCCGAGTGGCCATTTACAGTCTGCTATAAACTGGATACTTTCATCTGTTAGCCGTTTTCACATCCGTCTACATTTGGTGTTATATTGATGGCTATAAATGGCTACCACCTTTTTTTAGCAGATGTCCCAGAGGAAACACTAATAATGACCAAGAATCTGACTATTTATATCCTCCTACAAAAGAAGAATATTCAATTGTAATTTGGTAATAAATAGGTAATTTTTGATGCAGAGTACATGTTGAAATACTTGAAAATAGAAGAATCTCAAGTCCCTGATATGTGCTTGGAGTTGTACAGAGAACATGGGACAACCATGGCTGGTCTCAAGGTAAGTATATTGCAGAGTCACATTTTCTACAAAATAATTGGCTTTCTATTGATTCGGTTCATAACTGTAAAAAGTAAAAACAATATTCAAGAAAAATGTTAAGTAATATGTTCGAGGACCATGCCTAATTTGGATCATGGTTTGCTTGACACAGGCCCTTGGTTACAAGTTTGATAACGATGAATTTCATGCTTTGGTTCATGGGACCTTACCTTACCATACTCTCAAACCAGATTTGGTGCTAAGAAACCTTCTGCTATCTATGCCACAGCGAAAAATTGTAAGTCACAGCATCTGTATTGTAAGTCACATATTTAGGTCTGTATTGATAGGTCTGTATAACATTACTCTTTTGCCATTACAATACTATGACAGTATGACAAAATTAGTGTCTTGTTGTTCGAATTTTGCTACCTTTATCATATATATGTTTAATTGTGAGTGTTGGTTTCAGATTTTCACAAATGGGGACAAAGCACACGCAGCTCGAGTCCTCAGTAAAATGTGCTTAGAAGACTGTTTTGAAGGTGTTATATGCTTTGAGACGCTTAATACTCACTTACAAGACGAACCACAAAATGGAAATGATGGCAAGAAGAACAATTCCCTGAAGAAATATAGTCAAACTCAATGCAACGTTGGCGAAGATGGTCACTCTAGGCTGATTGTCTCTCCAACAAGAATCATTTGCAAACCAGCTCTTGAATCATTCCAAGCTGCTGCTATCATCGCGAATATTGACCCCAACAAAACAGTAAGTTTCTATATATCTTCCTACTGATAATGACTTTCGCCTACCAGAGTTAAGGCTTTTAAATGAACAATTTACATTAGCTTAGTATAGCAGTACATGTTTTCGATATCAAATGAAGGACAAATTTCATTAAATGGTAATATAACTATGGCGGGTGATCAGTTTTGGTAAGTATAGATTTTTTTGGTCCGTTTTGGTGATCACAAATTTTTGACCCAGCCTAATCTGGGTATGTAATTATGGCGTAAGAAAATGTAAAACTATGTACCAGAAAGGTTTTAGAAAAAAACTTAATTACCAACATAGGCCGGATCAAAAACTCGTAACTACCAAACCAGACCTTAAAAAGCTATAATTTCCAAAATGGGCCACTTTTTAAAGTCTACTGTTATTTTACAGCACTTGCTCTCAGATGAAGAAGTACTTTTATATTTTTGTAGAAGGTGAAATCATCATAGAAACTTGGAATGCTATATATTTCTTGATCACATTAAAAGGTTAATAATGTTAGTCTACTTGTTTCTCCTTCAGATCTTCTTTGATGATAGTGTCAGGAACGTCGCCACTGCAAAGACTGCAGGATTTCATACCGTCATTGTGAGTTCTCAAATAAGCTTCATATATAATACATATTCCAATGTTCTAAACATAACTGAAGTTAATTATTAGCGTAGTGTATTCAACTACAAAACTTTTAGGACAAAAAGAGGACTATGATAACAAGTTTGGCTTGATTACGCAGGTGGGAAGGTCGAGTCTTGTCCCTGGAGCAGATCATGCTTTAAACAGCATCCACAATATTCGAGAAGCATTACCTGAGTTATGGGCAAGTAAAGGGGAACATTTGGAACAAGCTTTTATCCAATCTGCTATTGTGGAAACCGTTGTCAACGCATAGGATCTGGATTCTCACCTTTTCGCATGGCTGATCTCCTAATTATATCCAAATTTGAATCAAGTGATAAATGAAGAACGATTATATATCATGCTACCTGAGACAGTATAGACAAAGTGTATATGTACTATATATAATAATAATAAAGTTTATATGTACTATGATGATAATAATTAACACAAGCTATTTAAATGATAGCTACATTACAAAATGAAACCAATCCACTTTGCTAATTCATCAATCAATTTGGGAAATTGGACATTATATGTGCCAATAAACTGCAACAACTGTTGCGCAGTCACATCTACAATTGAAGGGTTTTGCTTTTATACAACTTGGTAGCCATCACCACAGCTCTTCATTCCTTCTTCCATCACTTACCAAAACGTTGTATCCAAACACGACCCCACCTTTTTTTGCATATTCATAGGCCACATTGAATGTGCAACTAAAGTATTCGTCCATTGCTTCTACTCTGTAGCCAGCTGCAGATGAAGACCTCCCAAATTTTGCTATAAGTAAAGGTTTTCGTACGATAGATTTACAATCTTCAATGTGAGACTTGATCCATGTCTCCACAAACTCATCTAGAGCTTCATTAACCAAAAACACGATAATTAAAAGCATATTTCAAAACAATTATTTGGTGAAGTACTTTATTAACCAACATAATTGAGACTTTATGCTAACCATTCATCATATTTAGATATATTTAAGTATATGATAACATGTACTTGCAAACAATCAACATTAAGGTTGTCTACCTTCTTACTAGATGCGGCAATTTTAGACCCATTGGTTATATATGGGTCAAGTTGAGTAATATTTATGAGGGGACGGGTTTGTTGGGTTTCCCTCTATTTTTTTAGATGGGTCTAAATGGGTATATGATATAACCTCCAATTGTAACACAATTAACCAACGAGTCTACTGGGTAATTTTTTTTTTGAACACCATATTTCATTTTTCACTCAGATACAAAATTTTTTGGTGGAAACAGTCAACCCAACTCGAGACCTGTTTGACTTGGACCGTTTAGACCCATCCTCCTAAATGACCCATCTAGACCCGGACACCCGTTTAGACCGAAACTCATCTAGAACCGTGACCCAACCCGCCCCGCCCCACTCATATTGCCACTTATACTTCTTACAATCACCAACTATTGTATGAAGTTTAAATTCAGTACACAAGTAAAAATCCAATATGTTAAAAATAAATCAGTTCATTTTCTATGTTAAAGTAAGAACCAAGTGCAGCATTGAAAAAGTGTTTTTGGCTATATTGATAAGGGACTCTTTTGATCTAATTAACCTATATATGATGACAGAGCCTTGATTGAGATATCCATCCCATTCTATAAACCATAAGTAACCTATATAGAGATTAGAGAACGTACAATTTCATGTACATACAGATTCTGCCTGACTAAGTCAGTTATTATTTCGGGACATTTTCATTTTGGTTATGAAGACTTCAATCTCTAGTCTGCATCGGCTCATTTCATTGTGCCATCAGGATTAGTAGCAACCGATAAAGTGTTGCAAAGCTAAGACCGTTATTGGCTAGAAACTTCCTCTCAAAACTTGGACCCACACACAAGCTCATTTCGAGCACAAAAGTCAAGCCAATGAGCCATGTTAGTTTTTGTCGACTTTAAAATCACATATCGACTTATCTTCCAGAGACAACAATCATATTGGGGTCACATACAACAATCTTGAGACACTTTTTGGACATTTGGCAACCAATTAGTATTGCATTGTGTCTTTATATTATTGAAAAGTTGTAAAGAGGGGAGACAAGTTCATATGTGGATGTCAAATACACACTTAAAAGAAGCAAAAACCCAAGACATGTATATCTCAAACTTTATATGTGTCAAAATTCAAAGGCTTTATATATATTCAAGATAACGTGGACACTTCATCATATACATTACATCTTAGCTTGTTTTGATAAAGTGAATAAGAGTGTTGACATCATTTCGGGTCACAAAGTTTTGGTTCTATGTGTCAAGTATCTGGATAACATCAATGGGTTAAGTTGGTCTAGTGGATAAAAAGTTTGTCATGCACATTCTTTGATAGCCGTTAAGGTTTGTCACATACACGCGCTGGCACACACATGAGTGAATAGCATCTAGATCCATATGCATAAAAGCTTACATGATCGTCAAAAGTTCTATATAAACTGATACAGATAGGCCTACACATTTTGTACAATGGCACCATCTATTTATTTGTTACATACACTTTTACAACTTTGTGGATGTTAAACAAAATATGATGCCAAAAACATCTCTTGGAACCTACTAATTATGTGCCTAAACCTTATATTTACATTTCAAAAGAGGAAGCCGGTTGACGCACAATTGGATTACAGATTAACACTCATCGAACCCTGCTTGCTTACATATTACTCTAATGGCTGTGTTGGCCAGAGGCCCTTCCACATCGAGATCTCATTGTCAATGTACAGTTTCCTGATGCCTGCATAGAACCCATCAGCTTCGTTGCCTACTTCTCGATGATCCTTTCGGTCTATCACTACTTCCCTCCATCTTGACCCTGGACCGTACTGCTTGAACTCCAATATCACCGTGTCTGTTGTCAAGAAAATGTCACAACGAAAGTTGCACGAAACAAAATAAAAGTTCAAAGGTAGAGCATTTAAGCAGTTCAGTGAGTTTCCTGCATTCACGTTGTTGCAAGGATTTAGGGATGGAAAGTGGGCGGGTTGGGTCAAGCGACAGTAACTTTTATGTGGAGGTCAAAATGGTTCAGGGCAGACTGGTGTTCCTACACACACAGTTTTATTCACTTTTTTTAACTTTATAATAAAAATGTGCTCAATATGATTTCATATAAAATATATTAGTTAATAGTAATAATCTAAACTTGTTTATAATGGAACATTTCTGGAGGTTTCTAATAGAATATTATCTAACCTTGTTACTAATTGTCACCCACCCATTTGAGCCATTCTCTTTGTTATTAAACTTTTAGCCTGACCCGTCAAACATAGAACGTAACCCAAACTATTTGCCTAGCAGTTTAAATATCAAACTGTGTCACTGTCTAACAGTTAACACTAACATAATTTATGTTATCCATGGCTCTGATTATAATCAGACTCCACTCGGGCCTTTACCATCTTAGATTTTGTAAAGTTTAAATCTACCTATATTGGTAACCTAAAACTTACCTGTATATCTAACTTGAAGGTCATACTGTAGAAGTCAAATAAAATTGGTCGACTTTCAAAGAAACTTGTTTATTCATTTTAGTGTAGTCAAGATTCAGGCCAACAAGCACCCATGATAGACTTAATCTCAAACGTTGGTTCCATAATTTGGTACGAGAGTCAAAACTTTTTTATCTTTTAACCTTTTACATGTTGTAATGGAAGGAACATCACAGTGTTTATAAGATGGTTTTAAAGATAAGAAGATGCTCAAAAGAGGATAAAGTGCACATTTTAATCATAAACAACTAAACATGTTCCTAGTTTATTGGCTTTTCTATGTTAAAGTAAAAGTCAAGTGTTCACATAATTGTTGGTGACAACAAAAGGAGGAGCACCACATTCATGCTATAATATTTTTGCTTATTTATAAGATTTGAAAAGCATCAAATCTTTAGATTGGCATCAAGTATGATCCAACTGTCAAGTGATCCTAGTGCACCATGGGTCGTGGGTTCCGCGAGTCTTATGACATTGGTGCACCATGGGTCGTGGGTTCCGCGGAGTACTATATTTTTGATGATTTTAATAAATTTCTATCAAGAATAATGTGAGTATAAAGTTGTATACTCACCACTACGATGACATTGGCAATAAAGCTTGTTTCCATCACATGATTCCAAGTGGCCAACAACACCATACCACCAACCTGAGATACATTAGAAAAAACAACTAACTAAGCCAAATGTACAAGAATATAAAGCACAAACACATATCAACAAATCAAATCTCTAGACAACTAAAGAACACCAACCATATGGAAACTCTTTAGATTTCCTCCACTGAATCTCAAAATGATCTCCTGGTTTTAAATCTGTCAAGCAATCAGAAACATGAAGATCATATGGTGATGCATCAACTATTGGTGATCTAAGCCTTTCCCATTTGATATTTTCCTCTGTTGTTGGCCTACCATGTGCCGAGTACCTACACAACCCCCAAAATTATTGAATTTCATGAAAACTACAGAGAAAATTCAAAATAGAAGTAACATCTTGCAAGATCAGGTTGAGGGTGTACATCATTTTTTACCTAGCAACTTTTTTGCAAATTATAATTGAAAATAAACAAGATTTAAATCTTTCTGCAACATATTATAGGGAATGAACCAAAATCATAAAAATTATGTCAAACACTAACTTGGAATGAGCAAATTCTGAAACTTGTGCAGATTATAATTGAGAATGAACAAAATTCTTAATTTTTATGTGTAATATAATTGGAAATGAACAAGATATGAATTCTTTTTGCATGACATGATTGGGAATGAACAAAAGATAGAAACTTTTTGCATAATATAATTAGGAATCAACAAATATTTGAATTGTTTTTTACCTGGCCTTGAAACTGTCAGATTGTGAATCATAGCAAACTTTTGCATCATAACAAGACAGCAAGAACCCAACATTTCCATTCTGCATTTGACACAATTTCCCTCAATAAACAATGATCAAAACAAATAAGGCATAAATCAACTGAATCATATAATCCTTTTACTTACTATTCAAATTCAATACTGTATTAAAAATGAACTTGCAACTTTTAAAAGATTCTTTTTTTCCTACTGGAATGAAGTCTGCAATAACTAATACTGTAATCAATTGATATAACTATATTTAGGCCAACTTTTCAAATTCAATTGATATAACTATTCAAATTCAATACTGTAATCAATTGATATAACTAATACTGCAATAACTAATACTGTCAGATTGTGAATCAATGCTGTCAAATTTGCAATATTTAGGCCAACTTTTCATCTTTAAAATGCTAAGTTTGACACTTGAAAGTCAAAAGTGATTGATTTTGGACTAAATTACCTCTCTGTTGTAAACTTGAGCTGGGAATGAAAACTTGCCACTTTCAAGTGAGAGATACCAAGACATGATTGAATCAACAGGCAAAGAAATACTTGTGTTGTTCAATTTCACATTTTTCTTCCACCAAAAGATAGCAGTAAAAACCCCAAAATACCCTCTTCCATCTGAGCAATCCTTAAGGTTTTGCTTCTTTTTGGTGTCAATATATGCTTGCCATTCATTATATACAGAATCACCCATCAAGAATTTACCCCATTTCTTGTTCAAGTGTTTTTCCCATAAATGGTCTTGTGTACACATAGTCCTAAAAGACTTGCATACCCCTGACATATTAACCAACCCAGTAGGTGAAAGCTTTTCAAGAATGCATTCCAAGGGTAAATCAGGCAAATCCAATAAACAAAAATCATCTTTTTCCTCTAAAGTTTCAATCTTTGAAGTGATGCCACCATTTTTTACTGGATAAAAATTGTGGGTAATCATTCTTTTACTACATAACAAGTGTTTTTTGAAGAAATCTTGAAATGGGAAAGATTTATTTTCAAGATTCCAAAATGGGATTGTTTTGAAGAAGGATAATTTTGTTAGAATGATGACAGAGAAACAAGAAACAAGAAAGAAAATCATTTTAGAGAGAGAAAGAGAGAGTGTGGGTGTGTGTTTGGAGAAGAGAAAACAGAGAGTGAAAATGAATATCGGTGAGATTGTTGGCACCATTTATATTTATACTGCAGTAGCAGTTTCAGAATCTGAGTGTCACATGACTCCACAGCAGAAGGGCAGATCATGATGATTTATCATACAACCAAATATTCAAGGAACAGACACGTCATCTCCTTTTATTTACTTATTTTTACATCCAAACAAAATACACCCTCCATCTCATCCCATCATTTTTCAGGTTAGTATAGTTTTAAGTCTTTTAACAAATTAAAAAAGCGTTAAGTGGTTAAATATGTTACTGCTTTTATCCTATTTAAATTGTTCACTTTAACTTTGCACGTAGTTTTAAGATTCTTCATAAACTATACTTTTCACCAATCAAATACTCCGTATTACATCTATACATTAAATTCTTTTTTGATTGGTTAAATATCAAAGTGAACACTTATAACGGGACATCCCAAAATAGTAATGTGAACATTTAAATAGGACGAAGATAGTATTTGATCGGTGAAAAGTGTAATTTGTCAAGAATCCTTCAACTATTTGTAAAATCAAAGTGAACACTTTGAGTGAGACGGAAGGAATATAAGCAATAAAATAAAATAAAATAAAAATAGGTAGTGGTAATAACTCATATGGTTGAAGTATACACGTATATATTACTTAAAGTAATTCCCGTTTCCGTAATGTTGAAAGTGTAAAATTGAATCGAAATATTAAGATCTTAATTATTTTTGTTCAAGTATTTTAGTATTACACATATGTATTTCTCACTTCACACTCAACAAAGCGAACCAGAAGCAAGTGAGGCGTCAAGTGAACTATTCGTGCTAACCCTATCTATCTCTTATAGTGAACTTAAGACGTTACCGTTGAAAGTGCTCTAATGTTAACATTATACAAGTTATCTAATTTAATGTCAAGATTAAATGAAGTAAAATCAAGTTTCTCACATTCATATAATTACGCAATCTTTCTTAAAACATTAGTGAAAGTTTCTACGAAGTTTGCTGTACATATTATTTTCTTCTATTATAACTTTTTCTAAATCTAAATGTAAATTGAAACAGATAATTACACACCAAATTTACCCTCGACAAACTCCAAAATAAGATCTCATATCATAATTCTATAACGGGGATATTCTATACTTTTAATAATCATCTAATGGACCGTACACTTAACTTTTATAGGACTAGACATTAAAAATTAGATGAAAATCTTAGTTATTATCGGTTACACAACATTATGAGTCGCACAAATCGATCATAAAAAGACAAATGAGAGAATGGACGGAGTTGGCCAAGAAACTAAGTTTACGACATTTAACAAACTTTATGTGTTGGTAGTTACAACGCTATTCGTGATCAAAACAACGAATTTATTTGTTTTATTTTCTAACTCATAGCAGAAACTTCTATAATATATACCTATAGAACATAAAAACCTATAATGTAATTATTTAATCATGTAAAATACTAATGTTTATGTACATAAGTGACATAGACTATCAATGTAGAATTTGTTTTTGGCATAACATGATCATTTAATTCAATATATAATATATATAATAATATAATTATAAGATGAGAAGAAAATAAGATTTTGGTCATTTGGCTTACCCACCAATTTAGGTGAATGTTTGCTTGTCTTCCTTAAGATACATTGATTACAAATATAATCTTAATTAATACCATAGAAAATGACCACAATATTTGAATATTGTTTGCTATATTTTGTGTATATGATATTATTTACCATACTCTCTAAAGATGGCGATAATTTTGGTGATGAAAAAACGACTCTAATAATATTATGTTAATAAAATGAAACTTTTTATATTTCGTAATGTTGCAACGAGTTTTTATATTCAAATGCTCCTAATAACAAAAATCGTTGCAACAAAAACATGTGAAATTACCTTTTTTCTTATAAACAAATGCATTGGCATTCTCAACATTTTGTTAATATAAGGATAATAAAAAAAATTAAAATTCTAACTAGTACTAGTAACATATTTTCAAAATTTTAAATATCTGAAAAATAATTAAAACCTTCACCTGAATTTAGGCTTTAACTTCCAACAAACTCTATCAACCAATTTTCTTTATGGACCACCAAACCACATACACATAAATTTTGTTATATTAATATTATTACTTTTAAATATAAATATGTATCATGATTATGATTATTGTAAATTAACATTGCAGAAAGCTGTTTATCCTCATACGTGTTCAATTGTTCATGATATACAGTGCAAGCAATATCCGAATATCCGACACAGTTTTTTAAATATATATATATATATATATATATATATATATATATATATATATATATATATAAAATATAAAAAATTACAATAAAGAGATAAATCTTTGTAAATGTACGTATATATATAATTGATTAGCGCATGTAATTAACTTTATATTGGTATATCTTGTGTATCAAACTTTCAGACATTGCTATTATATATATCTGATAACTTATTGATTCACAAACTAGACGGTATTTTAATAACGTGATAACAATATAAGTAGTCACGTCATCGTAATGTCCTTAACAAGAGGGCACGTGAGTGGTTACAATTATTGAAATGTCATATACATACAATTATAATTATAATAACTAGAATTATGCTCAAAATGTACAGTTTGAGTGATAGTTATAATTAGATATATTTTTAGACACTAATGATAATCCTTTAAATATGATATATATATATATATATATATAAAGATATTTAAAGTAAAAGATATATTAAACTTGTACAAGATATTTAAAGTAAAAAGGGTAGAAAAAAATGTTAGATTTCATATTTGCTCTAAAGAAAATGGTTCATGTGGATCAATACAAAGTGAAGAAACGTATATTAAACTTGTACAAGCATATTTTGTCAAGTTGATACAATTTTATTTAAAGAATGATACATATTCTCGATAAACCTTAAAAAATGATACATATTCGATTGTAGTTTGATACATCGTGATTTTGATACATAGTGATTTGATACATGATTATATCTTCATTTAATATAATTGAATGCTATTTGTAAGGGACACGTGTCACTATATCATGTTTTCTTACCCTTTTTACTTTAAGCTTCTTTTTATTTGAACCAAAACCATATATATATATATATATATAAATATATATATATATATATATACTTCTCATTTTTATTATTATCCTAATATATATACAAAAATTAAGTATGTGAAGCTGGCCTGTGTGACTTTTGCATTTTGCAATAAATCAAGATGGGTCATTGTTAGATCTTGAATAATTGTGACTACTATACACTTCATATGTAGTCTATTATATATGTTTCATTTGATACATGATATGATATGATTTGGGTAATTTATTTGGGGTGCTAGACTTATCTTAACTATAAAGCTATTTGTTTGAAGATGTGGATATATGTAACTAGCCATAAGTTTGGTAACATCATATCTGTTTTGTACGTCTTCGTATAATCATGTTACATTGAAAAATATATTGACATTTGATGATATGTGATTTTCGTGCTTCGTACGAATATGATATGATCACTCGATCATTTGATATGCGACTTAACGACTCATTATTACGATAGATACGTACTGATTTATCATGTTTAATTTATTGTATAGTTGTGAATGTAATATATGCATAACAAATCCAGGTAACGATTTCGATATATATAATTAAAAAAATGGAGTATTTAGTTTAATCTGTGGAAATTAAAAGGACACTTGTTGAATTAATGTTAACCGTATAGTACGCTTATTTATCTGTATTTTCGGCTATTTATGAAGTTGTTTATGATACACGTACTAATAATGAAAATGTAATTAGGACATGCATAACTAACTTCACATGTAAGTACGCACATTTATGAAGTTGTTTATGTTACACTTATTACAAACAATTATAAGTAGTTAGCTATCTACATGCCAATAATATGTAGTATTTGGTTAATATATTTTTAGTAAAATGAGACAATTTAAGTCTTATTATAAGGCTAGGGATAAGTATTATGGGTGAATACATCATCAATTAATCGTCATATATCATATCATATATCATATATTATATGTACTACCATTATACTCATGCAATACAGCAGTGAAAATGGTGATGGTGGGTGGAGGTGTGAGTGAATATTTTAAAATAAAAACATATTGTACTCCGTCCGTCCCACTTAAAATGTCCACACTACTATTTTGTGATGTCCCATTATAAGTATACATTTCGATATTTAACCAATCAAAAGAAACTTTAGTGGGTAGATATATTTGATTGATGAAAAGTGTAGTTATTGGTAAATAAGTAGGAAGTGAGACCCACATTACCTAGTCTTAAAATTTTTGAGGAGAGTGAATGTTAAATATATTATATAACTAGTTTAAGACCCGTGAAAACACGAGTTTTTTTTTATCAAAAACATTATTATTTTTCCTTTAGAATACACCTAAAGGTTATTTATTGAAATTTTAATTATAAAACAAATCTCCGAGTAAAAAATTGTGTATTTTGTAACATTGATTTAATGTTATTATAATGTTGACTTAGGGATATAAAAAAATATAATGAAGTACTTAACATATTAAATACTTTGTTTAAGATCATATTATTTGATTTCCATACAACTTACTCACCTACTTACGTAATGATCAAGTATAAGCTATTCCTTATTTAATTTGTTACACTTAATCTCTCGACTCTCTAATACATCAATTCCGCTTGGAAATCCTTGACCCTTTGTGCATACAAAGTCATCATTTAGACTTACAAAGCTCAAAATGCACTATTTTTACAAGACACTAAAGACTAATCTACCCCAAATCAAATGTTGTACTTTAAACATGCTATCAAGATAATTAAGATAAACTTTTTGTGTCCGAACATTATTCATATCTTTTTCAAATGTGGGATTAATCTCACATTTGCAACTTGTTGATTGGCACTAAGTCAAAATGCATGACAGTTTCATCATTTCAAAAATACAAAAAATATATTTGTACCCATAACTATCATGGACATTACTACCACATCTAGTTTGCCACTCCTTGAGTCTTCTGACCCATTTATTAGTTGAACTTGACTTGAAAGAGTAGCACCTCCATTTTAAATTCAGCAACACAAACATTTCCTGAATCCAATGCATACCAAACTAAATATTAGAAGCACACACTTGCTGCTAACTCTAAGTATGCATGTTTGAGATACACTCCACACTCTTTATGATGCTGACACTCTTTATGATGCTGATATAAGACACACCTAACATGGTAACAAACTAGCATAAGCATTGTCAATTTTTGCCCAGATCCATTTGTACTAAATTTGTGACATAAGTTAAGTTTGGATCTCGATGTTATGACCTCCACCACAGTCCTCTTTGAGAAACAAAAAATAATATAATAATATCAATTTTAGCTTGCAAACAACAAATGGAATGCATTAGATATAGCAATAGTAACCTTTGGAACGCAGTTAACCAATGAGCTCTCTTTACCACCAAGATCTTCGACAAATATATGCTCAGCAGTCACAAAGGACCGAGTAGGGTATATGATAAGGGCAATCATCTTGTAGCATGATGTAGTTCTTAAAACAGTACAGCTAAAGTACATATATCTAGGTAGCTTGTCTCCACTACGTGTGGTCCAATAGTTGTTAAATTTGTTGTAGTTTAAGTGTATTTCATTAGCACTACAGTTGGGTCTAAAACTCTTTAGTGAGTAGTAATTTCTATCTGGAAGGAAAATTAATAAATGCAATGTAACTACTATTAAGAGGTTTCAGTGTGCGTAGTGTAGCTATTGTCACAATACCTTTAAACTCAATGTAATCTAACATTAATAGCAGCTATTATGCAGTTATTATAAAAGATCAATGACGATGCAAGCTTTGACACCTAAACAGTAACCATATTTATTCGTAACTTGTGCAAATTTGATATCTAAACTAATTGCAACCTTCGACCCATCATATACTAAGGTTTGAATAATAAACATATTTGGGAATACTCAAGTGAGCATTCTCTAAATTAACTCACCTAAGTATGCAAGTCAACATTGATAAGACAATATATAAAAAAAGGATATACCTGCAGCTTAAATAAAAAAGACTTTAGATCAACTATCTGAAAAAGAAAAAGAAAAATGAAAACAGCAAAAGCATCAAATAGGACTCTGGAATCTAGATAAAAAGCCATACAACTACAACTTACGACAACAACATAGCACCATAACACCCAACCTGCATAAAACTACCAAACACAAATCAAAGCATAAGTTTATTTTACATTAAATAACGTCAATAAGGGTCAAATTAAAAGGAGATAAATCTAACTTATATATATTGCTGCTATATCTGTACTTTAAAATTAATCAAACATATATAAATGTAAATAAAACTCAAACAGAATAAATGGGCAAACCTTTTTATACAACAATTATAATCTATTGATTGTAATGGTTCAATAAGGAATCATTAAGCTAACTCTTATTAATAAACTTTATATTGTACTATATTAAACAGCTAAAGCAACAACTTAATCTATAATGTCAAAGCATCAAAATATATAATAAGATACATGAAATTAATAGATAGAAAAAGTAGATAGCCAGGAAACTGTAACACCCTGTTTCTGGGGTTGAAAAATTGAATGATTATTTAAATAATGAGAAATAGTTATTTGGTTTATTTGAAAATAAATAAGTAAAAGAGTCACGGGTTTTATTGTGATTAATAAAATATTACTTGTTTTAAATTGTTGAACATGACAGTAAAATAAAATAATATTTTCGCAAATGGTTTTCGGGTTTCAGACAATAGATTTAGGACGAGTATAAAATTATACCATTTAAATATGTGAGTCGGTTTGTAAACCGACTTTGCAACTCAGATATTCTCAAGTTTTAACACTTTCTTCATTTTCTCATTTTGCAAACTTGCAAACTCTCAAGTTCACTACACCATAACCAAATTGGAAACAAGCTAGTGCTTCTGTGATTTCGAATTCAAAACATCAAAACCATCATCATCTTGTCATCTTCATCACCATCTAGAAAAGAAAGTGAGTTTAATTTTGAAGTTATATGAAATGGGTTTTGAGTGGGTGAATCAAATTAATGCTTGTTGTGTTGTTATTTAGTGTTATTTGATGTTAATAAGATGATAGGAACTCAATAGGACCCATTTCTATGTTGAAATCATATCTGGGAATGAGATTTTGTGATAATTCGTAGTTTTTGGGGTCTGCAGAACTCAGTTCGCAGTTCTCAGTTCGTCCTGCGAACTGAGCTCAGGTTGCGAAGCGAACTGAGATGCTGTGAGTTGAGTTTTGCTCTGCGAAACGAGTCGCTGCGATGCTAGTTGAACTTGCGAAGCGAGTTGAGTTTCGCTGTGCGAACTCAGTTCTGCGAGCCGAGATGGCTGTGCGAACTGAGTTATTTCGTTGCGAGTTGAGTGTCTGCGAACCGAGTTGACCTGCGAAACCAGATCACTGCGAACCGAGATTTTTAAGATTTTTGTTTCGCAAATTTTGAAAATGCGTAAGTCTTTTCGGGGTAACGGACAGATGACAATTTCACTAACTCGGATTGGATTGAAATTTGCATGGTCACTCGGAAACGCCCTAATGATCCCGGCTCTATTCTAAGAGTCTAGGCAGTTTTTGGCCATTCGGGGTCATCTAGGGCCCGAAAATGACATTTTTTCGGTTTTTAAACGTCATTTCAGGATTTTCTAATTTCTTATCTGATTGAACTATTGTTTACCTAGACTCTAGGGATTACATGATTTGATAAATATGTTAAAATAATGGTTATGAGATGAGTTACTGATTTGTATTATTTGTGTTCTCAGATAAGCAGAAGGAAACTCAGTGACATTAGACAACTGAGTTTAGAGACTGGAATATCGGTGAGTGGTACCTGTATTCTTCTGTTCAATTCCGTTGTAACAAGTTTGGTACAACGGATGAACACTTTGGTATTTGATTATTGACTGTTTAGGTTATTGGGTTATAGTTATTGTTGATTTGTTACTTATATTTAATATTGGCATGATTAATGTACATTATGTGATTCTTGGTCGTTGGGCATATTTGATTATGTGAGTTATTCAGAGGTCAACACTGGTTGGGTTTGTTGCTATTGTTTGGCTGGCGGGGTTTCCGCTACATATAGTTGAAGGATGAACCCTAGTTAGTGAAGATAGCTTCAAACTATCGGTAAATCACTGTGATGGCATACCAATGGTTTAAAGCGTTCTTGTGATGGCATACCAAGAACCGCCGATCCTCTTTGATTGTGTTGGGATATGTTTATTTGTTGTATGATTTGTTATCTCTGAATTGAACTGTTGGATACAGTTCCATTCACTTAGCTGTGAGCTAATCCCACCGCGTTTAACATTTTGCAGGTTTTTGGGTAAGTATAGATTGGGATTAGGGATGAGATGGAATGTTTGATTATGACCGCGCACACTCTGAACCTTTTGAGAAATTAGAATTATGTTTTGTTAATTATATAACATCCGATCTTTAGTAAATGGTTTGTAAATACATAATTATAAGTGTGATGTTTTAGAATTTGCTACATTTTAGTATATGTAATATTGGTAAATATGTTTTGAGACACGCTTCTGAAATATAATAATATAATATATATTTGTGAAACATAGGGTGTTATAGAAACCTTATGCAGATAGCCAACTAAAAGAAAGTAGGTCTTTGTAGCTTATTGCACCACAAATATATCAACCTCATTACTTCATAAACAAATCAGCAGAACCTGGGCTAAACATACCTTGTTTCTTTGAGACATTTCATTAAACAGTTGGAGAACACTTCAATAAACTACTTTTATCAAACACACAATCAACTTTAGTCAGATCTTCGAGTTCCACCACCATAATAAACTACAAATAGCACCAAATAAACGATACATCAGCATAGACACATATACAAAACTAATCAATATAGGTCAATTTCTACAAACTAATGTTTACCCGTGATCTTGCGCCCCATTAGAGCTGAAATTTACATCCAGAAAACCTATATACATGTACTCGAAAAGAAGAAAGCTTTACAGCAAAAATTATAAATCAATTGAAACTCCTCCAACAAAACGAAAAATTCAAGAACCCTACAGAATCAAGCGGACAAAACGAAAATCGAGTGTACAAATAGCGTTAACCAATACCTGAGTCTATTACCTGCATATAAATCGTGTAACCAAAACCCAAGGACTCAACCTCGAGAAAAATAAAATGAAGGGGAGGAGAAAATTCATGATGAAGGAGGATAGATGCTTAAATATGAAGAGCAGAACGTATATTGATGATTTAAAATTTCAATTTTGAAATTATGGAAAACATGAAGATGAAGCATTACTACTAGGAAGAAAGGCGGTGTAAAATAACCAATGAAAGAAAAGCCTGCAAAGTAATTTTCATATTTCCCAAAAATGAGCGGCCCAAAAGGTTGTGTGTTTAGAAACTCACAACTAAATTTAAAGCAAACAAATTTCCAAATCAATGGAAAAAAATATTAACGGATTTAAATATAAAAACATATTATTATGACTTTTCAATGAAAAATTATGAGGCATTGCTGACATCACCCTTTTAACCACAGTGTAACACATCAGCATCTACCTCATGACTTGACACATCAGCTTCATGATATCAGTCAAACCTCCATTTATTAGAATAGATAGATAGTATTGATTAGATATTATTATTTTTTAGTTTTATTCCACGGGACAACCTTATTAAATAGGTAGACAATAGCCCATATGAAATTAATGAACTCCATAAAATTTGTGATGCATGATCAGTCTTTTTTTAAATTTATTATAGCCCATACTTTTTTTATCCAATAATATTCATAATTTCTGAATGTTTTAACCGTTATTCCTGAATCGAACACCTCACACAACATTGTTTACTCATATATATAAAAAAATCAATAAAGAGACAGATCAAGCTCTAATGGTATAGTATTTCGTTTTTTATGCCAACAATTGTGAATTAATCAGTTTTTTGTAATTACTTCAGTGAATTAATCAGTTTTTGTAATTGCTTTAATTTAGAGAAAGTTGCAACTTCCTGCAACTTTGGGATAAGCTCTCATGTTCGTAGTCCAGTTGGTTTCAGAGTGAAAAACTTTGCAAGAAAATTGTTATGTATCTGAAAATGGACTAACACTCTCCTTAGCAAGTCACTCCTTAGCAAATCGCTGAGTCAGTTTGGAGCGTATGCTCAGTATTACCTTCCAAATATTATCTTCGGAGCGAGACGTGTGAACCAGTCAATGTCATCGTTTTTCAACGTTTTGTAAAAACTTATAAACGATGTAAATATGTACGAGTAATATTCTTTGTCCTTCTTTATTTCTGTATATGTTTTCTTCCATTCATTTATACTTAATATTAAAAAGTTATTGGATCCACTAGCCAACTACCTAATGCCACGTAGTCAAGAGAGGTTGTTGAGAATGTATAAATGGCATTTGCGGTTTGCCCCCACCAATTCTATATTCTTAGTTCACCTACTTATTTCAGCAAAACAAAAAACGTTTACCTAATTAAATTTATTTATTGCTTATACGGTTACACTCATGCCCAAGTGTCCAATTCGATTTTGTATTCTATACACGTACATAGCTAATGAGTAAAATATCATATCATATTACATAAAAAATTCAAATAATTAGCTAGTATATTATAATATATGTAATCGCCTAATCGGTTTATATGATACTTTGCATTAGTCTTAAATAGCTAGAAATATGAGTTTTGGATTAATTTACTTACCTACATGTTGATAATAATTTTCAACGACATATATTATAAGGAAAAATAATAATAAAAAAAGGTTTTCTTTTCTTATAAGTATGCATGATAAAGACTTCTTCAAATAGGACATATTTACAAATGATGATCATGTTCATGTACGTAGTGATTAATGTAATCCAATGGTAACATCATAAGAAAATAATCAAAATTTTAATTTCCATTATCCTTAATGTCAACATCAAATAAGTAACAAAATATATGTATCTATGATAAAGAACGCATAGATGTATTTTTTTTTTCTTATACAAAAACATTAATATGAAATATTTCCAAATAATAAGGTTAAACAAAGATTTGTTACACGTATAAAACAACTATACATTTAAATATTTAATTTCGAACGATACTAAGGACATAATCATCTAGGAGATGGGACGGTACATGGAATTATGGAAATGCTCTGAAAAAGTACTTCCTTTTTAATTTGTTATAAATAGTTGTAATTAATAATTAAATGCTGCAAAGGTTTCATTTGCATGTGTATTAGTGATGTCAAGCATATAATTTTTGGTACTATATATATATATATATATATGGTGCTAAATCAAAATGTAGAAAAAATAGAAGCAAAAATTGCGGTTTCCACAATAAAAATATATTTTCAGCTTGGGACTCTTGGACTTTAATGGATCATATGGGCTGCCATAAAACTTTACATGGGCTAGATTTAAAATTATCATTTGGTTTGCATATGTATTTTATTGGGCTTGCTCTGTTTTATATGAAGAATGCGTATATGTGCGTGTTAGGCATAACAATTAGATATTTGGTGTTTGGCTTTGCTTAAGCTTTTTAGCTTTTGTGTTATCTAAAAGTCAGGAATTTGGCTTTTAGCTTTTTAGCTTTTTAACCCCAAATTTGTTAAAAAGCTATCCCTAAAAAGCTCATCCAAATACTTGAAAATGAGCTTTTTAGCTGTAACATAACACAAAAGCTAAAAAGCCCCCTTAAAAAGCTACGCCCAAACACCCCCTTAAAATATTTGATAAATTTCTTTATACAAAGATTAACACTTCTTATGGACCACATCCAAACATTTATACCTTTGTATGAATAATATAAATAACAACATGAAATAATATATCTCAAATGAATCAACAAACTGGACTTTGTTATACAAATGCAGTATTCATTGCTCCATAATCTTGAATGGTGGGGGAGAAAAATGGTATATTTAGCTTAAAACAAGGCTCTTTCCAAGAATAATGTCATCTGTGGAGAAATCTGCTTCTTTCCTAAATGTTCCTCGACCGAAATCAAGATTGTACGAGTCAGTCAAACCTTCAACTAAGCCGTATTCAGGGATGATTCCAAGCTCAGCCTTAGCTTTCTCCACCGAAGCAAAGAAATGCTGCATTAAACAAAATATATATCAACACAACAAACTAAACTAGATGTGGCAAAAATGAGCGGGCCATAACGGGTTGAGTTACAACCATTGCCTTTAGTACTCTTTTTAGTCAAACAGAAGATTGACAGTTGAACACTTTCCATCAAAACACAAGTTCTTATTTACCTGGTCCCGGAATGGGAAAGCTTTCTTTTTCCCAAAGTCGAACTCCTTAGGATTATAGTGAATGAGCTCGGGCTCAGGGAATCCACCAGCCTGTCAGGAATAGATTGTATTTTAATTTTATTAAAATTTAGGATTCAAAATTTAAGTAATCTAAGGAGAAATACCTTAGCACAAGCTCTTGCTAGTCCATCAAAGGTAACATATCTATCTCCTGATATGTTGTACACTTGCTTGGCTGCCTTTTCGTTCCCTAAAACCTTTATAAAAGCTGTGGCTAAATCCTGCATTTGGTCAACGTTGACTCGTCATGATCGTATTTAAGAACTGTTTGCTCAACATGTTATGAAAGAAGATACACTTTGACTACTAACCTTTACATGACCAAGCTGAGTTACTTGTAACCCCGAGTTAGGAATTGGAATAGGCCGTCCTGCTTTCAATCTATGGAAAAACCATTCTTCAACGGGGTTGTAGTTCAATGGGCCATAAATATAAACTGGTCTAATAGAGGTGTAGTTAACACCCTTTGACTCCAATAAGGCCTCAGTTTCGAGTTTCCCCTTGTGTCGACTTTTGGGATCAACCGCATCAGTCTATTATCAGTGAAAGCACAAATCCACAATATGAAATGTGAAACAATAATATACGCTGTACTTATCAGTAATATGAAAATTATTACGTGGCATATCATTCGGAAAATGGACTTTAGTAAACCAATTAAATTAGCATCAACTTGTAATGATGATATGGATTATGGAATATAGGTGGCAATATATATAGGTTGGCAGAACACCTTTTTGTATCTTCTTTTCTTGAATAATTTTCCAATAAATTACAAGATCGTTTAGCACATCCAGCTTACTCTATCGACAGCCCAGCCAGATGAAGGATCAAGGAAATCGGGATCAGATTTATGTTTTGATGTGATTGAAAAACTATATTATAGCAATGATACTTCAACTTTTGATTCAGGAGGTATTGAGCTGTGTATATACTTTGGCTTACCTGTGAGTTATGAGCCCGTTTGACCAGTTCAAAATGGTGTCCATTTTACCTATTTTGACCTATTAGAGTCAAAGTACGCCCTAAACTGTCCCATTTATCCAAAAGTGGGTCTAAGTTGACACCTCTAACACGGGCAAAAATTAAGTTAACACGATTCTAATAAAGTTAAATGTTGCAAATTTCTTGGAACAGGAGGATGGAAGGTATCAGATGAGATTAAAGCATAGAGCATAGAGCATAAAGAAATGTCGATAAACTGACCTCACAGTGTGGTAGAAGATCAGATTTAAGGTAAACACCAGCTGAAGAGCAGTATATGTACCTGTAGATTATTGAATTAGTAAGAAATATAAAGTATAAGAAAACAATTATCAGTGGATCATTCTTATGTAATTTGCCAGAGCTTATTAATAACTTACTGTTCTAGATTTGGCAATGCATCCAATATAGGCTCCACCTCTTCCGCCTCACGCCCTGAGCAAAAAATAAAGATTTCAAATCATGCACCAATATTCTAAAATGTTTATGAAGAATTATATGTAAAGCTTATAACTTTCTATGATTCTACACACCATTTATATCATAGACAACATCGAAGCCTTCAGCAGCAAGACTAGTCTTCACAAAATCATAATCCTTCCTATCACCTTTTAAGTGCAATATCTACAACATGAAATAAACATCATATTTACTTTGATACACAAATTTTTAACATGCAAAATCAATCTTTGCCTTCCAACAAACCTTGGATTTAAAAGAATTGTAAGCATCCTCTGATTCACCAGGCAAAATTTGTGTGATGGGTGCCTTTCCTCTGGTGAACAGAGTAACCTGCACACATTAAAATGATAATCAAACTTCATAAAATATATTTATGACATTATAAAGTTATAGCGTATGAAATTGCATTTTTACCTGATGGCCCTCTTCAACGAGTAGTCTAGAAAGAAAGATTCCGATGAAACGTGTGCCTCCCATTACTAGAATTTTCTTGGCACTTGATGCCACCACATTCAAAGCTCCTTTTGGTTGACATACTTTCCTCTTATACTGAAAGAATACATAACAATCAGTTCAAAAAGAAGCATACTTTGACTTTTTAAGTCAAACCTTGTACTTTCCAAAGTCCAATTTGATACTGATAACTGTACCAATTTATCACTAATCTTATTTCGAGCAGTTCTACTTATCATAAAGTTTAATGTTTTCATCATTCATCAACATTTTCTCAAAATGCCTATTATTCAAATCAGTCTTATTAAACCAGTATTGAATTATAACTTGACCTTATTCCTAGCTTATGACATAATGACACAATTCAGTAGACTATATTTAAACAAAGATCATTTTCCAACAGTGATTCATGGTTAAACTACAAAAGGGATTCACTTTGACTTTTGAGGTCAAATATCAAAGATAATGACTTTTGTAGTTCAAGATTGATCATGATCATGCAGCATCTTTAAGCACCAACATTCTGGTAATCAACATAATAGCATAAACTTAGTATCTTTTTCAAGATTTAGCAATGCATGACAATATTAAAGATTACAACAAGATAGTAATGCTTGAAGATGAGAAGGGTAAAATGGTAAAAGTGTACCTGGATTGAGGTAGTGAATTTGGTACCACAGAAAGTGGATTGAGAAGATGGTAGAAGTGAGACAGAATTTTGCAACTTGAAATTATGTTGCATAGTTGCAAGACTACCTGCCATTGATAAGCCTGTGAAGATAAATATGAGTATGAATATAAGATGAGGTTGTGATTAATGAGGAAGAAGAAGAAGATGATGATGGTGTAAAAACCATATATTGTGATGTTGTTTGTGAGTCTCATTTTTAAGAGAAGAAGGATAACTAGTGACCCCACACCTGTTCCTTCGGTTATATCCATGAACTACACTCTCAACCATATCTTTCTTCTTTTCCTTATGTGGCCTATGTGAGTATGTGATTAGCTACAAAACAAACATCAACACTTTTGGACTTTTTTCTACACAGTAAATTATTATTGATTTCACATAACATACAATATAGACTATATACATTCATTAGCACCTTATTACAAAACGTAATTTTGGACAAATAAGAAAATGAATCATTTATTTTTTATCTATATCATTTTCTTATTTTGAGTTATTTAAAAATGGAATGTTTTTCTTTTTAAAGAAAAGTATTACTATTATTTCCGTAACTTCTCGTATTATCTTACTTCTTACTTCTATATAAATAAAGCATATTGACTTTCTTTTTAAGGAAAATTTAATTTTCATAAACAATATTTAAGTTGTAACAATTATTAATGTAAACTATATATGATAACCAATAATTTATTACTTCTATCAATTTAATCACTTTCTTTGTAATATAAACGTTTTTTACGAATACTTTATATGAGTCAAATGAATACGTTAAAATCACCGATTTATTACATAACTGATTCATCGAAATAAAAACAACATTCAAAATGATTAGAAATATTCTAAACTTTACTGTCAATATTGTTGATGTTATATTAGTTTAAAGCAATATATTGTTGACTTTATTCGACATCTTAAATCATCAACAATTAATCTAGGATTAAAATTTTTAAGTAATAAAAACAATAGAACGTATAAATTGATAACTATTTGCTTGCCCCATCACATCAAACGCTCGCTCTGGCACATTACACGGACACACTGCTAGTCTTGTTGATACATTGTAAACTTACTACTAAGATTTAAATGTGGAATTCCTTTCAATAAAAATTGGCTGATGATTATTGTATGTAGCAAATTCTACATTAGTAGAAAAGTAGAGCATAGGCATATTTACAGGGACCATTTTAGAGCTTTAAAAACTTGAGGGACTGTTAATGACTATTCCCATATGTTTCTTCTTTAGGGTTTAACAGCAAAAGGGGGTTTATGGATCTCGTTTCGTTAGCTTTCATCACTCAAAAATTCATCATGTGGGCGATTCGAAGAACCTCTTCAATTGCTTTCAGGTAACTTTCTGTTTTCTCATTTGCATTCATATTTAATGTTATCCGCGTATTCTCATCATGTTATATTACCCAAAAATCTGTAAATTGTAGAAATGAATGATCTAGTGCAAGTAGCAATTTTGATTTAATTCGTTTAAGGGTTATAATGGGGTTTCATTTTTATAGCTGAAAAATCGTTTTTTTACTTCAAAAATGTCACAAAAAAATTGTGAATTGGGAAGGGTGATTAGAGTGCAGGAAAGATTTGTCCGTACAGTCACTGAAATTGAAACCTTAACTTAAGTTATCTTTCGTAGGTTAGTGGGTTATAAATTTTTATAAAAATTTTATGACCCATATAATTATCAGCTTCCTTGTTTTTCCTTGCAATACATAATACACCTATGTCTATATGATGGTATGTGCATGTGTGTATCTAGCTATATTGTCTTTACGCTATGTATGAGGTAGAAAATCTTATGCTTGATGGTTGCAAAAAAAAATGATGATATTGTAGGGTGCTTAATATTTTTATTAAATTTTATCGGCTGCTGTTAAAATGCACTAATAAATATATCATACAGGTCACAAACATTTTCAGCTGCCACCATTCGGGCTTCCTATGCCGAACACAAAATAATAGATACTAGCCTAGTGGAGATAACTCGGTTCATCGAACCGTCATGTGGGCCCCTTTTGCTAAATAGACATTATTCTGGAACACATTTTCAAGCGACTTCAAGGCATGAGTATTCTTCGATGGCTGGCACGAAAAGCAGTAATGAGGAATCTGGTGACTTAGAAGATGGTTTTTCTGAGCTGGAAGCTTCTAGCACCAGTGAGATTCAAGAGAAGATTGTTGAAGATGAAGGTGATGATGGTATTATATCTGACCCCGAACATTCTGAAGATGAAGATAATGCACCAGAGAAAACACGTAAACAAAAACGAGCTTTTTCAGTATTGTATAAGGCCATTATGGATTCACCAACAGTTTCTGTTCAGAAGGCACTTGATAAGTGGCTTGAAAAAGGAGAAAGTGTTAGCAGAGCAGACATATCTTCAGCTATGATTACATTTAGAAGACGTAGGATGTTTGACAAAGCGTTGCAGGTTCCTTTAATTGATCTACTTACAAGTTTTACCAATATACAATTTTAATTGCAGTTTTTCATATATAAGGTTAGACTTAGTTAAACAACTATAGATGTGAGGCTTAGTTATATTTTATAATCCATGATCTCCAGAGGTGCTTATTCTAAATTTGTATATTTGTAATTGATATGGGTAATGGATGGGCAAGGCACTCATGCAGTTCGGTTAAATGTCCAAAGTCAAAACAGGTTGTGGTCAAAATGGGCAATTTCTTGGTATAGGCTGAAACATGTCAGTTGGGTTGACCCGATCACCCGAATCACTTTTAGTCTAAAGATCTCAAACACGTTTGAGGATTAGTTAGTGTGTCAAATACTATGTTTTATGCATTATAAGTACATGGTGGGTTACCTTTAACTCGTGTTTATATGCTATTTTTTGCCAGCTAGTGATAGAAAATAATCAGAATTAACCCGTTCATGAGTATATGGGTCAAAATTGCAACATCTTCTATATGATAATAACAACTAGATGGGTATTTAGTACTGCTAAATCTCTAGTCTAGTTTTTTAATGACGTAAGCATCTAATAAACACAAAATCAGTGTGCTTGATCACTTGATACCTATGATTTCTAGTTTATATCATCAGTGCTTTGTCTCTCCCAATATACACGTTGATCACTCAAGATTAATCAAGGCTCTAATATTGACTAATGTAATATCTTCATCCTGCAGATGTTAGAGTGGTTGGAGTCACAGAAGCAATTAGATTTTGACGAAAAAGACTATTCTGCTCGTGTCGATTTGTTAGGTAAAGTACGTGGCCTACAAGCTGCGGAAAACTACGTTGGAAAGATCCCTGAGTCATATAAAGGCGAGATGGTGTACCAAACCCTTTTAGCCAACTGTGTTCAGTCCAATCATACAGCAAAATCTGAACAAGTCTTCAACAAAATGAAGGAACTGAAATTACCAATTACAAGCTTTTCTTGCAACCAATTGCTCCTTTTATATAAAAGGAACAGTATGAAGAAGGTTGCTGATGTGTTGTTGTTAATGGAGAAAGAAAATGTGAAACCGACACTTTTTACTTATAGACTGCTGATAGACATCAAAGGCCAGAGTAATGATATAAATGGGATGGAGCAATTAATTGAGACAATGAAGGCAGAGGATGTAGAGCTGGATTTCAAGACACAGGTGACAGCTTATATTTCCCAGTCTTGGTTTGTTACTATATTTTTGTTAGCGTACAATTATTTCACCTAAAGGGAAATAAAATCCTCAAACTTCCAAATGCTTTGATAAAAGCTCTCAAGCATTGAAAATGTTATAGTAAAAACTCTAAAAGAATTGTATTATAATTTACTGATTAAAAACCCTCAAAAGTCAAAACACAGAAAAAAATATGCCAACCTTCAAGATTACCTTAACTTGAGTTATTTAAAAGTTTGAGGCTTTTTTTTCCTTCTCTTTTAGGGCTGCTTGCTTCAAAAAGTTAGCCAAGTATGGTCCATTTTTGTTTGGGTAACCAATTATTATGAATATAGTTTCACCAAGAATAAAGGAGTTATCTTTCTACAGCAACAAACTTGGAAATTCTCTACTTCGGGTTATAAAAGTTCATTTGCTTTTTGGTTTACGTTGATGAACTCTCATTTATTGTTTAGGTGTACATTTTTCTGATAAGGGTCATTTCGTGCCAGAATACTGGTTACCCAATAAAACAAAAAAACAATTTTTTTTTAAATTTCACAACCTTGAAGGCTTGAATTATAGTTTTAAAGTTGTTACACAATATAATAGTTGTATCAAGTATATTAACTTTCTAATGCAATTGGCCTTCTTCGCTCGGGGGAAAATGTTGGTTAGAAAATCTATTAGTTAAAAAGTTATCAGGCTGATATGAGTTGTTTTATAAAATCTGATGGAGATTGATTTCCTGCATAAGGTCTGATTTGGTCTGATGCATAAATCTAATCATGTAATGCCTTTGACAATAGGCGCTTTTGGCTAGGCACTATTTATATGGAGGTCATAAAGATAAAGCCAAAGTGGTTCTACAAGAAATGGAAGGGAGCAACTTAAAACAAAATCGTGGGGCTTGTTCTGAATTGCTTCCTCTTTATGCAACACTTGGAAGTATCGATGGTGTCAATAGAGTCTGGGAGATATGCAAGTCGAATCCCCAGTTTGATGAATGCATGAGTGCTATCGATGCTTACGGAAAGCTAAATAAAGTTGAAGAAGCTGAAGCAGTGTTTGACCAAACGTCAAACAAGTATAAAAAATATTCATCTAAGCATTATGCTGTGATGCTAAAAGTTTATGCAAATAATAAAATGCTAGCAAAGGGAAAGAATCTAGTGAAACAAATGGCAGAAAGTGGTTTCCAAATCGGACCTTTGACTTGGGATGCTTTAATCAAACTATACGTTGAAGCAGGCGAGGTTGAAAAAGCTGATTCAATCTTGCGTAGGGCTTCAGAGCAAAACCACTCAAAACCATTGTTTAACACTTATATGACTATACTGGATCAGTATGCAAAAAAAGGAGACATACATAATGCTGAAAAAATGTTTCATAGGATGAGGCTAGACGGTTATGTCTCCAGGATAAAACAATATCATTCTCTTTTACAAACGTATATAAACGCCAAGGCTCCTGCTTATGGGTTTAGAGAAAGGTTGAAAGCCGATAATGTGTTCCCGAATAGAGCATTGGCAGGACAGTTGGCTCAGGTCGACGCCTTTAAGAAAACTGCAGTCTCTGATTTGTTGGATTAAGGATGTTATTAGTATAATTACATGTTGCTAGAAACTGAGAATTGTTAGTTTGTACTGTTTTGGTTGTTGAAATGAAATTGTTGGTTTATTACTAGAATTACTTTCTCATGTATGCCTGTGGAAAATGCATGGTTGGTTGACCATAGTCAAAAACTTTTTTTTTTTTTTTTTTTGAGACAAGAATATAATGGATTTCTCTTTTCTAGCAAGTAATCACATGTAACATGGTTTTACTTTCGTAAAATTTTACTCTTAAGTTATTGCATTTATGCTATTTAAAGAACAAAAATGTGCTTGACTCTAAAGTCATCCAATAGTCATAAGTTATGCTAGTAGTCCACTTGAAGTTAAGTTTCTTTTAGATAGAAAGAAAACATGACATCATTATTATAAATATGATCATGCAAATGGGACCTGTGCAACATGAATAGCTTACCTCATATCGTACATTGATATTGATATAAGTCATTCAAAGAAACTCAAGTAGATATACTAGTTGTGATAAAAAGTTTTAAACGAACAAATCACACACAATAAAATGATTGCATCACCATTTATCTTTTCCAGTTGACTCCAACGGCACTTGTAACCCCGAAATGTACGATGATGTGTAACCGTAACAAACTCAGATATGTTTGGTTTCAATCTTGAGAGAAAAGAAATAAGAGCGGGATAGGGGAAACACTAAATTGTGAAATTTACGGGATATGAAAAATTATGAATTATAATTAGTAACTCATTAAAGATGGTGTTGATATAATAATTTAAAAAATAAAATAGTAGACATATATGTAAAGGTTAATGAGTCAAATTACCCTTAAAAATCTCATGGTAAGCATAGTGTGGTATCATACTAAATGCATATAGGAAGTCATTAAGTTGTTAAAGAGATCATAAAAACTTTGATTTATGTACCCAAACTAATAGTAATATATACATCAATTTTTCATAAACAATTAAATAATATGTCAAAGGCTTATAATAATAACGATGTCAAAGGCTTATAGTTATATATACATTATTTTTTCATAAATTCAATTGCACGTTTTTATAGTTCAGTAACCTACATGAATATTTTTGTAAAGTTCAATAATCAATTTGTCTATTAACCCTCTAACTAGGATGCAAAAATGGACGCCCCACTTTCTACTCGCCTTGATAAGAATTGTATTTATAAAATATAAAATTAATCTAAAACTAACACAATAAGGTCTGTTTTAACATTTACAATAAACTTTAATTTATTTAAATTTTGCTTCTTCTTTTATACTCCTACATTGATGGTAAATCAAAATGTTTTAGTGTGCCATGTAACAATAAGTATGGAGCCATGCATGGGCATACTTGAGTTACATAAGCAACATGATTCACCTCTCATCTAGCCTAATTCTTGATAAATCACTTCCTATAAATACCAGATGATTTAAGAGCACCAAAGAAAACACACAACAATTCATCCATTACTCATTATTAATTAGTTTCTATATTACAAAACTTCAA
Source organism: Pseudognaphalium luteoalbum (assembly GCA_963422505.1). Classification (NCBI taxonomy): domain Eukaryota; kingdom Viridiplantae; phylum Streptophyta; class Magnoliopsida; order Asterales; family Asteraceae; genus Pseudognaphalium; species Pseudognaphalium luteoalbum. The sequence goes on from OY730198.1 coordinate 97,344,243, forward strand.
TACCTCCATCATGTCAGGAAATGGTGTTTTCAATGGAGATTGTGATGTTGCAGGCTACCCATCTATCGTTAAGGGCGGTTTTGTGGAGACAAGTGAGCAGAGTTTTATGGTTAATGGCAAGCCGTTGTATTTTAACGGCTTTAATGCTTACTGGTTGATGTGTCAGGCTGCTGATCCATCTTCGAAAGCTACAGTTAGTGATGCTTTTCAACAAGGTTCCAAACTCGGTATGAACGTTGTTAGGACTTGGGCTTTTAGTGATGGCGGCAACAAACCGTTACAAACCTCTCCTGGTGTTTACAATGAGAACATGTTTAAGGTTATTAGTTCATATCAATTTGTTTCTTTTTCCGTTCAATATATATTGTTTTAAGAACCTTAGTTTTGTGATAAATGACTCGTCTTTTTTTTGTTTTAGGCATTGGATTTTGTGATATCAGAAGCTAAGAAACATGGGCTGCACTTGATTCTGAGCTTGGTTAATAACTGGGATGATTTTGGAGGTAAGAAACAGTATTGCCAATGGGCTAAAGATGAAGGCCAATACTTGAGTAGTGATGATGAATTCTATTCTAATGCTGTCACTAGAGGATATTACAAGAATCATGTTAAGGTATATATGCTCTATAACCTATCATTGTTCTACTTATTCTATATGTTATTAAATTTAAGCATGTTTCAATAATTGTTCTACTTGTTTACAGAGCATCCTTACGAGACGCAATACAATCACTGGTGTTGCTTATAAGGATGATCCCACGATTTTTGCATGGGAGCTCATGAACGAACCCCGTTGCCAGTCCGATCTATCTGGAAAAACGCTTGAGGTAATTGATTGATCAACAAATTAAAGACCTTATTTATGGTTTATGTGTGTATAATTAGCAAGTAGTACTATTTATTCTTGTAGGATTGGATAGTTGAAATGGCAGCTGAAGTGAAAGCCATAGACAAGAACCATCTTCTTGAATGTGGGCATGAAGGTTTTTTCGGTGAATCAATTCCTGATATGAAACAATATAATCCAGGCTATGAAGTTGGGACTGATTTTGCTTCAAACAACCTCAACAAAAATGTAGACTTTGCTACAATTCATATCTATCCTGACCAATGGTAGCATTAATTCCTTAGCAACAAAATCATTTCTGTGCAACATAATATTTTGTGTCAATTATAACATTTCAGTACTTAAACTTTATAGGTGTTCAGGAGCAAGTGCTGCAGATCAAGCTGAATTTGTGGAAAAATGGATAAAGTCCCATATCGAGGTTTGCAAAACAGTCTTGAAAAAACCTTTACTGATTGCTGAATTTGGAAAGTCTTCATGGTCTTCGGGTTATACCGTCGAAGCAAGAGATGAATACTTTGAAAAGATCTTTGATATGGCTTATGACAGTGCAAGCAAAGATGGTTCTTGTTCGGGTACAACGTTTTGGCAAGTGATGGCTGAAGGAATGGATAATTGGGGTGACGGTTACCAGGTTGTGTTGGAGCAAAGCCCGTCGACTGCTGCTATAATCGGCAAGCAGTCTCAGAAGATTGCTTCACTCAATAAGCCCGTGAAAATGTAACTGTTTGTTATAAAAACAAACAAGTAAGTTATAACGGACTTCTATCTTTAGGGTGGTAACACTAGTTTTCACCCTTTCTAAAAACTATTACTATAAGTTAAAGAATAAGGAATTTAGTAACCATTAATAATAAAAGGAAGTACTTTTTCAAAGTATTTCTCATGTAACATTCCATCTTTTATAAGATGGATGAGTTTGTATGCTGGACTTAGGTCCTATGTTTAACGATATTATATATTTTAAAAATGTGGTTTTTATTTGTGTTTGCATAATTTTGTTGCTCCTTTTATTTGTATTATATTTACATATTTAGGTTAATTAAGAAATAATAAATGTCGACATCTTTCAATGAGTATTTTATCACTTCCGATTGTTGTGACTAAAACGGATTGAAGCTCACGTGTCATGTCCGTATAGCATTTTTCAGAATTGATTGAAACTAATGGACCTGACGCCGTCATCTTAATTTTTAGTTCTCACATTTACCAATTCACATTTATTTATAACCACGTGAAAAGAAAAACGACGGATATCGATTTTTTGATGGAAAAAACCGATGGACCAGTGCTATCGATATTGGTTCTGTCCGTTTTAAGAGATGGAAATCGACAAACATCAATGGGAATTGTCTTATAACACTTTCATTTCATTTTAAATACTAAAATAATACTACGTAATACATTATTATTCTAGATACTTTTGACTAACAAACGATGTATTAGGTAAATCAAGTCATTTCATAACTATAAAGATTGATTTTTTAATAATTCGATTAAAATTAAGAAAAAGGTGACCGGCTTCGCTGCCCGTTCTAAAGCAAACAAGACCTAATTATCAAAACCACTAGTGATCCCGGGCAGCCCGCACAAACCATCATTTTCAACGATTACACCAAATAAAAACCAGGTCACCGGAAACCACCACGGGCAACGTTAAATCGTCTCGCAGTCGGAGCCGTAAACCGGCGATGGCTGCTTCCACCGCTGCTAAAGTCCTAAACTCCTTCTCATCATCTTCTATCTCCGTCAATTCGTTCGATATGTCTACTCGATTTCCACCGAAATTGGCGCTTAGACCCGATCAAATCCGTTACTGCGTTCAAGCTCTCAAATATTTTAAATCTAAACAGACTGATCAGTATTCTAGTATTGAACAGGAGTTCTCAATTTTGCAGGTTTATTTTTGTGCTTATTTGCCCTAATTTGATTAGGTTTTTTAAATTCGTATGATTATTATTATTATTATTTGTTTAATTGTATAGTGTAATTTAATTGAGTATAAGTTATGTATGGAATACGCATATAATACCTTGATTTCTTCAGTTAGGGTTTGATTTGATCTGATAAGTTGATAACGTGAAGTGCTTAATAGTATCCGCCTATCCGGTATTCCGTTTATGATGTGATTATGATATGGATGCTGACTAGATTAAAGTTAGATAAAAATGTTCCGGTCTTCCGTTATGATGTGGTTATGATATGGATGCTGAATTTTGACTAGATTAAAGTTGTTGAAGAATGTTACTGCGAGTGAGGGAATGTGCGTAGTAGGTCACGCGAAATGAGGATACGTTACAATGATGTGGCATGTACACGAGATTGGAAACCGGCTACATTAGATGTCAGTTAAATTTTACCCTAAGTGAAGAAATCGGAATAGTGTATCATCTAAATTGGAGAGATATAAAGAGTTATTCGAACTAAGGAATACGCATAAAAGTAACTTAGGGTGTTACATAGAGCTAACTGGACATGTTAAGTGTATACTCTTATCTGGACATGAAAGCTAATACGGGGTAAAAATTATGCTTTTTCCTAGGCTTGTCTTAATGACTGCATACTGATTACTATTGTTCATATATTATATGAGTATGTAGGTTATTACATGTAGGCAAATAGTTATTGGCATAAGTTGATATGTAGAAAACAAGTAAATAATGATGTCTTGTTTCAATGTTTCTCTTTTCATTCATGAGATAGGACTGGCCTAGTTTCTTTAGTGGCTATATAAACGTAGTTTTAGTGATAATGCTAGGAATGATTTGACAAGGAACTTTGGTAAATTTGTGAGATATTGTGAATCCTTGGTGCTATATATCCATGCTATATATAAATATAGTTTGGCCAAAAGTTTTCTAATACTCGTATGTGGCTAATCTTGGATCCCTAATTTATTACAGGATCTTAGGATGATGTCATCAGAAGTTAATAGTAGCTGCTCTGTGGCTAGACTACATGTTAATTGTAGAAAAAACCGCTACTCGGATGTTGTACCATGTATGCTACTCACACTCTTTCTTGTCATTTCCCTTCATGTGCCCTATCGTTATGTAGAGAAATAACAATGAGTGACCTTTGAACTCCTTTGTTGCAGTTGATGCAAACAGGGTTGTTATTGATCCATGCAAAGATCACAGGCCATCAGCAATGGGATACATTAATGCTAGCTTTATTACAGCAGAGGTCATTGCTATTTTCTTATAATTAATTTTTATTTTCAGCTGCTAAACATTATTTATTAATTTGTAAGAAACCAAATTTGAGATGTTTATGCTTAATGAACAATTTCTCTTATGATTTGTATAGGCTAATCCATCTGAAAGTGTTTCTCGGTTCATAGCCACTCAAGGCCCCCTTCCTGAAACCTACGAAGATTTCTGGGAAATGGTACTCCAGAATCATTGTCCAGCAGTTGTGATGCTCACCAAGCTAGTTGACCACAACCGGGTATTGAGCTTTATGTAATCTCCAGGAAATTTTTATAATGATATTTCATTTCTATTAATTGATGTTTAATCTCCCGATAATAATTTCTAAAAATTTAGTAATTTTGGTAATTAATGTGTTATAGAACTAAACTAGTGAATGATACCATGTCATTGTCTCGTCGACATATATTAAAGTCGTAAGCTATCTTCTATTTAAGCCTAATAGAGATTTATTACCAAATCGATAGTTACTGTTGTTTTTATCATCTTTTTCTATCTTATAATATAGAGATAGGGATAATGAATTTACATTTATGTACATCCGGCATTGCTTCTTTTCTTCTTTGTGTGTGTGTTGTTTTTGATATATTGATGTTCCATCTTCCTAATTCTAGTCTCAATTCTATAATAGATCCAAAAGTGTGGAGACTATTTTCAAGCAGAGAACGGTCCAAGATTATTTGGAAATATATCTACTGTTACCAAAAGCATAACAACAACTGACAGCTCATTAGTGTTGCGGCACATGGAGGTGAATCGTGAAGAGGTGAGTCGGTTGCACTTTAATAATATCTCATATTGTTTCTGTTGGCACTGATTCTTGTACATTCACCTGAATTCAGTCAGAGAGTCCTCCTCTACCTGTTTTGCATATTCAATATCCTGAATGGCCTGATCATGGAGTTCCACGTGACACTTTGGCTGTTCGAGAGATTTTTAGAAGATTATGCCATCTGCCGTCATCCAAAGGACCAATTGTGGTGCATTGCAGGTTTGGCTGATTCTTACAAGGATATGCGCATTAAAGATGTTTCGAGATAAAATAAGGTTTTCGTGTATCTAATAAATTATTACCTTTTATACAGTGCAGGCATAGGTAGAACTGGAACATATTGTGCAATTCATAACACCATCCAAAGAATTCTAATTGGTGACATGACTGCCTTAGATCTTGTCAAAACCGTAAGCACTTTCAGGGCGCAGCGGATGGGGATGGTCCAAACATTGGTATGTCCCATTTACATAAATATGTGATACTGTTTGTATGTGTTTTTGCTATTTAAAGCTGTTAGTTGGTCGTGTGTTTGAAAATTCTATCATAAAATGGCCATGAGGAGCATTCTTTTGATAAAATGACATATGTCTTGCTGGATAACGTCACTTGTTTTAGCTTAGAAGAAGGGTAGCTAGGTGATTTTTTTTCCTCCCTGATTTAGGTGCATCCAGTTTAGAACTGATTATATTAGATATAAATAATTAGATAATCAGACTGTATTATAAGAAAAGCTGCAATTATTGATGTGGCAAAGCTAATTTAGAAATACCTTAAATGCTGTAGAGGAAGTTGGATACCTAGGTGGAATAGAGAATCCACAAATATATTTCATTGAAATGTAACAAAGTAGAGCTTTTTTCAGATATTCTTGTGTAGTATATAACTCATAATAATTGATGTGTAGTATTTAACTCATTAAAACGTCACTTGTTTTAGCTTAGAAGAAGGGTAGCTAGGAGATTTTATTTTATCCTGATAATCAGTTTTGTTGCATCCAGTATAGAACTGATTATTTTTAAGATATAAATAATTTAGATAATCAGGCTGTATTATCAAACATAAAAAGCAGCACTAATTGATGTGGCAACGCTAATCTAGAAACACCTTAAAAGCTGTAGAGGAAGTTGTATACCTACGTGGAATAGAGAATCGACAAATATATTTCATTAAAATGTAACAAAGTAGAGCTTTGACAGATATTCTTGTGTAGTATTTAACTCATAACTTTTCTATCTCGTGAAAGTTACAACACTTCTATTCTTGGTGGCGCATGAAAATTGTAATTTTCCTTTCTTGGAAAATTTTTCATGCACAATGACCCATTTGTATGTCTTTACTCATGGTATTGGCTTTTTACGAATACTTTTTTATTGCTTTTATTGGAGATCTTAAGTCCCTAGAGAAGTCGAACAACATGGTCGGATTGTGTTTAGTCTGGTCTTTTACTAAAAAGTGTGGTACTCAAATTGTATGCTTCAGGATCAATACGTCTTCTGCTATGAAGCTATTATTGACGAACTTGAAGACCTTATTTCTGGTTCCAACATTCAGGAAAGCTTAAAATGGTAAATTCATCTTTATACAGTTTTAAATACAACTTTAACTCTTGTTAATTAAAGAAATGATGCAAACCTTTCACATGTATAATGCAGATTGGTGATGCTTGATCTAATCTAAAGCTTGTGCTCGTGAAGGACCCAAACTCCACCATTGGTTCATTTACACCAATTCAGAGTTAACTGCAAAGTTGGTTAGCATATCATTGTTTAGGTGTAAGGCAATGTGCATTCTTTGCTCTCCAGTAAAATAATAGTATCATTCTTTGCCCTAGGGTCGAATTGGTGTTGATTAGGTGTGTGATTAGTAATGGTACAAATTCAGTTGTGATTTGGTGTTTTGTACTGATAAATCCCTTACTGAGAGTTTCTACATCATTATGTGCACTTTTTACTTTTTCTTACAATGAAGATGATTGAATTACAAACCAGAAAAGCTGCACAGTTGGTATTCCGTCTAGATTCATGCAAGTGTGCTATAAAAAAAATTCTTTCTACAGTTTATTTCATTAAGTTACATCTGGTTGATTATATTATGAATTTTGGTTTTCATCTTTTGTAGTCTGACAGTAGATACATGTATTACATTTTGAAGAAACCGAAACCATGCTAATTCTGAGTTAGAGAGTGCTTGGCATTGTGTTTTCAAAATGGCGTTTTGAAAAACCATTGTAACCCGAGTTTCTAAAATTGTGTTCTCTATAAAAACCGTAAATAATCATTAATCTGTCACACCTTTCATCTAAATTTAGATTTTGCAAGGACTATAATCAATTTTTACATTTTGCAATGACGATAATCAGTTAATCTCTACACCCCCTTAGACTTTAATCTAGTGATCTCAAAATTTCCAAAAAGATAATGCATGTCAACCATCTGATTATAATGCAGTTGCTAAGATTTGAAATGGATCAAACCAGCTTCAACTTTGTCATTGAACAAAACTTAGCATCTAAGGATCACAATATATAAACAGAAATCGTGAAATGTTAATACTAAACTGATTCCTTCAATTTAAGTTTGGGAGCAAAAATGAGTGGAATATACATAATGGACATTATCATACTACTAATCCATCAGTTTGTTTTGAGGATTAAGTAATCCATGGAATGGTTTTCTAGGCGTTGGCGTTCGATTCTCCATTGACTGCAGTCTTTGCTTGAGATGAAAAACTTCAACCTGCATTTCTCATATCAATAACCAAACGTTTAGAATGAAATACCTAAGATGCCCTTAAACAGTAGCATACTAGCATGTAACACAAGCATAGATAAAAAGTAGCCAATGTAGTATGCAATATTCACATTGGATGGTTCTGTTTACTTTTCTAATGTTCATAAACTGAATTTTATGGGCAAATCCGTGTATTTCTAGAAGATGAGTTCTAAACGAAAGTTGTAGCCAACAGACATACGGAGGTTTTCCAAGTGGTTTCACGCGTTTATCTTATGTTTTCGATTTATTATGATTTTTCTAATAGGACGAAAATTTTGGACAGAAACTGTGTGTGTATTATATGTTTGAAAAACGAGTTTTAGCTTATGTTTTGGACATTTCTTTGCTAAGTGAACAATTATATATGTAAGCAAGAGTTAACCAAGTAAATCTAGTGGAAGAGAAGGAGATCTTACAAAGGAAAATGGTGATCTAGAGCCGAGACAAGATGAAGATGTGCACGGTTTTGCTCCTAGCTTCCTTTCTCGCGTTTTTCTTTCAAGAATGATGGTGGATTATGGTGGTGGATGTGTGGCTGCTGGTTCTTGGCCAAAAATGAGAGGAAGAAAGGAAGAAATGGAGAGGAAATGAGGAGTGTAGATGGATTTATGTCATATGTGGTATGGGTTTGGTGGTTTTCAAGTCAAAGAAGCAACAACATGGTGAGGGGTGTGGAAGGCATGGCCTAACCGGCCATGGTGGGTCCCAAGGAGGTATGGGTGTGTTTAAATCTTGTTTCCAAATATGTGTCATGTGCGGTGCTCGTTTACTCGATCGTTTGAGCGTTTAATTAATCGTGTAACGTTTTTAAACGTTTTAATTGTTAGCGTGTAATCGCAATATTTTTAACCGAAATATTTTATGAAAATACTTTATATTGAGTTATAAAAATATAACTTTAGTTTATTTTGTTCGTCAGGCGCGTTTCGCGCGTTTTTATCGTGTTTGGTTAGTTTTATACGACACGAAATACGTTTTATATATTATTGAAATAATATAAAGGAAACAATGATTTTATTAAATAATCTCATGTCATTTAATAATTTTGTTCACCAACGTTCGTAATTGAGGTGTCGGAATCCATCCGATATGAAAATGCATGATTTAACTTAATCGCGTATGTGTGTATATATATAAGTATACCAAAATGTTACACATAATTAGCCTAACACTAACTAATTACATGTAATTATAATATGATTCGGTATTATTAATAGTTCAAATTTTTCGGGTGTCACAACAACTTATATCAAGTAGAGTTAGGTATTAAGCTCATACGAATGTAAGCTATCACTTTCATCCTAATCTCTAAGCTCATTAAAGTACAGTTTATAACAAATTCTTTGAATGGGGACATATAAATTTTAGATAAGAAAGTGCACATGCCTCATGCTGATCTCCCATATCTCTCCCTCCGCATTTGATATTCGGAAACCTCAAATGCGCATAGATAAGATCAGAGTAAATATCAGAGCCCAACACGAATTGACGAATTTGAACTTCAAGGAGAGGTCGTTTTTACTGCCTAAATATGCCCCTAAATAATAATGCAAAATGCTCATAGATGATAATATATGTGGATACAAACATGTTAAACTATTAACAAGTATGATCCAGATCCAAGCAATAACAAAATTGACTTGATCATGAAGAGTACAATTATATTAATAAACAGCTAAAATTTCCTTGAATTATATTAGTTACAATTATATCAAACTAAAAGATGGTTACATCGTACGGTTAATAACATGGCACACACTTTCAGACAGTCTCTCACCAACTTCAAAAGTTCCCGTTCTCCTGATTTGACGTCATCGAACAATTTTAGGACTAGCTGCTTGTGGTCAGCTAAATTAGTTCGTATGATGTTTATATCCACTCCCCTTGCAAAAGAAATCAGTTTACCCCACTATTGGTTAACAAAGATATCAAACTATCGCTGACTCGATATTGCCCGACCCTTCTCGAATCATTCAAGGCTTTCGCCACGACAGCGTTCCTTACGCCCTCCGCAACAACCAATATGACATGAGCCATATGGCACTGAAGGGGACCTGTCGCATTCCGATTCAAATCACAAGTTTTCAATCCATCAATCAGACTACCCACACCAGTTAGCCATATCTTCCAAAGCCACACCTCTCATCAAACTATCGTATGAACTCCCACAACCCAATTAATAACATGAAGTAGGTGAAATACCTTGAATGTCGTTAAATACCAGTGTTTTGAAAATCGGACCGGCTGAACATTGTTAAATACGTGCATTGTCCGTGGATGTAAATGTACATATGTAGAGGTCACTTCTTCGCATCAAGCAAAGCAACCTCCTATCATCTTTGTTGAGTAAGCTGATTTGAACATATTAAATGTTACCATACCTAACAAAAGCTGTAGGAGCGTCATACGTATAAGATTAATTACATTTGTTATTAAATCGTCATAATCTTGATTTGAAATGCGAAATAGTGTTTGTGGTTCCGGGTTGCCATTATCGGGTTTGTGTGTTTGAGATTTTTAGGGTTTGTGATTTTCCATATAAGAGGTTTTGGGTTCAAGAAAGGGGGAAAAGATGTAAAAATAAGGACTAATTTTCATTTAAAACAAGACAAGATGTATATTAATTAATCTCTCCTTAATTTAAACCCCTAAATAATAATGCAAAATGCTCATAGATGATAATATATGTGGATACAAACATGTTAAACTATTAACAAGTATGATCCAGATCCAAGCAATAACAAAATTGACTTGATCATGAAGAGTACAATTATATTAATAAACAGCTAAAATTTCCTTGAATTATATTAGTTACAATTATATCAAACTAAAAGATGGTTACATCGTACGGTTAATAACATGGCACACACTTTCAGACAGTCTCTCACCAACTTCAAAAGTTCCCGTTCTCCTGATTTGACGTCATCGAACAATTTTAGGACTAGCTGCTTGTGGTCAGCTAAATTAGTTCGTATGATGTTTATATCCACTCCCCTTGCAAAAGAAATCAGTTTACCCCACTATTGGTTAACAAAGATATCAAACTATCGCTGACTCGATATTGCCCGACCCTTCTCGAATCATTCAAGGCTTTCGCCACGACAGCGTTCCTTACGCCCTCCGCAACAACCAATATGACATGAGCCATATGGCACTGAAGGGGACCTGTCGCATTCCGATTCAAATCACAAGGTTTCAATCCATCAATCAGACTACCCACACCAGTTAGCCATATCTTCCAAAGCCACACCTCTCATCAAACTATCGTATGAACTCCCACAACCCAATTAATAACATGAAGTAGGTGAAATACCTTGAATGTCGTTAAATACCAGTGTTTTGAAAATCGGACCGGCTGAACATTGTTAAATACGTGCATTGTCCGTGGATGTAAATGTACATATGTAGAGGTCACTTCTTCGCATCAAGCAAAGCAACCTCCTATCATCTTTGTTGAGTAAGCTGATTTGAACATATTAAATGTTACCATACCTAACAAAAGCTGTAGGAGCGTCATACGTATAAGATTAATTACATTTGTTATTAAATCGTCATAATCTTGATTTGAAATGCGAAATAGTGTTTGTGGTTCCGGGTTGCCATTATCGGGTTTGTGTGTTTGAGATTTTTAGGGTTTGTGATTTTCCATATAAGAGGTTTTGGGTTCAAGAAAGGGGGAAAAGATGTAAAAATAAGGACTAATTTTCATTTAAAACAAGACAAGATGTATATTAATTAATCTCTCCTTAATTTAAACCTTTAGATCTTATCTTGCCCTTCCGTTCACTAAGTAACTTTGATCTTAACCCTTAATAACTATCACTTAGGAAGCTTGATTAATCATAAATCAAATTTGTCACTAATTGCCTTTAAAATTCGAAAAGGGTTTTTAAACACTTTATAGTACATGCATTCATCAAAGTAAAATAAATTGTATAGAAAGAGAGAAAATTCCTGTCCAAATTCTATTAAACCAAAGGTTCAAAATGTATTCATTAAAAGAAATACAATATGCTATACATCATCAAAGTTCTAAATTCAGTCATTTTCAAATCACAGCCTTGTTAAAATAGCAGATCCGGTCATTCCCTAATCAAAACCTCATCAGGACAGCAAACCTTAATTCTTTCCTCCTGCAAAACAAAGGCAATTAAGGAAACACTAATAATCAAATAAAAAAAAACTTATAAGAAACTTACCTCCAATGTTACCTAAAAACTGATAAACTAAACTGCAGATTGTAGCAGTGTACAACATTAAATAAAGCAGCTTATCAACACGCCTTTTAACATCAAAAGATTGTTTCACCAAAATTTCTAAAAATAGATTAGCAGCATCTTTGGTTTGAAAACAAACATCAGCAACTTTGCCATAGTAATCTTCAAAGATACATAATATAGCATCAATGAGATCTAAGAAGAGCCTTGAAAAAACTAACTTGAAACCTACATATGAAAATGTACATTGTTACTAACAAACGGAAAGTATATAATGAGATTTAAATGAAATTACTATATATAGAAAATACTCCTTGCAAGAGGTCATAAGCTAGGATTAAGGTCAATTATTTATTCAATACTGGTTTAATAAGACTGATTCGAATGATAGGCAGTTAGGCATTTTGAGAAAATGCTGATGAAAATATTAAACTTTATGATAAGTACAACTGCTAGAAGGTATTAGTAATAAAATTGGTACCGCTATCAATATCGAATTTGAATTTAGAAAGTACTAGGTTTGACTTAAGAATTCAAAGTATGCTTTCTTTAGACCTGAATGTTATTTATGCATTCAGTCCAAGAGAAAAGTATGCCAACTAAAAGGAGCTTTGAATGTGGTGGCATCAAGTGCCAAGAAAATTCTAGTAATGGGAGGCACATGTTTCATCGGAATCTTTCTTTCCAGACCACTTGTTGAAGAGGGCCATCATGTTATTTTAGAGTCCCGAATATGCGTGTATGTGAAAATATATGTTTTTATGCATCAACGTGTTTTGGCAATGCCAGAATATGACATTGATAACGTATAAATAACATTTTTGTAAACCTGGTTATACTTCTGGAACACGTTAAGCCGTATTTAATGAAGTTATTATTTCCTTAAATATCAGAATTTATAATTAATATGTGTATAAAAAGGGTAAATATTAGATTCAATTACTGAGTATTAAATACAAATAATAATATTTAAGAAAATTTCAACTTCATTAAATGCGGTTTAACGTGTGCCACGGAGCACACGTTAACAAAACCCTTATGAAATTACAAGAAAAATACAACTAGACACACATATATGACCATTATTGTTTAATTAAACAAGAATGTCATCGTTTATATAGATCTTTACCTCCTAAATTGATAGCCATTGTCCAACACATTTATGGGCTACAAATGCATTTGTATAAAAGATTATTTTTGATATATATACATGCAAAAATCTATACAATTCAAGATACTTATTTCATTTTTATTTTCAAAGATCTTGAATACTTGAATAGTATTCACTTATCTCGATATTTCAGATTTAGAAATACTAAAATAATATTTAGAAGTCCAATATAAAAAGAAAAGAGTATGAAATACTAACAAGATTGATTGATTATGATTTTCATTAATATATGTTGTAGTTCTTACGTTATATTATGAGTATACTATTAAGCATTTCATGTCTACACTACAAGGGTGACAATTTGATTTATATTTTTATCTATAAATTTAAAAACTTGAGTTTACAATATATATATATATATATTGAAAAAATCATCCATGTATTCATTATATGTGTCACTATTTAATATATTTTCGTTATGCTTTCGTTTCAACCTTCAGCTTATATGTTAAGTGTTAACCCGTTAAAGATTTTAGGAGTCCGTATAGTTTAAAACTCGATTCCTTTACTTACGGGGAGTAATTGATTTACTCCATTTAAGTTTTACCATATAACTTAATATTTTACATGAATGTGAATGAATGGAACCATGGTAAGGTGATACGGGTGCATTTAATCCAAAATCAATAGGGTTTATTATTTTGTTATGTATCTAACTTTACACTTTAAACTACTTTAAACTATTGTATGTAACATACTTTCATTTGTTCTATTGTATGTAGAGAACTTGTGAATTTTGGGTATGATCAAAAAAGCAAACTTTACTACCTGGGTCTTACCCAAAAAGGAAATTCTATATACAATAGACCATATTTACAACTTCAATACATACAATAGAAGTTTTCAAAGTTCGACTTATACAATAGTAAAAAGTGTAAAGTGTAATACATAATGAAACAATAAACCCAAATCAACAATAATAAAAGTGTTTGTTTCATTATACGCTGAACTTTGGACTTGTTAATATAATATGTATTTAACTTTTAAACCATCTATCGTATCATGTAAACCTTCTAAAACATCTTATTGCATGCATTTAATTGTTGTTGTGTGTATGAAACTTATTAACGAAGTGAGTAAATTAATATAGCAAAAATCACGGAAAAAAAATACAATAAATTTTTTGAAAGTTAACTTCTGATTCAAAAGTTGAAAAGATACATTAAGGCTATGTTTGGCGAGAAGCTTTTCAGAGTTTTTAGGAGCTTTAGCTTTTAATTTTAAAAATAAAAGCTTCAAAAATAATAAAAGCCTTGTTTGATGTGTAGTAGTTGTAGCTTTTAATTTACATGAAAAGCTCCAAATTGAAAAGCTAGTGTGTAGTAGCTGTAGCTTTTAATTTAAATGAAAAGCTCCTTTTAAGTCATTTTATACTTCAAAATTACAGCTACAGCTAGTTTGCAAGACAAATTTATAGAAAAAAAATTATAGCTTACAACTTGAATTTACAGCTACAACCTACAGCTAGTTTTACCAAACATACCCTAATAAGAAGTACAAAGTTAACGCATAACAATACTATAAACTCGATAATAAACATAAATAAAATATCATAGTCCTAGACGATAGCCAGTTTTATATCAGACCCTAGTGTAAGGGTTGGCCCAAAAAGGTAAACTATTTGGACCAATAAAAGGCCTAGTTATCATCAGATAAGGCCTAGTTAAACCTTTTAAGAGTTATGGTCATAACCCAGTGTTGGGTTATTTTGGGCCTAGTACTGACCCAGTTTTGCCTTTGGGTCAACTTTCAATCTTCATTTCATGCTATTTACTCGGATTTTATTTAGTGGACATTTGTGAAAGCTTAAATTAACATAGTTACTAGGCGTGATCAAAAAAACCGGGTTGGGTAATTGACCCGGTGACAACCCGAAAAACCGACCTGAATTATACCCGGGTAGTCAATACCCGGTTCGGTTTTTAGGAGTACCCGGCGGGTACCCAACCGGGTACACACCCAGACACTTCAAATCGGGTTGTACCCGGGTTGTACCCGAACCGGTTCCAAAAACCGGTTTAAAAACCCGGTTTGGACCCGGTTTTTTCACTAGCCGTTGTGTTTGAAGTTGTAGCCGTTTTATATCCGTTTTTTTGAGTTTTTTTTACCATTTTGCCATCCTAAAACTAGTATAAATAGATACCTTGAGTTTGGGTTAGTTACAACACTCAAACTCACTCATTTTAGTGAAAAGCCACTCAAAACGCTTACGATTTACATACGAAACTCTCAAAACATTACTCTCATCCTCTAAAAACGCTCTAAAAATGACAACTCAAATTTCTTCAATTAACGATTTTGTTGGTTCGTCAAATGCACCAACTATTGTTCAAGTTTTTCAAACAAAACGTAATCCGGAGATTTGGTGTAACTTTGACAAAGTGTTGTTGTCGGATGGTTCGACTAAGGCACATTGTAAACGATGTGGGAGTTTTTTAAAAGCCGACTCCAACTCAACGTTGAATAAACATACTTTAAAGTATTGTAGTTCAAACAAAACTAATCCGGAGGAGGGTCAAGCAACCATGTCACGGGATGGAGCCATTTTCACATACCAAGCGGACCGGTGTCGAGAAGCATTTGCCGGCTTTGTGATTCAAGAAGCTTTGCCGTTCAACCACTTCGACAACCCTCGGTTTACTAAGGTTATTCAAAATACTCTTCAACCCCGATATAATCATGTAAGTTGTCTTACCCTTAGACGTGACTTAAGTTGTGGAAAAATGCTAAAATTCAACTAATAATCGGTTTTGAAAACTTAACTACAAGTGTATCTTTAACAACGGATGTTTGGTCGGCTCCTCATGGTTTGCCCGGTTCGTACCTTTGTGTTACCGCACTTGGCAAATGATGAAACGTACCATTGCTTTTGAAAACTTTGACTATCCTCACACGGGTCAAAGATTATTTTACATGTTACGTGATGTAATGAAAATGTTTAAATTAGAACAAAAGGTTTTTTCTATCTCGTTTGATAACGCGAGTAATAACACAAATGCCGTTCAAAAATTAATACTAAAATACGCACCACCTCTGAAAGGAATTTTCTACCATAGTAGATGTGTTGCACACATTATTAACTTGGTTGTGCAAGACGGATTAGCGGTTCCACAAATAAATGTAGTAAAAGAGGCCTATAAAACTATGTTACAAGATATATTTTGCAAGGGTAAGGCTAGATACAAACATTACATGAGATTGTGTAAGGAAACGGATTCCATTTTTTTAACCGCTAATTGGGATATGCCCGTAAGATGGAATTCGACTTACAATATGTTTGTATGTGGTTTACGCCAACGTGAGACTTTACAAGCTTTTCATCATCAACTTGTCCAAAGGGGTTATGCAAACGAATTTCCAATCGAATATTGGGACATTATTCAAAAGGTAACCGAATTGCTCAAACTTTTTAAAACCGCCACTACTTTGTTATCGGGTGTTTATTATCCCACAATTCATTTGGTACTTAACCAAATTTTTTTAATATGTTCAAAGCTAAGTGAATACGAATTTGTTGGGAATGCATACGCAATCATGGTCTCTCCCATGAAAGAAAAACTAAGAAAATATTTTAGAGAAATGCCACCGGTAATTAGTTGTGCCGCCGCATTAAACCCATGTTTGAACGTCTCCGGGGTGGAATTGCTTATCGATAACATTTGTCAAGATTTGGAATTGAATGACGAGGACCCATTTTTTGCACAAAATACAAAAGACCATTTTAACAAATGTTTTAAAGATTTATTTGGTCATTATTTTCAAAAATATGGTTCAACAAATGCTTGTTCTAGCTCGGCTTCTACAATGTTTGGTTCATCTTCCTCTCGCGATCCAATGATTAACTTATATAATAGTTTAAGGCAAGAAAACCATAAACGGGCAAGGGGTGATGGTAATCAAATGAACACTAGTGAGTATGGGAGATATACTGGAACCGATTTTTTAAACACTATACAACCCGATGAATTTGCAAAATTTGATATTTTGGCTTGGTGGAAAGGGAGGGAACCTCAATTTCCCGTTCTAACCATCATGGCCCGAGATATACTAACCGTCCAAGCTTCTACGGTAGCTTCGGAATCCGCTTTTTCACTTAGTGGCAGGGTACTATCCATACGAAGAACAAGACTCACACCGGCCTCATTAGAGATGTGCATTTGCTTGAAGGATCACCTAGACGCCGCGGAACGTGTACAACACATTTCAAGTCTTGAAGGTGAAATGGAATACGAAGGAGATATACACGATGTCGAGGTGGAAGCGGGTATGGCAATATCACTTTCTGATGAAGAAATTGCTCTCGATGAAGCTGCACGGGAGATCATCACCGATGAAGATTTCGACCTTTGAAGAATGAAGACTACGCATTCGAAGATATTAATAAACCTTGAAGATTTTGAAGAATTATGAAGACTTATTTGTTTCAAGAATATTGTTATGATGATTTAGAAGACTTTGTTTTAAGTAGTTGTCAAGTTATGTAGAAATAAATAGAAGTGTTGTTGTTATGGTAAACGGGTCAAAAGGTGTCCAAATGGTTCAAAAATTAGTCACATGGCCGAATTCTTTGTTATCGTGAAATTTGAAAAAGTATCAAAATGGAAAGTTTTATTATTTTATATTGGAGGTGCCTGCAAAATTTCAGGTCTTAAGTCTTTACAAGTAAAAAGTTATGCGCATCGGAATTTCGGCTTAAAAAAAGCTGGATGGTATCCAGTACCCGCAGGGTACAAGTGTACCCACCGGGTACTCATGCTTGTTCTTCAACAGAAACTAAAATGCATTGAGTACCCGCCGGGTACAACATGTACCTGTCGGGTACATTATGTTTACCCGTTTGTGTACCCACCGGGTAGTTCATACTTAACCGGGAACCAAACAAGTGTACCCATCGTGTACTACTTGTACCCGCCGGGTACTCTTGTTTCCAGATTGATATTAGGCGCCTCCAAGGCAGTTTTCTTCAAAACTCATATACCCAAACCTCTCCAAAAACCGTGAGAAACACCACCAAACCCCCAAATCAACTATCTTTCAAGCAAAAACTAGTGAATTCAACCCGCATAACACTTCTACAACATGTTTAAGGTATGATTAACAACTTTTTCATTCAATGCTCTTAATTTTCATGGATTGATTGAAGCTTTCAAATTTAAGTTTTCTTAAAATTGAATGTGGGAAAGTTTTAGTTGTTTATATCTCTGATTATATTGTGTGTTATATGTGGTCACACCTTATGATAGCATGAATTCGTGTTTAGTTTACATGATTATGCAAGATTGCAAATTTAGGGTTCTTGACACACATTTTGGGGAAAATTAATTTTGTGTAATGATATGCTCAGAATTGTTATCCATTAATGTAATGATATGCTTAGAATTGTAATCCATTAACGTATCTGTGTAATGATATGCTTAGATTTGTTCATGGCAATTTGAAGTATTCATGGCAATTCTTAGTGTTCAAACCAATAGTTCGTGTATATGGCTATGCTCTTATGTGATGGATGAATTGTTTATGGCAATTCTTTCATTTGTGTTTTGTAGGGAAGAAGCAAGAGACAAAAAGGCACCACATCTGAGACTGCTAATGATGAAGAGGGTGACCGCCCTCAACCGATGAGCATTGATGCTCTACTTGTTCCCGATACAATTCACCCATGGCTCAGATTTAGTAACAAGCTAACAAAGTACAATACGTACTGTCAAAAACTGAATTTGTTGAGGGGGAAAGAATGTGATTTATCAAGGGTGGTCGATTGGGAACCACTAGAACAAGCAGGGGTAGTCAATGGAATAAAGGATATCATTAGGAAACGTTATTTCGTGGATCACATAGCATTTGAATATGAAGAATGGGAAGGAATATTTCAAATTCAAGAGCAGGTATACAAGGAGCTATGTGTGGAATTCCACTGCACATATGAAATGAATGAGGATGTTAAGACGGCGACTGATAAAACTTTCATGACTTTCCGACTGGGAGGTCAACCAAGGAAAATGAGTATGATGGACCTTGCTGCCTGTCTAGGCATTTATTCTCAAGAACAGCTAGATGCAGATCATTTTGCGGATTACTTGATGGCTAGTGAGATGATCGAGACCGAATTTTATCTCAAGGATGTGTGGCACGAATTTTCAACAAAACCATATGCTAGAGGTGGAAGTTCATACAAAGACATGGATAACATGCAGTTGCGGGTAATCCAACGATGTCTTGCGCACACCATTTCGCATAGAAGGGAGAACACAGAGAGAGTCGGCTTCGCAGACTTATGGTATTTTAGGAAGTTCATAGCGGAGGAGAATATCAATGTGCCATACGCTGTTGCCTGGTATTTACATCATAATGCCAGCGGGATTAGAGGGTCATCCCCTATCTGTAGGGGACAATTTGTTACTAGGATTGCCAAGTCCTTCAACATTAGTTTCCAGGGTTTAGAGCGAGTGATGGCTAGACCGAAAACTGTAGGGTTAGTTCAGTTGTCAATAATAATTACGTGCCCTATCAGGAACCATCAGAGGAACAATTAGCTCAACAACCCAGAAGAAGAAGACATCGGCAAGTGGAACAGGGCCATCAAGAGGAAGAAGCTGCATACGAGCAGCCGGAGCAGGGAGGTTTCCAGCAACAGGGCGTAGCACTACCATCCATGCAAGATCTTATGCAGGGTATTCAGGGCATTCAGGTTAGCCATAATGATTTTTCACAAGAAACCAGGTATGAGTTTGCAGCACAGCGCTACCACAACGCTTGGTAAGACTTTCTGAAGTGGTGCCCAACTACCGGCCTACAGCCTACAACTATCCACCCATGTGGGGTCAGCCTGGAGCAAGCTATCCGCCACCGGTTTATGACGAGAGTGCCGCCTTGGCAGAGCTGCAGGAAGAGTATCGAAGGCAGCAGGAGAGAGAGCAAGAGGAGCGTGGATTCCCCTATGACTATTCCCCATTTTGAGTGCTTGCGTGCCTCATGTGATTTAGACACTTTTAATTGATAACGGTTTATCAAACTACTTTTAATTTTATGTTTGCATATTTTGAAATACTTGACTAGGGATGACGTTTGGTACGTTTTTGTACAACGACATCCCAAAACACTTGGATTTAGGTAAATGTTGGTGTGAATGGTAAAAAGGTGGATCATAGAAACTGTACCCGGCTGGGACCATGGATACCCGGCGGGTACTCACTGGGATGGCGTGAGTACCCAGCTAGAACAACGATTACCCGACGGGTAAAGAGTACCCGGTTTGAAACCGGGTATTGGACCCGAACCGGTTCCTACCGGGTACAAACCGGGTACTATAGGGTTGGGTTTTCACCCACTCAAAACCGAGTCGGGTCCGGGTCGGGTTCTTTAGAAACCGGTTCGTTGACCGTTGACCAATACCCGGTTCAGGTATTCGGGTCGGGTCGAGTAGGGCTAAACCCGGGTTTTGTTCATGCCTAATAGTTACACCTTTCAAGGCTTCAAGCTACATCATTCACAAAAATGTCTAATCTTTAATCTTTCTTACATGATTGACCTGAATGTAGCAGCTTATGTTTTGCTTTAGGGAATGACTATTCGGTTCGTTGTTGCTTTTAGGTCAAATTTTGCTTGATGTTATTCAAAGTATTTGTGTATTGGCTTTCGCCTTTAGAATTATAATTGAAAGTTTAAACTACTATTTAAGTTTGCATCTTAAGTGGTCAGTAGTGTTTGGTATTCATGACTTTTATTAGACTTTACTATGAAGAAAGGTTATAAACATTTATTCAACCCTAATGTTATAACGTTTATTATTGAGACAATACAACCGGTAATTGAATTATAGAGAAAGAAGGTTGAGATTGGATTAAGAAAGTTCATACAAATATTGAAATCTAGTGTTTTTCGTTTCAAGACAATTGTTCTAAAAGTAAATAAGAATTGATTCTCTAAGATAAATGTGTTTTATGTAGAGTGTGGCCACAAAAAAACAATTACTCACTATATAACACTTTAACAACATACGTTGATAACTTAATACATTCAAATTTTTCGATGAGGGTCGATTTTACCCTACATTTTTGTTGCTTTTCTTCATAAAAACGAACGTATTGCTACCTTAGAAATTGGTTGACGTGACTTTCCTTTTATGGTGTTTTTGTATTATTGTTGTTACAAGCAACCATATAATTTGATTTAATTTGTATGTTTCATGTACTAACGTCTAGATACATTATATTCCTCCGTCTGTGGACTCAAACATTACGTCTATATGCATGCTTCATTAATCTTAATATCAATATCCTAATATAGTTAAATTTATGATTTATGATAGTTAATCAATAAGATATCACAAATGTTTTAGTTACTGTACTTTTCTTTTTTTCTTTTTTGGCTTTATTTATTTAATTATTAATTTGGAAAACAGTAGTAGCAAACTTAACTTTTGTTTTGAATGCTATGAAACTAATTAGATAATATTATATATGGGTGTAGCAAAGAAAATGTTATATTTGTAGACTATAGTAATAACCAATATACAAATGCCTAGATTAGTATATATTGAGCTTTCGACAGACATGCTAGTGTATATTACATGTACTTCACGAGTCGTAAATGATCAGAGTCAAGCTACCCGTGAGTAAATTGAATTTGACTATTTAGAAGCTCGATTTGAGGCGAGCTTATTCGAGCTCGGGGTCTAATTACACCAAGTCCGAACAAATTCGTGAGTCTAAATGAGCTTTTCATTTATATAGATAATTATTTATCATGTAATAATTGTAATATATTACACAAGGAGTATTACATGATAATAACGTACTACTATATAGGTAAATCTAAGAAAAAGTAAATAGATATTGTTATAAATAATAAATGAAATAAGATTGAAATAATATTATGCAATAAACAAGTTGAGTCGGAGTCGAACTCTAGCTAGCCTTAGATATGTAATTTGAGACGATCGAGCTCATTTACATCGGAGTCGAACTCTAGCTAGCCTTAGATAAGTAATTCGAGACGAGCTCAATTTTAACTTGATTCGTTTACAATCTAACTGTAAAACGATAGTATGCATGGAGTATATATAATCTTTTGTGTATCCAATCTAACTGTAAGAATTCAACAATTTAAAAATATGTGGATTTAGTAGTAACTAATTGATCACGAGTAAGTGAGTAACGTACAACTCTACACTATGTATCGTGACGCATAATTGAATGAAAAGTATCTACATATCTATGATATAAAGATTTTTCCTCACTTTTAGGCATGCCACATTATCATATTGACTTTTTTTTTATACTCTCCTAACTTGCCACATCATCATACTAATTTTTTCTTATAAACCTTAGAGATTTTCCCTTAAATTTTAGACATACCACATCATCACATTGCCTTTTTTTTAAGTCTCCTAATTTACTACATAATTTTTTTATTATTTATTTTAAAAAATTAATAATTATTACTAAGACTATTATTTATCAATTATATAATTTATTATTATTATAATAATCTTTAAAAAATTGATACTACATTTAATATATAAAAAAATAGATTCATTTTTTAATTCATATCTCATATATTGCAATTAACTAATATTATCATAATCAACTATCATGTTTAATGAAATTAGTTTTAATAAAATATATAAATTGATAAATTTAAGTACATTTTGGTATATGTTACTATTGAGTTTCAATAACAAATTTTAACCTTTCAACAATATTATGTACAATTGAAAAATTAAAAAACATATAATTGATATTTATTTTATAATTATCATATATTCAAGGGCTCAACAAAATATTGTCACTTTTGTCATAAACAAAGTGACAAGATCGGTGTTACGGTGAGAAGTGAGCACATACCCATATTAAAATAAATAAATAAATAAATAAAATTACATCATTTTATGTATCAACTGCTTAAAAAGCAAATACAAGTACATCCTTTATAGTTTAATGTATGTAATTAATCATTTTCATTTTCAATGTTAAATGTATCCTTATTTAACAACATGAAACTTACAAATTAATTTAATTGTATATTTTAAATGATCGTACAACACGCATGATAATAAATAATAAATAAGTAGATTTAAAAGAAGTTTTTTTCCTTGTTTTTTAGCTATGTCACCTCATCAATGAATTTTTACTTGTGTTTTAATTGTTTATCTCTATTTGAGCTCTACATATTACTATAAAATGTACATTTTTTCATTTATAAAATTATATAAAGTCATGATGTCAATACAAAACGGTTCTCATACTACTGTATTATTTAATTTATACTATATATTTAATAGTTTGTATATAATATAAAACTTTTATTTTAATTTTCTGTAGTTTATTTTAGGTTATTACTTATTTTTATTTTTAATAATAATTACACATTTTATGTTAACAATATTAATTCATTTGGCTACGTACAAATCATAAAATTGAAATTTTTAAACGACCGTGTATCGTACCGGTTTTTTAATATGAAACTCATTTATTACTTTAATTAGCCTTAATTCTTTTCTTTAAAAACCTTACTAAATAATATTTTGTCAAATTTATATCATTGTTTATTTTATGTTCAGTTTAATGTCTTTTTTTCTTTTGTCATTTTCGGTATACGTTACTAATGAGTTTCATTATAAATTTCCAACTTTCAACAATATTTATGCAATTAAAAACATAAAAATATATGATTAATTATATTCTCAAATGTACGAGCTCAACATATTTATCAACACTTAACGTAATTTTGCAACTAAATGTTGTTACTTTTGTCATTTACACAGTGATAAGATCGGTACTATTGTGAAAAATTAACAGAGACTCAAATTTCAATCACTCATGGAGAAATAATAAAATTATATCATAAATCATGTATCAATTGCTAAAAATAAATCAACTTCATCAATTATAGTTTGATCTATGTTACAAATCAATTTCATTTTAATTTTCAAGGGTAGTTATATCGTGTAATTAACAACATTATTACTTCATTATAATCCTATTTTATAAACGGTCATGCATCGTACGGGCTCGAAGCCTAGTATAATATAAAATTCCATTAAAAATTGATATCAAAATGCCTAATCATTCTTTGGAAGTACTTTTTTTGGAAAGTTAAACAGAAAATAAATGTTCAAATTTCGTGAAGAATTCTCCCTTCTCGATAACGATTTTTCTTTTTTCTCAAATCATTATATTTATATTATTTTTCCTTAAAACATTGATTATTTCTATTAGTTTCATACGAGTACGTCATCATACGTAATAAAAGTAACGAGACATGGTTTGGATTAATTGGACCAAATTAATGTATAAATTATTGTAGTAAGTTTAACAATCATACAAATTACTTATATTTGTAGAAAGTTCACTATGTTACTTATTTGTATAAATATAAAGGATTTGATCTTTTTGTAATCACATTTTCATTTGTCTTAGTTAGAACTTAGAACCCGTTACCACACTAAAATAGTGAAATTTAATGGGTACTTAACTAACAAGTGATAACTTATTTCAAGTTACTATAAAGTGTAAGTATTTACTATGTTGGCCAATTGCTTCAGAGTAATATAAAATTGTGATTAATGGTTGAAAACGTAATAAACGATATAACCCAAAATTTGACGTGGCAATGATGTGTTAGTTGACATGACAATTTATACCATTGTCACATTATCAATAATATCAATTACAAAATAAGTATGTCCTCTAATACGTATAATTTTAATAGCCGAAAGTTTGATACACACAATGTTAAAATATGAAGGTTGGATATGATATACAAAATACACTTCGGGTTGTAGTTTATACCTCAAATCACTAGGTCCTTTAAATTTACGTTTTATTTTGGCTACTCCAATCAATACGGTGTTCATATGGTAAACTCCGCATTTAGTTTTATATCATCGATGATGCCAGTTACTTATTGAGTTAAGCTATAAAATAATGTAATTTACATATTACATCGGTCCCAATTTGATTATTCAAGTTTTATTTTGGTATATCCCCAAATAATTATTCATTGTTGGTATCAATCGATCAGATAGTGTTGTTTTACTGGATGCATACGAATACAATAATTAATGTAACATTTTTAAAATATGTGTATTATACTTTTATTATATAAGAACAATTAAATTAAATTGGAACCAGGAAGTACCATTTATGAAATATGTTAAAATCCATAAACATCCAATGACGACTTGGTTTTATATTGTTCAACTAACGAGCGTCCACGTACACCAGAATATCAACTACCAATCAAGATTGCGTCCAGGTGCATCTTCTTCTCATGCACCCTCTCACGTGCCAACCAATTTACGTTTCATACCCTTTTACTTTCTTTTTATTTCGAAAACGACTATTGTATGAGTCGAACTTTAAAAAGTTCTATTGTATGTATTGTACTTTCAAAAATGGTGTATTGTATGTATTATTTCCTTTTTGGGTAAGACCAAACAATGAAAGTTTCCTTTTTTGATCTTACCCAAAAAGGAAATAATACATACAATACACCATTTTTGAAAGTTTACTACATATAATAGGACAAATGAAAATATGTCGCATACAATAGTAAAAAGTGTAAAGTTTACTACGTAACGAAACAATAAACCCTACAAAATAAAAAACATATAGTATATATAAAATAAGTTTTTGACCTTAGGGAGAAAGGTATTACTAAATTGAAGGGTTCATTTTCTCATTACATCTTTTTTAGCTCCCTATAACAATTTATACATGTCATCATTGCAGATTACAAATTATGTTGAAATTCCCTGATGGCATCTTGACAATTGTCCGTATTTATGAAATGTTTACAATTCCTTGATCGGACTAGCATTTTATGATTTTATCTGATGATTATATCGGTCTATGTTCGGATTGGTCAAAATCAATTAAACCACTCAAATAACTAGACGGCTCATTTTTTAATCGAGGAAACATGATCACACATGTTGAATATAGAGGAAAAGGACCTCAATCCAATACTATTGCTTGGCAATTAGTATACTTAATACGTAGTAATTGCTTAATTTTAGTAGTTTATTAATGGGAAACAGATATTCTTATAAAAAATCTCCACAGTTTTTAAAACATTTTAAATGAATTGTTTTTATCTTTGTAGTAAATAAGATAAGTGTCATTATTTATTCACATGAACTAAATACAAACACATAGAATCTGTTGTTAAGATCAATATTACAAAACAACTTCTAATATCAATGATGGTCACTAATCTTATCTTTGATACACCTATACACATCAATTTCCTATTGTATTATTATGTGTAATAAAAAAATGCTACATTTATATTTTGGATTACATGATTTGTACATCCATACTTTATAGAGTGCAATCAATAAATACCACATCAATACAAAAGATCAAATATACCAATCAAAGTACCTTCCTTTATCTTCCATTCACGCTAAAGTCAAACTTTCCATTTCTTTAAGGGTAATTTGGTAACTTCCCACATAGTCATCAATGTCATTCCATGAGGCCAAACCAATACGTAGTAAATTATTAAATTCCCTCTAGATCAACAAGTAAGTATAAATGCTCTGAACCAAACTTTGGCTATTCTACAAAAAGATAGCCAGCCGCCCATAAAGATCAAACCTTTTCAAGATTCATAATGTCAACCCTCAAAATCACCAAGAAACACAATAAACATCTCAACAATCCCTTCCCATCAAACCCAAAAACTTTACCCTTTAAACAGGGTACTCTGTTTCTAAATGCCCAAACTACCCTTTCTTCCCACCAAATTTTTAACATTGGAAATGATTTTGAGCTAATTTGGAGATCAGAAAATGGTGGGTATGTTTGTATATGTCATAAATTACAACCCAAAAGATCCATATGGTCAACAATCCCTGGTAAATCATTTATATCTACTGCAATGGCTGAAACAGAAGTCGAAGAAAGCAGGGGATCATTCATCGTAAAAGATCGAAATGTTCAATTAGTATGTGATCATCAAACAATTGATGAAATACAAGTGTTTAAAAATCAAAATGATGTTAATTTTCAAGAAAAAGATCAGGACTTTGTATCTGGGCATGGTGAATTTGGATCACAATTTCCTGTTCTTGAAATAAAAGGTAGGATTTTTAGTACGAGGAAGAACAAAAAGGTGGATCTTTTAGAAAAAGATGTACATAGCTATGTAAAGTATAGATTTTTATTAGAACAAAAGAGTAGTAATCAAATTCGGTTTCAAGTGAAACTTGGGAAACTAAATCGTGGTTCATCACCGAAGCTTTCACCAAGGACTTACAAGGGATTTGTTAAAAAATCGAGTCGAACAAGAAGGATTCGACTTAGGTTATTTGGGTCATTTTTGAAAAGAAAACGGGTAGTCACGGATTCAAGTAACGAAGAGGAAAATGTAGCAATGAAAGATGGTGGATATGAGTGTTTTAATAGGATATGTCTTACATATTCAAGTGAAAAGAATGAAAGATTCTTTGGGTTTGGT
Source organism: Pseudognaphalium luteoalbum (assembly GCA_963422505.1). Classification (NCBI taxonomy): domain Eukaryota; kingdom Viridiplantae; phylum Streptophyta; class Magnoliopsida; order Asterales; family Asteraceae; genus Pseudognaphalium; species Pseudognaphalium luteoalbum. Next base: position 97,371,702 of record OY730198.1, read on the forward strand.
GAACAGTTTTCGCACATGGACTTTAAAGGAAGGAAAGTTCCTATCTTTGTTCAAGAACAAGGAATCGGGAGAGGAGATCAACCAATCACTTTCGCTGCTAATTTGGTTAGCTACAGGTAACATCAAATTTCCTTTATGTATACATACATATAGATTTTAAAGCTTTACATTTGCATACATATGCAGGTATGTATTTTATTATCTGCATGCATTTGTGTATAGAATATGAGAAGAAACATGGTAAACAATTCTATGTCATTATGTAGGGCTGGAGGTGATTGGAGTACAACGTATGCACCTTCACCATTTTATATGACATCAAAGATGAAATCTCTTTACCTTGAAGGTTACAATTATTCAGTCTTTGATCTGACACATGATGACAGAGTTCAGATACAGGTGATGTTTCTTTCAAGCTGTCATCTTACTTCCTCCAACCTGAAATGATAATATGTTGGCTTTTAGGTTGATATAAGTTGCTTTTCTCACGAACATTAAATATAGACATTGTTAGAAGTCTAAATCAGAATGTTTTCTATCTTTAAGGTCTTGTTATGAATAATCTTGAAAAATTGATAACTAAATTATAACCAATGCTTGCAGATACATGGAGATTGTATTGAAGGTAGGATATTGTATGGGAACTCACCTTCTGATCTCATTGAACAATTCACCGAGGCGATAGGCAGACCACCTGAACTTCCTGATTGGATCATATCTGGTGTTGTTGTTGGAATGCAAGGTGGAACAGATAAAGTTCGCCATGTTTGGGAGCAACTCGTTGCTCATGATGTTCCGATATCAGCATTCTGGTTGCAGGTAGTATTTACATATCTGAAGTTGCAATAGGGGTTAGATAATCAGTTTGATGCTAGCTATATTAAAAACTTATAACAAACAAGTAGAGTAATATTAGTAGTACACTCTAAATGTATCGAACTTTGCTATTTATTATCAATTTGTCAAAAAGTCGACACAATAAAAAGTGACTATAACAACTATAAGCAGTAAAGACACATCTAGACGGTAACTTCTAAAAACTTATCATCTAATCTTGATTATTCAATATCACAATATCACTTTCTAAATGCATATTTGGCATTGTGTAGGATTGGGTAGGGGAGAGGAAAACAGTAATTGGATCACAACTTTGGTGGAACTGGGAAGTGGATGAAACACGCTATCAAGGATGGAAACAACTACTTAAGGATCTTAGTGCCCGGCACGTTAAAGTGATGACATATTGCAATCCTTGTCTAGCTCCGGTAAGTCTCATAATATTTGGTAGACAAAAACTATGAACATTATAAGTCATCTTTTAAAGATCGCGTTTGATGTCACAGATGGATAGTAAGCCAGATGCAAAGCGAAACCTCTTTGAAGAGGCGAAAAAGTTGGACATTTTAGTGAAAGACAAGAATGGAGAAACATACATGGTTCCTAATACTGCTTTTGATGTGGGGATGCTGGATTTGACTCACCCTCATACTGCAAAATGGTTCAAGACAATTTTACAAGAAATGGTAGATGATGGTGTTCGGGGATGGATGGCTGATTTTGGTGAAGGCCTTCCTGTTGATGCCTGCATCTACTCAGGTTCGATATACTTTCTTCATAAGATCCAATACGACCACATTAAATACCCCCAAGGGTTTAGAATTATACGTATTATTATACATGTACTGATCTCAAAGACAAGTAGAGTATGTTGTTCACTGAGAAATACTCCTACTTCAATGCTAATAGCCAACAAATAGGAAAATTTCAACTATTGGGGAGTACCAAGACATCCTTAAAATTATACGAGTATATATTTGTCACTTTAAGTCAGAATAGGCAATTATAACCATTTACCAATATTTGGGCTGATTTTGGTTACGGTTTACAGAATGGTCAACTAGATAGCTCAAAAGGTAATGGGTCAAATGGGGCCGCCCAAAGTGAAAATAAAAAATAGAAATATGAAATCATATATTACGCATTCTATCATTATACAAAAAATGTTTGTTGGTCAACACGACCCAACTGACCCGTACTAAGAACCACACATACACTACCCAAACAGCTTGACCTGCCCATTTGCCACCTCTAATTTGTGTGGCTTTTCGTGCGCAGGCCGATAATATAAATGACCTCTAAATATCTGTTATCAAGTAAAGCGCATGTTCAGTTAATCGCTACATAACAACTAAAACATCTATTCTGCAATCTTTTCAGGCGAGGACCCTATTTCTGCACATAATAGATATCCAGAGATATGGGCACAAATAAATCGTGAATTTACAGAAGAATGGAAAGGTACACTTGTTGGAAAGGAGAAAGAAGACCCTTCAGAATCGTTAGTTTTCTTTATGAGAGCAGGTTTCAGAAATAGTCCTAAATGGGCAATGCTCTTCTGGGAAGGGGATCAAATGGTAAGTTGGCAGGCTAATGATGGAATAAAAAGTGCTGTTGTTGGCTTGCTAAGTAGCGGACTTTGTGGGTATGCATTTAACCATAGCGACATTGGAGGCTATTGTGCAGTAAACTTACCCTTCTTCAAGTATACAAGGGATGAAGAGTTGCTATTAAGATGGATGGAGTTAAATGCCTTCACAACAATATTCCGAACACATGAAGTAAGTTATATAGCTTCTAGAGGTGGTAGTTTTATCCCATTACTAATGAATGGGTCAAATCGGGTTAATGTATTATGTATAATGGGTCAAAATAATGAAGTACCTGAAAGAAAACTGGTCAAATGGGTCGAATGGGGCAAAAGTCACCCAAAGTGTATTCATAAAGACCCAAGTTATCCGGGATAAACAGATAAAAACGTACTGTAATAAAAATTGACACACCAAGTGTTTACAAAATATAATAAAAAAAATACGGAGTATATAGAAAGTATAAACCAGGAGTGTTGGACAAAATGTGTTTCTAGGTCAACCCAACCCGACCTGTACAAAGAGTTATAAAGTTTTGACCCGTTGCCCAACCTGCACATTGTACCAAACAAAAAGGCTGTCGTTTTTTAGTTAGTTGTGCAATATATTTTATGTCCTGGCCAGAATTTGATTTGGTTTACACCCACATTTTGTGCAGGGAAACAAGCCATCTGTTAATAGCCAGTTCTACTCAAACGAAACGACATTATCACACTTCGCACGCTTTGCAAAAGTGTACAAAGCTTGGAAGTTTTACCGGGTCCAACTCGTGAAGGTAATATACTAAGTATGATCATTTTCCATACACATATACAGTAGTTACATAAACTGATACAACCTTTATGTTTACAACACAGGAAGCTAGTCAAAAAGGACTTCCAGTTTGTCGACACTTATTTCTCCATTACCCTAACGACGACCATGTACATAACTTGACGTATGAACAGTTTCTAGTAGGTAACGAGTTCCTAGTGGTCCCGACTCTCGATAAACACAGAAAGAATGTGAAGGCTTACTTTCCAGTTGGGGAAAATTGTGTTTGGAAACATATATGGACTGGAGATTTGTATGATATACAAGGTTCAGAAGCTTTGATCGATGCTCCGATCGGCTATCCAGCAATATTTGTCAAAAATGGCTCTATTGTTGGAGAGAATTTCCTAAAAAATTTGAGAGAATACAAGATTCTGTAAATACTTATTGTACAGTGATTTGGTTGTTGCGTTCAACAGCAACCACCATTGCAATTGGTCATATTGGTAGTTATCGATCGATGTGAACAAGTGTACAGTCTATTACGATTAGAAATCTAAGTAGCTTTTTCGATGATTAACAACTCGACAAATCGTTCATGTCAATAAAGGGGTGGAGCTAGGATATTTTGTTAAGGGGGCAAAATTTTTTTTTTCCTTTTTTCTATCATTTTGAGGGCAAAACTCAAAAACCGTCACTAATAACCTTAAAAAATTAATTTTTTTCCACAATTCTAGATTTTTAGGGGGCGACTGCCCCATGCCCCCTCTAACTCCGCCCCTGCATGTCATCATTGAAATTTCACATTTTACTTGCAATGAATCAGTGTCTGTATATATATGGCTCAACAAACAAACTTAAAGGATCTAACTTAGGATCAACAACTGCAGATTACTTTTGAAACACAATCCTTATACAAAAAGTAATCCGATACACATTCGAATAAGTAAACAGGTGCTAAAGCATTCACAAAAAAAGCATGATCTGTAAAATTTGTGAGCATGATTGATTAAATAACAGATATATGAATTAAAAGAAAAAGAACTGACCTTTTTAAGATGAAGTATCAAAGAATTGTGATTTTTATGTAAACAAGAATCGATGAGTGAATTGTTATGACTTATTATGTGTTTATTAGTAGAGAGTTTAAGTTGTTATTCCAACCGTCTAAGAATAGATTCGCATAAATTTGTTTGGATATTCTTTATTGCGAGCATCTCTTTTATAATCCAGCAAGGTAACTGCAGAACTTGATTGTTTGCTTTTTTTTATATATATATATTTCTTTAGAGAATCAAAAATAAAATGTATGTTTTTTTTAATTACGTAATTAACTAGGTAATTATATCATATTAATTAATTGACTTTGTGTTAGTAATTTTTGACAAAATAATGTATCACCAATCAATATATTTTCTTATCATCATGACCTAAATTTAATATGTTTATCTTTATATTTTATGAAATCGATGTATTTCTAAACACTATATGTATTATTTTTAGTACATAAAAAATGTTTCATTTTTAGTCGTGTAGAATTTTTTGATTCTCACATTAAACTGATTATATAGAATGACTATTGAAACTACAATTTGAGTACTAGCTTCGTGACTCAACTTAAGGTCTTAAACGTACGTGCATCAAACGTTTCAATCTGATTCGGAAGACTTTCAGCTATCGTGCGATATATTTTTGCTTAGGCTGCTATCATCCAAGTGAGTCACAAACAATGAAATTATTCTTAAAACTGTTTCGAATGATGCATGCAGTTTTATTCATGCTGAAAAGTTTCAAATCTTAGCTGACATTTTCTCAAGTCCTCTAAAAGAATATATGCACGGTTTTGGACACCTATTCCAGAAAACCTCGAACAAGACAGATGATCAAATATATCCACGCTACTTTGGACAAAGAGTTGGTTAAAAAGAATCACGGGCTCATATGCATACATGGGAAATGGGTACCAATTGACCCTAGGAAAGGTAACAAAGGCATATGCGAATTTTGAGTTACACAAGTACCCGCCCCAAACCCTAATCCAAAAGCTCTAACGCATGCAAGTTAAAATGCCTGCAAAAGAGAAAAAAACGTCCAATTTCCATTTCTAATTTAACTGCAGACATCATAATTGTGGTAAAATACAGCATGTACATCATGATCCTATGTTTGCACGCTATGTTAATTAGATTATGTCAGTAAGCCAAGCTGGAATGTGGTTCCGACTTCCAGTTGAGATCCAACAAGAGCTAAAGCTAAAGACATACGTGCAGGAAATAGTTACAGACTTACAGGAAGACCACGCTCATTCTAAACAAAGAAAAAAAGACTCGTACAGGCTTCACCTTCGGAGTCATCCTAAAAAACTATAGCAATAGAATATGGCCCTTAATAACCTTGATAAGAACTGTAAACTAGTAACCACACAATTCAAACCTCACATAGGCAGACACACCAACGTCTCCGTCTCGCTAAAAAGATACAAGAAGTCCGTGGTGCACCAACATTGCTCCACCAGTCAGACAGTTCCATGACTTAGACTCACGATCAGAGTAACCTCACAGCTTTACTCCAAACCAACATATATGTATCATCCTTAACACAAGCATACATAGGTCAAACAGCCTAATCATTCCATCTTAAATCTGATTGTCAATACGGTTTTAACACAACAGACCAAATAGATATATAAGCAGAACAGATCATATATCTGTAAGAGCAATCAAATTATGCAACTTGAACGAAAACGAAGTATTAGAGACCAAATTTTGCAAGAAAGATTGACCAAGTCTGAATAGAAGTAACTACAACATTAACATTCTTAACTAAAGATTATAATAATTACTCTTACAGTTTAACAACCATCCTCATCCTTGAAAATCATCCAGATATTATATATACTTTCTTTTTTCAGCATATGCATGAATACCAGAATGCAAATAAGTAACCGAATGTCAAAATATAACTCAACAATCATCATCATCATCATCATTAGCATCGAATTAGAAAGATTAACTGTAAACATCATCATCAGAAACATTCCTCTTTGCTTGCTTAATCTTCTCCAGCTGAACCTGTGTATCCATAAACAACTGCATCCTTTGCACTTCCAAATCTTTAGTGAATTGCATCCTTTGTTTCTCCAATTCAATCATCTGTTTCTGTTTCTCACCTTCAACTCGCTCGTAAATCTCACCGAACCTTTCAATTGCCCTAGCCAATCGTTTCATCGAATCCGTTTCACCGCCACTGTCCTTCCCTCCTTCCCCTGCGCCCGCAGTACCAGCTGCACCTTCATCCTCGCTACTCTCCAACGATTCGTCGTCCTCCGAACCTTCTTCTTCTGCCGCCGCAGCGGCAGCCGCAACCGCTGAGTAATTCCTACGAAAATACGATTCGTCTACTGCCGCCGCAACCGGTAGAGGTCGTTTCTGCGGAAGAATCGCAAGTGTTGTCGGAAATTGAGGTGATAACATCGTCGACGGAGGTTTCCGGTACGGTAACGGAACGCCGGTAGGCGGCGACGGTGACGCCGTCGCCGACGACTTCTTCGCCGTCGCGGCGGATCCGATCAACGGATCTAAACGAGAATAGAACGGCCAGGTGCTAGTAATCTGTCCGTTAGATTCCGAAACCCTAGCTTTCTCAACCTTATATTTTTTCTTCAAAGTATCGATACGATTCTTACACTGAACATCGGTCCGGCGAGTTTTCTTCGTATGGCCGTGACGAGCGTTAACGGCGTCAGCGACTTCCTGCCAATCCTTCTGCCGGAGATTACCGCGGTTGAGTTCTAGGTACCGCCGGCCCCAAGCGTCGACGAGAGTTGACGTGGCATCTTCGCTCCAACAATCTTCACGGAAAGGAATCGGACGAGATGACGGAGGTTGTGTAGCTCCGGCGCCGGTAACCGGAGATTGATAATTGGTTACAGCTAGGTCGTCGGCCATATTCTAGGGTTTGTATGAAAAATTGGGGGAATAGAGGTAAAAAGATAGATATAGAGATAGAGAGAGAAAGTACAAGTGGGTAATGCGTCGGTGTCGGTACCGTTTTCCCATCACTGCATTTTCTCTCTTCGCCGATGTACGGCTCCAACTCCGACGTGGAACTGACGTTATTTCACGCATCATTGACTTGTACATATTATAGGTTTTCACGGGTGGCTTGAATTACTTGTACTTTTACTTATATTGTTGCCTTTTCATAATAATTAGGTACAAAATACACCTTAATTTAAATTTGATATATTCCATTAAGGAAACAAACTTTATAAAATTAAAGTTTATGGCCCTTATGAATTTGTGGATTTAACACTACTTAAGGTAAACAAAAATACAAATTACATTGTCATTTGCTGGTCGAGATGTTATTACGTGTTAAATGATCAAAGTCGTTATATAAATATTAAAATGGTAGACGAAAAGTACTATGGTTACCAAATTTTAAAAAATTTCGAAACAAAGATAAAAATAAAGAAAGAAAACTGATAAAAAAATAAAAGTGATAGTGATAAATCATTTTGTAAACTTTTTACGTTTCATTCTTGTATAACCTTCACAATTCTCAATCGTACAACGTAACAAGATATTATAACTCAATTTACAAACAATATTTTGGAAATTTACTACTTTCCGCTAGAAGAACATATTATATTCCAATTTTGGTTGGATAATTCTACTTTATCGCAAGTCCAATGATTGTTTTGTAACGTTTTTTACTTTAGGATATTTCATGTACAAGTCATTAAAGGTTAATATGGGAAATTTGGAAATAATCTCATAATCTCTGATTTGGGAAAATCATGATATAGGGGCGTTTGAGTTTAATATGCTTTTTAATAACTTATCGGAGTATTGTACAACTTAAAAACTCATTACAAATGTTTGAATCAACTCTATTAAGAGCTTATCACTAACTACTTGATAGACGTAAAAAATCATGATTTTACATCTTTGTCTTAAAGTATAAGCCGATAAATATAAGCCCCCCAAACACCTCATGGTGAAAAAAGTGAAAATCGTAAAAGTGCCTTTTATTTTTTACTCAAAGTAACGGTTTTCAGAAAGAGATTATGTTATCAAACTAGAGTATTAAAGACATACTTAAGCCATCTTCATGTACATAATTTGTGCAACTTACCATGCCTGTCTAAAAACTTATTGTGCTTACACGAAACGTGCTTTTATATTCTTTAGTGACACTGACACTAATGAAGATAATTTAATGATTTTCAAATGTTTATAGAAAGTCTAAGTTACACTAAAATGTAAACTACAAAGGGCTAACAAGAAAGAAGGAGACACTAGTACACAGATTTGCAAAATTGTTATAATCTAATAATGAACATAATTCAGTAAGTTGTTTCATTGGAGGGGAACCAATAAGGTATAAGCATCTAACAAATACAAAATCATAGGTCTGAAAAATGAACTGTAGTCACCTCTCAGAAACTTTTTCGTCTAATCACCTCTGTTTCCTGTACAATCTAACACAAGAAGTCGGTTCATCTACACCATATCCCCATACAATATATAACTTCATATATCAAGATGCTTCAAATCCATCTTTCTGGCCGTGTTTGTTATCATCTCCTTGCGCACGTCCACCTATATAATTTGTTACAAACATATCAATACATTTGAGTAACTTCCTTTCCAAAACTTCCGTCCTTGATGTGACAAGATTCTGAGAGTAACTAAACCAAAAGTCTACAATCCTTTTTAAGTACTAAACGGCTTAAACTAGAACCTTAAACTAGCATGGTCTATAAATGAATGACCTACTTGTAACATTGTCAGCTTTCTTTAATTTTCTTTAACTCAAGAACATGCAAAGTTTAAGAAATAGGAAGATAAGAACATCTTTTATTCTCTCCAAACTGGAAATGTACTGTTACTTATCAAATGATAATTTGTATGAAACATTATTTATGTGTTTGTGTGAACGAAATATAACTTTTAACTGAAATTTGGAACTTACGGTTCCACCCATAAGGCCATAAGTGAAGAAAATGTAATTACCAAATGACGATTAGTATGAAATCTTTTTTATGTGTTTGTGTAAATGAAAAGAACCTTATGATATCTGTATAACTGAAAATTTGGAACTTACCCTTGCACCCATAAGTGAAGAAAATGTAACATTTGCTTCAGCAGCATCCTCAACCACCAGTTTCTTCAATAGCCTGGTTTTGGGATCTAAAGTAGTTTCCCATAATTGTAGTGGCATCATTTCTCCCAAACCTAATACATATCAACAGAACATTTCATGAATAGTTAAGTGATGTATTTTACAAGTATTTATTGGTCTTAGAAAATATTAAGAAATACTTCATTTGATTACCTTTGAACCTCTGGATCGTGTACGATGCATTAGAAGGGAAGGTACTCTGCAGTTCTTTAAGCTCTGACTCATCGTAGCAGTAGCGCACCTGCTTCCCCCTTTCTACCTGTATAATATCCCAAAATGTAACACTTTATAACTAACTTCACCAGAAAAGGTTATTTTCGTCATTTAAAGAGATGCAAACCTTGTACAGGGGTGGAACGCCAACATAAATGTAGCCTTCATCAAATAAAGCTCTCTGCAAACACATGAAAATTATTTGCTCATCTTCATCATTTCAACAAGACAATGATTGGGTTCAGAAGATTATATCTGTTATTTTTCATGAGTATTTTAAATATTTGACAAAAAGTCAAACGTGGCAAAATTGAATCAGTTTTTCCTCAGTAGTATCATTAGAAAATGAAGAGAAAGTCTGATACCTGATATCTATAGAAGAATGTTAATAATAATGTGCGAATGTGAGCACCATCAACATCAGCATCAGTTAAGATTATAATTTTATGGTATCGTAAACCATCTTTCTTGAAATCCTCTCCCTGAAACACAGATTATTAGTATATACCAAGAGAAAAGATCACAAGTTAACAAAGTGAACAGAAATAAAAAAGAAAGAAACTTAAAGGTGGCAATACGGGTTGGTTGGATACAGGCCGGCCCAGGTTGGGTCGAGCCACAGTTCACAAGCACCTTTCTGTCCAAATAATAAAGTATTTTTTTTAAAACATTAACACATTAATTTTGATAACAGAAATAATATTACTACGATAATAATCTAAATATTTGAGTAATAAACGATTTAAGAGGTTCTACACGACCTTTCAACCCGTTCCCCTGAAATCTATCCCGTTTGAGATACAACACAAACCATATCAAACCAAAAGTAGATGGGTAGAAATTCCATTTGCAGTCCCTAATGACTATAATTTATTAAAGAATTTACCTTTACTCCAAGGCCAAGGGCACGAATTAAGGTTTGAATCTCCTCGTTTTTGTACATTGCCGCTTCATCCTTTCTTTCAACATTTAAGATTTTACCTTTCAAAGGAAGAATAGCTTGAAAGTTTTTATCACGGCCTTGTTTAGCACTTCCACCAGCTGAATCTCCTTCAACTATAAAAATCTCTGCAAAATGTAACAAATATTATAGAACTTTATACCAAAAGTAAATAGATTTCTACAGCCAACAACTTCATAATAGCACGTTAATTAAAAGCTATGAGACAAACTACTCGTGTTATGTTATATTGAATTTTACAGTAAATTATAATATTATTCTTTGAGTAATTTACATAAATGGTCCTTAAGTTATATCGTTTTTTACAGTTTCAGTAGGATCAGGTCAAGCACATCTGGATTTAGTAATCCTACAAATATTTTAGTAAATTTTATAATATTATTCTTTGATCAGGTTTTTCGCACGTCTACTCCCCTAGGTGGCACATTTCGTTACATTATCAGTCCTTGATCCTCTTAAATTGACTAAAATACCCTTAAATTTGTAGGCGGAACATAATCTTAAAGTAAGCGTATTTTAGTCATTTTAAGAGGATCAGGGACTTTTAATGTAACAAAAGTGCCTTCTAGGGACTGAACATGCAAAAAATCTTACCACGGGACTGAAACTACTAAAAAACACTATAACACAGGGACCATTTTACAATAAAAAGTCAGTGAAAACTGAAAACTACCGGCAATTTCAGGATCCGTGGCTGAACAATCAGCAAGTTTTCCTGGAAGAGATGACACTTTCAAAACACTCTTTTGTCTCTCCAAATCACGGGCCCGCTTTGCTGCTAGAGCTGCCTACTCACAAACATTGTAATGACCTTCAGTTACTAACTTAGTCAAAATAACTTAGCTATTTAATCATTTGTTATCACACCTTTAAAGCGTTAAGTGACTTTGAGAGAATTAGGTCAAGCACATCTGGATTTAACTCCAAGTACTCAGTAAGATATTCTTGCATCGATTGATCAACGATCCTTCGAACTTCGGGATTACCTAATCTCGTCTTTCAAACAAACATGAAGTACGAGAATCAGATTTCGATAGCGAGAAACTTATGACCACAGTTAGGTTAAGACTATACCTTTGTTTGCCCTTCAAATTCGGGATTTGGAAGTTTGACCGATATTACACAAGTCAATCCCTCTCTCACATGCTCACCACTTAAACTGATATCCTTTTCCTGCAACCATCACCAACTCAATTTAACTGATAAATAAAAAATGCAAATAACTAATTAGCAAGTAAAATACCTTGATAAGCTTCGACTTCTTTCCAAGGTTATTGAGAGTTCGTGTAAGTGAAGCTTTGATACCATCTATGTGGGTCCCCCCATCAACTGTACGTATGCTGTTAGCATATCCTAGCATTGTATCTGAGTATGCATCCGAACACCTAGTGGCATTTTATATATAATCCTAGTAAATCTCATAAACTGTTGACAATTATCATATTTAAAAATTTGTACACATTATTTTGAGACAAATCCGAAATGATGTTGTATTATCACTGTTTGGGAACCAGAAAAACGTACACCAAATATATTTGAAAGATAAAGAAAATAGTATCGATATACCATTGGAAAGCTACATCAATAGTGGTCCCATCTGCTTCTTTTCTAAAGCTCAAGACGTCATGAATTGGTTGCTAAATGAGAAAACAATCTGTCACTTACACTAAAAGGATACTAGTACGATACTCAAGAGCAAAATAAGAAATATACAATCCCATCAAATTGATTACCACCCTCTAAATCGCTTTATTAGAACAAGAGGGTACTAATTTTTAATAGTATAATGTATATTGTAATCAACTATCAGTAACAAATGAAAAATGATAAGCACCTTATCGGCGTTCAACCACTTCACATACTCGACCAGTCCCCCAGCAAAACAATATTCATCAATTCGGTTCTTCTCAGGATCTATATCCTCCTTCTTGAGAGTAATAGTTAGCTGCCAATATTTGGAAAATAAAACAATCAATATTCAACACAAATACGACTAAATCATTATATGACCTAAATTAAAACAAGAAGCATCCTTTGGAGATGGCTAATTCAGTCATTCACGGGGACATATTTCCAAATATCCAATAGCTCTCATTTCTTTGGATTGGAAACAGATGCTCGCGTCTGAAAAAGGATTGGGAAAGATGGATCCAAGAGCCCGGAGCTGGCATCGATAGTTGATGCATGTTTTTGGTCTTACAGTCTTTGTGTTGTTTTAGTTGGTTTGGCATTGGCGTTGTTTTACACTCCTTCTTGGAGTTATATAGATATTCTGTACTTTTGCTTCTGCTTTGTTCTATATAATTTTGCTTTTCTTGCCTACAAAAAAACAAGAAGCATCCTTCTCGAAAGATGTAGAAATCGAGAATAACAAAAATCCCATAGTACAATTTAAAGGGTGAAGATCTCCCTTTTAACATAGGGTATACAATACAATAACCACAAATAAAAAGAACTGCACTACAGTAACTAGCTTTTATTTTTTACACTAAAAAAATATAAATTCCAGCATGCGCATGACCTGGCATTCATGAAGGTCCCTTAGTCAGGGCGAAACGGAAACTCAACATGGGTAAGTAGTATGCGGAACTATAGGTGGCAAAATGGAATGAGTGGGTCATGGGTCAAAACGAGTAACTTATTAACACGTATCGGTTAAGGAAATGGTATGGCCCTCCAACATTTTTTTACAGATTTTACTAACTCATTAACATTAGTATACTAAAGATGATTCAAAAACTATACTATTAAAAATATTACTTCGGTTTTATCAATTTTAAGGCTACAAACACCTGAATAACAAATTGATAAGGATTTAAGAAAAGTTAGAGAGAGGCTAATGACTATACCCCAGGGACTAGAAAAGCTCGCTCCCGAACTCGTGCAGCAATAGTATCATAATCAAACTCCATTCCAGATGTGAATACTGCATTAAAAGTTACAATATCCATTAAAAGATCCTTTCTGGCAGCTTAACTAATTAAAATTACATTTTAAAGGGATAAGTAAAAAAAGTACTTTGTGCATCTGGCCAAAACTTTATGCATGTCCCTGTACGATCCCCAGAGTCAGCAGGAAGATCATTACACTCTAATGGTTTATGAGGTTTTCCACGAGTGTAGCTTTGATGACATTCTTTGTTATCTCTCCAAACAGTAACTTCTAATGCCTGTATAAAAGATAATTTGAAGACATTTGACTTTCTTTTATGAGGATACATTTTTAAGAGTTTATCTATAATTGTAATTACAAAAGGTTCAAAAGCTATAGGTAATTACCTCAGATAACGCGTTAACAACTGACAAACCAACACCATGTAGTCCGCCTGACACTTTATAACCACTACTGGCCCCACCAAATTTGCCACCAGCATGCAAAACCTACACCATTAGCAAGTAATAGCCAAAATCATAAGAAAACATACAGATAACTACAGCAGTCAAGATTCATTTTACTATAAGGCGCCATTTCTTGTTATATATTAATTAACGATTAACGATAATATCTACAGATTATTCTAAAATTTGGCATAAAAAATACACTTTTAAGTATTACAAGATAAATTATGCATTTAAAATTCAAAGTGAAAAGATGAATGTAGCTACATACGGTTAACACGGTCTCCACTCCTGACTTTTTCGAGCCTGGATGCAAGTCGATTGGAATCTGCAGTATGGAAGTGAACAAATCATACCAACCATTTCGATAATAGTTCTTTGATAATCATTCTTGAATTTAACTAATCATAAGCAACAACTACATAAGAAATATAATATTGCATACCCCACGTCCGTTATCTGTGATGCACACTGAACCGTCTGCAAGTAGCACAATCTCAACCTTTGAAGCAAATCCTGCTTGAGCTTCATCAACAGCATTATCCAATATTTCATAAACCTTTAATGTATATACATAGGGGAAAAAATCAGTATTCCAATATAAAAGTAATGAGAAAAGAAAAACTTAAATGCAATTAAAACAAGTAAGCAAGATACCAAATGATGCAGACCACGAAAGCCAGTACTTCCGATGTACATTCCAGGTCTTTTCCTCACAGCATCCAAACCTTCTAATATCTAAATCAAGAAAAAAAAAAATAATGTATGCAGGAAAAGAGGCATGCGTGTGCATATATACATAACTCTAAACAATATACAAGATTCAGAACATTATCAACTTGGTAAGCTTTAGGGGTGTTTGGATGTGAGATACAACTTACTATCACCATTTAACATTGCAATAAGTAGTTCCCAAACTTTAGGACAAAGTCATTCTCGTTACTTTGGGTTAAAAAGTCGAAACTTACGATAAGTGCAACAAAACTTATTATAGTATGGTCATTCTTCAGAGTGCAATAATCTATATGCTAGTCACTTTTAAACACACATACACCTAAAAAACCACATTTCACAGTATCTTCCTAAACGTACAACAAACCATTTGCAGCTCTAAACTTGCTAACAAAACATCGATATACCAACAAAAACTCTACAAATATAACAATGCTAATGTTTATAATATAAACTTATATCAAAATTTCAAATTTGTTTATAACACCACATTTTATAGTACCAATTTTAGCTCTAAACTTATTAACAGAAATGTACGAATAAAACAATGGTAATGCTTCTAACATAAAGTCATATCAATATTTCAGTTATTTTTCCTGAACATATACAGCACATAAAGCAACATACAAAAACCAATTTCAGCTCTAAACCTGTTAACAAAACATCAAACATATCAAATAAAAGTTCTTCAAATAAAGACAATGCTAATGTTCAAATAATCGCAATAACCTGAATATTTTCAGACCCATAACCATCTTTCACTTTAGGAACATCAGTAACAGAACTTGATGCAGAAGTTGACATAAACGCCCTTGGTGGTACTAAAACACTTGGAACCAAAACCCTGTTTGTAGATATACTCCTCACTCCCAAATTAGCCCTAAAAATGCAAAATTTCAAGATTATAATAAAAACAAACAAAATATTAAGTTTTTTCAAAAAAGGAAGTAACTTTATACCTAGGTTTTAAGAGTACTGAAGGTGGTGAAGAGGACACATAAAGGGTATTAGTGGGTATAAAGAATCTTGAAGACATGATCAAACGATAGTAATATAAAGATGAATGATGATAAGGTTTAAGAAGAGCCATTCAATTTAATTCATTTGCCACTTGAAAATTATGGGTTTTGGGTGTTGGTTTGGTTTGATTGAAGAAGAAGAAGAAGAAGATAACGATGGTAATGGGAATTTTACAGTGTTATTTTTGGGTTTATAGATAGAAAATTGTATAAACCCTACCTTTCGTTTTGAATTTTATTTTATTTGCCTCTAAACCCTATATGGTGGACTCGGGTAAAAAATAGTCAATCTCGAAACCAAAGTTGACCTAAGTTGACCATACTTTGAATTGTTTTTGTGATATGGAAAATGATATATACGTATAACAAGTAACTTAGTTTAGTTTGATTATTCTACTTAAATTGAAGCGAATCATAAGTTAATCAATGATCATTTAACTTCACCAATAAAGCATTACTTGGTGATTTATAAGATTTTATGATGGTATACATTTATATTTAACTTTTTTGAGCTTATATTTTTGAGATGACTTGAAAAATAATTGGCCTAAGATGTTGGTTAAGGGTAGAGCTCAAGAATTTGAAAACAAGAGTTAGTAATTACTGAAAACGTCCTATAATTTGAAATTATATCTCGATGAGACTGATATCAACTAGTTTTGTTTTTTAGGACAAGTTGACAACGTCCCAATAACTTAATAAACCATTCACAGTGACTAAATCAACCGAAAATGGGTTTCGGGTAGTTTAGGCATCGGCATCCCATTTCAACATCAACAAATAGAGCTAAAATTTTGCACTGTTTTGTGACAACACAAAAGCCTATGCTGACATTGCTTAATTACTCCCATTTAAGAAAGGTTACCAAGTGATTTTTATATTAAAAAAGTGGACAACTTCAAATGAAAAATAAATTTAAATCTTGAATTCCAAGATTCACTACAAGTAACATGTAACATAACTCTTTGTAGGCTTGCAATCCACAATAGTAATTACTAGACAGTAGACACATGGGAATTTGAGATAATAATATTTTTATAAGTGTAGAAGTGTATAGCTAAATGAGGATCACATCTGAAATTAAGGGTGTTTACGATTTGTACAAACCGAATATGGACAATTTGAATTGGATTGTTTGATTCGGATAACTGAGTCTCGTAATCATCAAGGAATATCCCTATATGTTTCCTTACGATTATAGTTCATTTTGGTTGAATTAAATTAGGTTAAATCTCTGAAAATTCGTTTTAGGGCTAATGTTAGTTGATGATGAATTAAAAGAATTTCGAGTTGATTAGACGATTTAGTGATGTTCCAGAATTCTGTCATGTTTCAAAAATCATATTAAATTGTACACAAGTTCGATTAATTCTCATACTTATTCTCTCAAATCACAATTGTTAGTTATTAACTCTTTTAGTCAAACTCTAACATATCAATATAAGTTTTCAATTTTGGACCATTCAGTCGACCTATATACGTGTTCAAATATATATATTTAGTCTAAATATGGTTACTAACAAAGATCTCTTAGTTTAAAATAAAAAGGGTGTCAATCTCTTATGTAATCATCATATACTCGAAATTTAGAGGGTCTGGACGGTCAACAACCTTGCCCACCTTCAAAGATGGCCCTGCTTATATCTATCAAACATATACATCTCATATATGTACAACATGAAGCTGACATGTATCCTCCATACCACGAGCTGATTCTGATGGCACCATTAGGTGCACTAGTGCAACTAAAGTATTATACTAAATGCCTTGATACCTCTCTAACTTTTGCCCTTTGCTTTGATTGGCTTGTCTACTGCATACTGAAATGTAAAAAACAATTCCTTGTCATTGGTCTTTTATAAGCAACTTCATTCTTTTCAGGGGCATCACTCTCCTCGATTGTCAAAAGTTTTTTTTTATGCTCATCCATCATTCATCATTTCAATTTTAGCTTCAGTAAATCTTGTCTTTGTATATTTTTCATTATCTATTTTAAGTGAAAATTTCAAGTGTGTTATGAATGTGAACATAAAAAACATGTTTGCATTTATGCTCACAACCTTATTTTCATATACATTATTGTTTAATGAGTTGTCACCAATCTATTTTAGGATTCATTCTAAAACTCTCAAATACATATTAGTCTCTTCCTTTATTCTTAGGTTTTGGTGTGTGGGCTATCTTATTTTTCATTTATGTTCAGATGATACAGACTTACATAGGAAAAATAATTTGGTTACTAACAAAAAGATCTCTTAGTTTAAAATATGGTTACTAACAAAGATCTCTTAGTTTAAAATAAAAAGGGTGTCAATCTCTTATGTAATCATCATATACTCGAAATTTAGAGGGTCTGGACGGTCAACAACCTTGCCCACCTTCAAAGATGGCCCTGCTTATATCTATCAAACATATACATCTCATATATGTACAACATGAAGCTGACATGTATCCTCCATACCACGAGCTGATTCTGATGGCACCATTAGGTGCACTAGTGCAACTAAAGTATTATACTAAATGCCTTGATACCTCTCTAACTTTTGCCCTTTGCTTTGATTGGCTTGTCTACTGCATACTGAAATGTAAAAAACAATTCCTTGTCATTGGTCTTTTATAAGCAACTTCATTCTTTTCAGGGGCATCACTCTCCTCGATTGTCAAAAGTTTTTTTTTATGCTCATCCATCATTCATCATTTCAATTTTAGCTTCAGTAAATCTTGTCTTTGTATATTTTTCATTATCTATTTTAAGTGAAAATTTCAAGTGTGTTATGAATGTGAACATAAAAAACATGTTTGCATTTATGCTCACAACCTTATTTTCATATACATTATTGTTTAATGAGTTGTCACCAATCTATTTTAGGATTCATTCTAAAACTCTCAAATACATATTAGTCTCTTCCTTTATTCTTAGGTTTTGGTGTGTGGGCTATCTTATTTTTCATTTATGTTCAGATGATACAGACTTACATAGGAAAAATAATTTGGAGCGTTTGTCTTTTTCAAAGTCAACACTCAATGTTAAAAGTGTTGAAAGTGATCCAATGGGGAAAGTTTAAGCGTCTTACTCCAAGATTTTGAGAAGGCAAGAATCAAAGTGAGACCAAGCGCCATGAGAGGTCACAAGTCGCAAGACCCGGTAAAATAAATCCGTTAGTCCGAGACAAAAGCTAGTCGCGTCTGGGTCGCAAGTCACAAACATCCGGTCACAAGTGCCAAGCTTGTGACATACTGTCAAGTTTTTTTCCTTTGAGGGCAAATTATATTCGTTCGGGAATTGTGATAAATTATTTAAGTTCCTTTTTGAATAGAAGAACACAAAAAATGTGGGATTGAATATATGGATCAACAAAAAAAAAAAGTAACGCTAACACGGTGTATTTCCTTGGCCCAATGGCTATTTTTATTTTTTTTTGGCATATTCACTAAGGTCAATATCTATGTCAGTGTTTTGGGCCTCGGGCAAATTTCAATGTACACTAATATTTGATTAGTCATAGAGGGCACAAGCCCCCACTAAAATTAACTTAAAAAATGAAAAAGAAAAGAGTAAATTTCATAAATGGTCCCTGTGGTTTACATTGATTTACGAAAACAATCCATGTACTTTTTTTTCAACGTTTTAGGTCCAATAACTTTAGATTTGCTCGCAAATGGTCCATAATGGACCATTTGCAAGCAAATCTAAAGTTAGACGGAGGGACCATTTACGAGAAAAATCCAAAGTTAAGGGACCATGTAACACCCCCAAATTTACTGTTGAGCGGAAGCATACTTTGGGGTGCTACTAATCAATAAACAAAGCACATAAGATATATAATGAACGACTCTATATGCGTCGTTTACCAATACATTGATATTATAAAAGTCTTACACTGTTATAAAAGTTTACAAAAGCTCGTAAGCCAAATGATAGGGATTCTAGGGCATATCTAATTATACAAAATATAGAAATGCAGGGCAATCTCCTAATGTCTGTATGCAACTCGAGCTAATAGGCATCCTGAATGAGTAGACCTACTGCTGCTGCGAACCTGAGAATACACGCTAAATAGTCAGCTAAAAACTGGTGAGCTCACAGGTTTAATGATAAAGTATAATGTATGAACCGCAAGATTTAAGTATGATGATTTGCAATTAAGCAAATAAGTAAATGATAAATGATGTATATAACTGCCATGAGCACATAGTCTGAGCTTAACTGAGGTGTCAGGATCACAATTAAGTGCCTGAGCGAGGGTGCCTCTATGCGTATGCCTAATCAACACACGTATGAACAAATGATAATGCGTCCGTTTGACCAGTCAGTGCGTGCTGACCCGGACGAGGATTGTCAGTCCCATATGGTACCATACACTAACATTCACGCTACAAAGTATTACCAAACTATGCTTGGAGGACTTAAGTGATTAGATGATAAACTCATGCAGAATATAGCGATATTTGATACTTGCGTACACATGTATAATAAAACAGCATGTATTTTCACCCCTATAGTAAAAACAGTAAAATAGGGGATATGAGACTCACCTGAGTCTGGTGAGATGCTAACAAGCAATGATGATGATATACAAGAGGAATGATGTCGTCTCCAACGACTGAAACCTGCTGGGCGTCCTAAACGCGCAAGATTTTAATGATTAGATGTGGAAACCTGCTGAGCGTGTTAAACGCACAAGGTTTTAATGATTAAATGTCTCAACGAACCATCTATTCTAGTTGTTCCCTCAACTAGTTATGTCCAAATCATTTAGTTAATGTTTATGTTTAAAGTTGAGAAAATGTATACGGCTCGTTGGTGATAGTTTGAAATCAAAAGTTCGATACTATAAGTATATTTGTGTTCATAAAAGTTAAATACTTAGTGTAACAATTAGTTTCAAACACTTAATAAAAATCTCTATTTTTACACGATAGTCGATTGGCTGGAGCATAACCAATTGGCTGGAGCATAGCCGATAGGCTGGATCATAGCGGATCAGATGAATCATAGCCGATCGGCTGAAGCATACCCGATCGGCTGAAGCATAGCCGATCGGCTATGAGGTCATTTCAGGTCTGTTCGCGAAATCAGTTGGGAAAACGAGTATAGGTTCGATTTTTGGACATAATCTACTTGATAGAACACTAATATATGATGATATATGTTACTTAAACACGAAATTTACAAGAAAAGTGAAAGATTTCCTACGAGTAAAAATGGGAACCGAAAGATAGAGATGGTGGTGAGGATGATGATACAAGATGATGATGATGATGATCCTAGCTTCTTCTTCCTCCAATTATGATGATGATTTTGAGAGTGATGATGATGATGACGGTTTGGTCGCTTGAGCCGAGAGATAGATGGAGGGAAGAGATGAAGAAGAAAATGAAATGAAAGTGAGGGGTGTGTTTGGTGTAGTCGACCAGCTCCAATTATTGGAGTTGGTTGGCTCCCATTCATAGTACAAAATACCCGTATTTTTGTACCAGATCGTAAAGTAGTATAATGTTTTCAAATGATAGATTTCTAAAAATGAAATCGTATATACTTTTAATCAAAGTATTTGATAAAAATACTTTTAGTGAGATATAAAAATATATCTTTGTTTGAAGTTTGAATGACGGACCTGGTTCGAATGGTTTCGTCGCGTTTGAGTGAATTCGAATAAAACGTAATATGTTATAATTTTTATCCAGGTAAATAATAATTATTATTTTCGATAATAATACATTATTTATATGCTTTGTGACGAATGTTTTGATTTGTACGATACAAATTACTTTATATATTATCAAAATAATATATAATAAATAATGAGTGTATTGAATAATAGTTCCATATTACTTCATACTTGAGTTCACCAACGCCCGTATAAATGAATCGGAAATTTGGCCGATTTTGATAATGCACGATTAAATTTAATCACGTACTGTGATATATATATATATATATACGTATTGATACACACAATTAGCCTAATACATAGCACTAATTACATGTATTACTAGATGATTAAGAATTAATAACTAGTCCTAATTTGACGGGTGTCACTTCTCCTCTTGTTAAGAGAATTTCGTCCTGAAATTCAGCTCGAAGTCGGCGTGTGAGTGGAGTCTGAAAAGAGATGTGGATACTTGAGTCGTATCTGATCTTCCCGTTCCCAGGTGAATTCCGGACCACGTCGCGAATTCCACCGAACTTTGACGATTGGGATACGACTTTGCTTAAGTTGTTTGACCTCACAGTCTATGACTTCCACTGGTGTCTCGACAAAATGAAGTTTGTCGTCGATTTGAATCTCATCGAGAGGTATAATGAGTGTCTCATCAAATAGGCATTTCTAAAGATTAGAAATGTGAAATGTGGGATGCACGCTACTGAGTTCAGGTGGTAGCTGTAATCGATATGCCACTGGACCTATCCTTTCAAGGATCACAAAAGGTCTAATGTACCTAGGGTTTAGCTTTCCACGTTTGCCAAATCGGATGACACCTTTCCAAGGTGATACTTTGAGCAATACTCGATCCCCAACTTGGAACTCGAGATGCTTGCGTCTCACGTCAGCATAACTCTTCTGACGATCACGAGCGGCTTTCAACTGTTGCTGAATACCAACGATCTTTTCGGTGGTTTCATGAATGATTTCAGGACCAGTGAGTTGGTTGTCTCCCACTTCGATCCAACAGATAGGCAATCGACACTTACGACCGTACAATGCCTCGAAAGGTGCAGCCTTGATGCTGGCATGATAACTGTTGTTGTATGAAAACTCGTATAACGGTAGATGGTTTTCCCAATTGGTGTTGAAGTCGACTACGCATGCTCGTAGCATATCTTCCAGTGTTTGAATTGTGCGCTCGCTTTGACCATCGGTTTGTGGGTGATAGGCAGTACTCATATCCAGGCGAGTACCCAATGATTTTCGCAATGATCCCCAAAACTGAGATGTGAAACGACTATCTATGTCAGAGATAATCGAGATAGGAACACCGTGTCGGGATACGATCTTCGTCAGATATATCCGCGTGAGGCGTTCCATCTTGTCGATTTCCTTTATGGCGAGGAAATGAGCAGATTTTGTGAGCCGGTCCATGATCACCCAAATGGTATCGCAACCCCTTGATATTCTCGGGAGTTTAGTGATGAAATTCATTGCGATTTGCTCCCATTTCCACTAAGGGATGTCCGGTTGTTGTAACAGGCCTGAGGGTTTCTGATGTTCAGCCTTGACTTTAGAGCAGGTGAGGCACTTACTGACGTACGTGGCAATTTCGGCCTTCATGTTTGGCCACCAGTACATCTCCATGATGCCATGATACATCTTGTCGGATCCAGGATGTATAGAGTATCTGGACTTGTGAGCTTCATCCATCACCAAGTCGTGCAGATTCCCGAAGCGAGGCAACCAAATTTGTTTAGCGAAGTATTTAACTCCGTTGGGTTTGGTTTCGAATTGTTTCTCCATGTTGCGTAAGGCCTCATTTTTCAGGTTTTCAGGGTTCAATGCTTCGAGTTGAGCGGCGAGGATTTGAATGATAAGATCATTATGAATGGTAATACTAAGGGCTCTGACTCGAAGTGGTTTGGCGCGTTCCTTTCGACTTAGGGCATCGACAACAACATTTACTTTGCCCGGATGGTATTTGATCTCGCAGTCATAATCGGTAAGCAACTCGACCCAGCGACATTGCCTCATGTTGAGATCCTTCTGATCGAATATATGCTGGAGGCTTTTATGATCGGTGAAGATGGTACATTTTGTGCCATACAGATAGTGTCTCCAGATTTTGAGTGCAAACACTACAGCTCCTAGTTCGAGATCATGAGTGGTGTAGTTCTTCTCGTGAACTTTGAGTTATCGGGAAGCGTAGGCAATAACCTTGTCACGTTGCATCAACACGCAACCAAGACCTTGGTGTGAGGCATCGCAGTATACCACGAAGTCTTCGTTGCCTTCGGGTAATGATAGGATAGGTGCACAGCAAAGCTTTTGTTTCAATAGCTGAAATGCTGACTTCTGCTTATCAGTCCAATCGAACCTCTTTTCCTTCTGAGTCAGTGTCATGAGAGGTTGAGCTATTTTGGAGAAATTCTCTATGAAGCGTCGATAGTATCCAGCAAGTCCTAAGAATTGGCGTACTTTGGTCGGCATTGTCGGTGCTTGCCAGCACTTGCTAGCCTCAATCTTTGATGGATCTACGTGAATTCCCTGACTATCAATCACATGACCAAGGAATTAAACGGTTTTCATCCAAAACTCACACTTGGAGAACTTAGCATATAACTCTCCGTGTCTAACAAGTTCTAGAATTGTTTTGAGATGTTGCGCATGTTCCTGTTCATTGCGTGAGTAGATGAGAATGTCACCGATGAAGATAATGATGAACTTGTCGAGATAGGGTTTGCACACTCGGTTCATAAGGTCCATGTATACAGCCGGTGCGTTTGTCAAACCAAATGGCCTCACTTGGAACTCGTAATGCCCATAGCGAGTTTGGAAGGCAGTCTTTGGGATGTCGATGTCATGAACTCGTAACTGATAATAACCTGATCGTAGATCTATCTTCGAATAGAAACTTGACCCTTGAAGTTGGTCGAATAGGTCATCAATGTGAAGAAGTGGGTAACGTTTCTTGACGGTTAATTTGTTCAACTCTCTGTAGTCGATACACATCCTAAATGAACCGTCATTCTTTTTCACAAACAGAACCGGAGCTCCCCAAGGTGAAGAACTCGGTCTAATGAACCTTTTGTCCAGAAGTTCCTGCAATTGAGTAGACAACTCCTGCAATTCGGATGGGGCTAGAGGATATGGTTCTCGTGCCACCGGTGCTGCTCCAGGCACAAGGTCGATTGAGAACTCAACTTGTCTCGGTGGAGGAAGACCAGGCAAGTCTTTGGGAAAGACTTCTGGAAAGTCTCGAATGATGGGCACATCCTCAAGTCGCTTTTCCTCTGACTTTTTCTCTATAACGTGTGCGAGGATTGCCTGATAACCCTTTCTCAAATATTTTCGGGTTTTTAAGCAGGAAATGATATTCAATCTCATCCCACCGATCTCCCCTTGTATGACTAAAGTACTACCGGTGGTGATACGAACAATTTTATCGTAGCAGATAATTTCAGCGCGGTGTTTGGACAACCAATCCATGCCAACAATAACGTCGAAACTTCCAATCTCGACAGGTATAAGGTCGATAGAAAAGAGCTCATCAGATAGATTTAAAGTGCAATTAGGTATTACACTGTCGGTCTCTGTGAGTTTACCATTAGCTAACTCTACCATGTACTTAGCATTTAAAGCAATAGGAGTGATGTCAAGCAATGGACTAAACTCATCAGATATAAAGCTCCTTTATCAAATAGAATAGATGCAGTAAGATTGTTGAGAAGAAACGTACTCGAGACCACATCCGGGTCCTGGTGGGCTTCCTTGGAGTTCATCACAAAAGCTCTTCCCTTAGCAGTGTTACTGTTGCCCTTGTTCTTCAGCTTTGAGTACTCATTCCTAAAATGCCCTGTGTCTCCACACTCATAGCAGGACTTGGGTTTGCCAGTGGTGGTGTTGGCATTAGTAGATCTTCAATCTTTGGCCAGATACCCACACCTTTGACACTTCCCACAAGGAGTACCGCAAGGACCTTCATGATGTCGGCAGCACTTTGAGCAGAAGGGTTTATTCCCAGTATAACCCTTGTTGAACTCAGAACCAGAGTTGGAGACCTTATCAGTGTCAGCCCTCTTTGATGATGGTTGATTTTGATTGGGGTTTCCAGACCACTTTCTTTTGTTATCCCTAGAGTGGCTTCCAGTGTTCTTAGCAATAGAGGCTCCTTGATGAACCATTTGTGCCATCAATTTGTGTGCCATACGCACGGTACCATGAAATGTGGGGGAGTTGGATGAAGTGACCCTCCCCTGAATTTGTGGAGGAAGTCCCCAGAGGTAGCGTTCAATACGCTTGGATTCCTAATCAAACATAGATGGGCACAAGTGTGCCGACTGATTAAAGCGAGAGGTATAGCCGGCGATGTCATTTCCTTGTGTAGTGAGTTGCCATAATTCATCCTCGAGCTGTTGAATCTCATCCCTAGGACAGTACTCTTCCTTGAGCATTTTCTTCAGCTTATCCCAAGGAGTTTGAAAAGCAGTGTCTACGCCCACAGATTGAGCATAAGTGTTCCACCATGTTGGAGCATCATCCATAAATGTGTAGGTGGAGAACTTGACTTTGCTGTCCTCAGAGCAATTACAGATGCGAAAGACTGACTAAGTCTTTTCCAGCCAGCGTAATAAACCAATAGCACCTTCAGTGCCTTTGAAGTTCAAAGGATTGCAGTTAAGGAAGTCCTTGTATGTGCAAGGTTTCACCAGAGGGGTATTTGGTGGTGTTTCCTCACTTTCAGATTGCCGTCGTCCAGCAATTAGTGCATCAGCAACCAATTGATCAACTTCTGCTCGAGTGTACGTTTGTCATCGCGGCAACATGATTCTTGAATAGACAAAGAAAAGAATAAGTGAGTTGTTTGTACAAAATCATGATATATCACATGTGTAGTTATAGGAGATAATATACAACAACACACGTGATAATTATAATCCGACAGATAATAGAGTTGAATATAAGTTGCGAGTTTGCGAGAGAGCGGGGTAAGGTTTGCTTATGGAAACCTAGAAGTTCTTCTAACAATAGGTTCCACTTGTGATTCCGAAGAATAAAAATGATGGAAGGAATACGAAATGGTATATTCCTCGTGAGCACATGTCAGTATGACGGAATGTGTTGTAAGTTGTTATGCGCGCAGAAATAGATAAGCGGCGGTAAATGAGAACAAATTCCCGTTCTTTATTTCGAGTGACGTTGAAGTAGGTATACTTGTCGTCTTCGGTGGTGTGAGTATCAACGAGTGTATTATCGTGTGAGGCCTATTCATATATCTTCAATATGTAATAGCCTAAAGAGGAGTACGTAGGTGAGGCCTATGTATATATATACATCTATATCACATAATACCCTAGAGTGTATCTAGCACCAAGCAAGTATAAGTTTCTGGTTTCTCTCGTGGTCAGAGTCAACTATTGTATTCCTGTTCAACATAACCCATTTCAGATTTCACATCATCCTCATTTAATTATACATAGTTGATCAGGCTATGTTAAATTAAATGCATATGATGTAATCCCTGAACTAGTTATACCTAATAAGGAATATAGCCTAACGGTCATAGTCTAGGCTCACTAAATGCAACCTAGTTCACTATAACCTTAGGCTCTGATACCAATCTGTAACATCCCCAAATTTACTGTTGAACGGAAACATACTTTGGGGTGCTACTAATCAATAAACAAAGCACATAAGATATATATGAACGACTCTATATGCGTCGTTTACCAATACATTGATATTATAAAAGATTTACACTGTTATAATAGTTTACAAAAGCTCGTAAGCCAAATGATAGGGATTCTAGGGCATATCTAATTATACAAAATATAGAAATGCAGAGGAATCTCCTGATGTCTGTATGCAACTCGAGCTAATGGGCATCCTGAATGAGCAGACCTACTGATGCTGTGAACCTGAGAATACACGTTAAATGGTCAGCTAAAAACTGGTGAGCTCACAAGTTTAATGATAAAGTATAATGTATGAACCGCAAGATTTAAGTATGATGATTTGTAATTAAGCAAATAAGTAAATGATAATTGATGTATATAACTGCCATGAGCATATAGTCTGAGCTTAACTGAGGTGTCAGGATCACAATTAAGTGCATGAGCAAGGGTGCCTCTATGCGTATGCCTAATCAACACACGTATGAACAAATGATAATGCGTCCGTTTGACCAGTCAATGCTTGCCAACCCGAACGGGGATTGTCAGTCCCATATGGTACCATACACTAACATTCACGCTACAAAGTATTACCAAACTATGCTTGGAGGACTTAAGTGATTAGATGATAAACTCATGCAGGATATAGCGATATTTGATACTTGCGTTCAAATGTAAAACAAAACAGCATGTATTCTCACCCCTAGAGTAAAAACAGTAAAATAGGGGCTATGAGACTCACTTGAGTCTGGGGAGATGCTAACAAGCAATGATGATGGTATCTGATGTCGTCTCCAACGACTGAAACCTGCTGGGCGTCCTAAACGCGCAAGGTTTTAATGATTAGATGTGGAAACCTGCTGAGCGTGTTAAACGCGCAAGGTTTTAATGATTAAATGTCTCAACGGACCATCTATTCTAGTTGTTCGCTCAACTATTTATGTCCAAATCATTTGGTTAATGTTTATGTTTGAAGTTGAGAAAATGTATACGGCTCGTTGGTGATAGTTTGAAATCAAGAGTTCGATACAATAAGTATATTTGTGTTCATAAAAGTTAAATACTTAGTGTAACAATTAGTTTCAAACACTTAATAAAAATCTCTATTTTTACACGATAGTCGATTGGCTAGAGCATAACTGATAGGCTGGATCATAGCCGATAGGCTGGATCATAGCCGATCGGATGGATCATAGCCGATCGGCTGAAGCATACCCGATCGGCTGAAATATAGCCGATAGGCTAGAGCATACCCGATCGACTGAAGTATAGCCGATCGGCTATGAGGTCATTTCAGGTCTGTTGCAGGTCTGTTCGCGAAATCAATTGAGAAAACGATTATAGGTTCGATTTTTGGACATAATCTACTTGATAGAACACTAATACATGATGATATATGTTACTTAAACACGAAAGTTAAAAGAAAAGTGAAAGATTTCTTACGAGTAAAAATGGGAACCGAAAGATGGAGATGGTGGTGAGGATGATGATACACGATGATGATGATGATGATCCTAGCTTCTTCTTCCTCCAAATATGATGATGATTTTGAGAGTGATGATGATGATGACGGTTTGGTAGCTTGAGCCGAGAGATAGATGGAGGGAAGAGATGAAGAAGAAAATGAAATGAAAGTGAGGGGTGTGTTTGGTGTAGTCGACCGGCTCCAATTATTGGAGTTGGTTGGCTCCCATTCGTAGTACAAAATCCCCGTGTTTTTGTACCTGATCGTAAAGTAGTATAATGTTTTAAATGATAAATTTCTAAAAATGAAATCGTATATACTTTTAATCGAAGTATTTGATAAAAATACTTTTAGTGAGATATAAAAATATATCTTTGTTTGAAGTTTGAATGACGGACGTGGTTCGAATGGTTTCGTCGCGTTTGAGTGAATTCGAATAAAACGTAATATGTTATAATTTTTATCCAGGTAAATAATTATTATTATTTTCGATAATAATACATTATTTATATGCTTTGTGATGAATGTTTTGATTTGTACGATACGAATTACTTTATATATTATCAAAATAATATATAATAAATAATGAGTGTATTGAATAATAGTTTCATATTACTTCATACTTGAGTTCACCAACTCCTGTATAAATGAATCGGAAATTTGGCCGATTTTGATAATGCACGATTAAATTTAATCGCGTACTGTTTTATATATATATATATATATATATATATATATATATATATATATTTAACAATATACGTATTGATACACACAATTAGCCTAATACATAGCACTAATTACATGTATTACTAGATGATTAGGAACTAATAACTAGTCCTAATTTGACGGGTGTCACAGACCATTTGCGAGAAAATCTAAAGTTATTGGACCGAAAACGTTGAAAAAAGAGTACATGGACTGTTTTCGTAAATCAATGTAAACTACAAGGACCATTTATGAAATTTACTCAAAAGAAAATGAACATTATAACTTATAACAAAAG
The DNA here is from genome assembly GCA_963422505.1 of Pseudognaphalium luteoalbum. Taxonomy (NCBI): domain Eukaryota; kingdom Viridiplantae; phylum Streptophyta; class Magnoliopsida; order Asterales; family Asteraceae; genus Pseudognaphalium; species Pseudognaphalium luteoalbum. The sequence goes on from OY730198.1 coordinate 97,401,130, forward strand.
ACATTGAACTATATTGAACTAAACTTGTACGGAAGGCATCATACAAGCAAGCAAAACCTCTGGAAAAAAAACAAAATTAAACAAAAAAAATAGGCATTCTCGATCCATACATTTATCAGGAGGATTCCTGGTTACTGTTAAATGAACAGTACTCAAAATTTTCCACTTCCTATCCCTCAACTTTTAAAGGTTTTTCATTTTCTTCCCTCTACGTTTTAGCTATTTTCTAATTTCTACCCCTAAAGTTTTAACACTTTGTCATTTTCTACCATTTAATTTTCCAATCTCTCCCCCTACGTTTAAGCACTTTTCTATTTTTACCCTCCAACTTTTAACTACTTTTCACTTTCTTCGTCTGAAGTTTAAACACTTCTTCATTCTCTACCCTTTAGGTTTTAACATTTTTGATTTCCCCCCTCTATATTTTATCTTTAATTTTTCACCATTTTCTTTTACCAATAACTTATACATTTTTCCCCTTTGCTTACAACAAAGTTTAATACTAAATTTATTACAACAAAATTATACAAATAATTGCAAACGTTAATTTAACTTAACATTTTTATGTAGTATTCTATAAAATTTGTATTAACTTACATTTTTCCAATTATACATACATATTATTATAATAATAATAAAGCCATAAAAAGATCATACATTCGTCAATTTAACTTTTTTTAACGCTAAGATTATACAAATAATTGCAAACACTAATTTAACTTAACAAAACTTATATAGTGTTTATTGATATGAACACCTTTTTCTTTAGAAATTATGCAAACTACATTTATACATATTATGCGAATCTTTTAAAAACTCCATTTTTTTTATCAAATTCTACTCTTTTTTTAATGAAAAAAATCCCGTCGCAACGCATGGGCTAAAAACCGCTCGTTATTATTAAATTGAGCAAATGAAGATTACTCTACCCACACTCTCATGGTTGTATGAACTACAATGATTTCATCCGATCCAATAGTAATACACTTGCTTCATATCATATATATATAAATATATATCAACTCACTAAGCCGTCATTAGATTATGTTTTTGTCTTTACTATATGCATTACTGATGCCGGCCTCTATAATCAAGTTTAGAGTATATTTCTTAGGATTATACAGTCAAAATTCCTTTGAAATTGTCCTTATCTCTGACCGAACAACTAAATTATATTCTAAGGAAAATACATATCACTGATGTATTAAGACCTGTAAATTTTGAGTACAATATATCTTAATTACCACCCCCTCCTTTCTTCAAAGCATTGTTATCCCATTTGTGCTTATAAATTTTCTTGTGATTAAGTATAAGTCGATTTATAAAAAGAGTTGATGAGTCTCTATATTATGAAAAACAAGGAGTGGAAATTAAATAAAAAGATAAATACGTGTGAATTATTATTATTTAGTAATTGTTTTAGTCTTTTCTATTTGCGCTATTGAGTTCTTAGGCACAAGTCTTTTGAGTATTTCGTTTGCTATTTTTCCAATCACTGAATTGTCTTCTAATAATAGACCATAAGGTTCAGGGGATGTTGGAACTTGGGAACATTATTAGGTCAGATTGCCACCCTGGAACTAGGGTGTTAGTGTTGTAAGGGTATGTAGGCATGTAGCAACTTTATTGCACACTGTTTATATAACTTCATGAGTATATGATAAGACACATAAAAGATGCATAGCATACCAAAACTAGATCTTTAACATAATTAACGAATAAAATTCATATAACCTATCTATCTAAGCAATCTGTTGAACTTGCACTTCTTATAAATCAAGTCATCACACGAGTCCTGAAAATCACATAAGATAATGCAAGTTAGTAGCCATTCTAATAATCAATGTTTATGTACATGTAACATATTCATTACTGATCATTAAAAGGAAAATACTTTAGTTGTCAATTTTTACCCCACTGTTCAGTTGAATACGAGAGATCACTATATATGATGGTTGTATCATAAACTTATAAACTACATATACTTGGCGAAATGGGCGGGTTGGGGTTGGGGTTGGTTCACGCATCAAATGGGTTATGGAACAGACATATCAGATTTAAAAACGGGTGACTATGCTACACTTTTACTTATGCAGCATTATGTATATTTCTCTTTTGTTCTGCTCATCATAGTTGTAGATTTATGAAACTTATATGAAGATCTAACCTCGGAACACTGGTACGTCGTCCCGTATGACTTTCTCGTTCTTTATCGCCAACACGTAAGGCAGCAAGTTCTTTTTCCAACGCAGCTATTTCTCTCCTTGTTCTTTTGCCCTCTATCTCCATTGCCCTATTCAGCGTCTCAACATTTTTTGCCAATATCTGTAAGTTTCAGATTATTAAGTAGTTACACATAAAAAATTCTTAACATTATGTAAAGTGCTACAAACCTCAATTGTGTTGCTTTTTTCTTTAATATTTTGATCTCTTTGATGACAAGCTTTTTGTAAGGCCAAAACCTCCTTTTGTAACATATCATATAACATCCCGGATACATAATCCTCACGTTTTGACTTATCTTTCTCATCAGCATGTTCAGATACATCAGGGAATAGTTTATCCGAATCTACTAATTTGCTACTATCATATACTTTTGATGAGATACTTCCATTCTTAAGTAAATTTATTGTTGAAAATCTACTAGAAGATGATCTTGATAAGTTTTCAGCTCCTCCAAGAGATTGGCGAGGTGCACGTATATTGCTCATAGTTCTTTCGATGACAGCACAAGAAACACCATTACGAGATGATTGCTTAAATCTTTCCTCCAAAACTTTGAAACGCAATTGGTATTTTTCCTATGAATGTCACAGTTATAAGATGAATGTTATGTTTCAAATGAGACAATAAAAAACTATACTACCATGAAATTTTTTGAATGATTTTAATCCCCTCACTTTTAACTGCGCTTCTGCCTTTGCAGTGCGTTCTGCAACCATCAGTTTCTCTTTTAGATGCTGCAATTCTCCCTGAAAAACCAAAAAATATAACAAAGTTTGCATATTTATGTCAGCTGTATCCTCGAGATGATAAATGAACCAAAATACCAAATCATGCAATGTGTTCATTGGAGACGATAGGACATGAGTATTTGGGTCGTCTTTTACATCTAACGGGTAACGTTTTTAAAGTATCAAGTCAAATGGGTTGGAACTCGGAAGTGATCGGAAGTGATTCCAAGTCTATTTTCAAAGCATAAAACTTCATAACTAATTTCATTTTAAAAAAATTATTTTCTTTATAATAGTCATATTTCTGTAATCATAAGTCATAACTAAGACATTAATTATTGAAATACTTAACAAATGGACAAAAAACTCTTTGCAGGTCAACCCATTCTGATTCAGCTCATTTCGACCCATTACAGGACTTGACCGGCCCACCATCTCTAGTTGTTAGTTTCATTATCTATAAAATTCGAGTCAGTGCATACCTGAAAAACTCTTCTTTCCTCAAGCCATTGCCTAACGGGCATTACTTTGTTGTCAGTATCTTTCCAGTCATTCGCCACTACAACAGCAACACGGTTTGCAGAAATTTTGGCACGAGCCAATTCACGGTCCAATATCTTCTTCTCTTCCTACGCACAGTTTCAAGAATTAACACCACCCTTCAAAGTTTCAAACTTGTATTAACTGATGAGTGAAATTCTCACATTTGTCTCTTGCAGTCTACGCTCATAATCGCGCACAACATTGGCAGCAGCTCCACCAGCCAAAACAGCTTCTTCGAGCTCACGAACAGTTTGAGTTAGCTTCTCAACCTCTAAAACTTTCTGTCGATTCATTTTATCCAGGATTTTGTTCTCCTCCTACACATTACAAACCAAGTATACTTAAACACTACCAGAAAAAATAAATAAATAAACTTAATGTAAAATAATCTAACCTGACATATCTCAATCTGTTTCATGAGCTCCTGGTTTTTGTTTTGAAGATCATCAACCATTGATGCTTTTGCCATGGCTATTCCAACGGTTCTCTCTGCCTCTAAAAGTGCAGCTTCTTTTGATTTACTAAGACGATCAAGTGCTCGATTGTCATCCTGCAACTTTGATACCTGAAACAGTCAAATAAGATTAATAGATCTCGACCTCACTTAGGTAATTAAGGATCTAACAGTGTGTGTTGTGTAATGTATTTACCTCCATTTTTACCAACTTGAGTTCGGCCTCCAATGGTGCGAGAATAGCTTCAATAGGAGGTATCTCGTCATCTTTTTGTGCTGCGTGAACTCTTCGAAGAGTGGCTTCTGCAGCAAATTGTGCAGCCAGAGCTTGCTTTCTCTCATCATTTATTTTCTTAATCTCTAAATTCTGTATACCATCAATTAACTTAATCAATCATGAAACAAAAGTTCAGATCTAAATCATTTATCTTCTTACCTTGCTTTCCAAAAGCGATTCAGTTTTCTTAAGCTTTTCATCTACTTTGCTTAGCTCGTCATTCAGCTGCAACAACATAAACATAACAGATGAACTATGAATCATGAAACCTCTTTTTTTTACAAATAAAACTCAATGGTGATAATGGATTGAACATTGAAATACAAAAGGACCACCTCCTCCTCAGCCTTTTCTTTAAGGCGTTCATGGTACTTCAATGCTTTGATTTCTGCATATGCATCTCCCAATTCTCTATCTTTATCTGGATGAAGATTGATATTATAATGTATCAGCAAAGAAGTTTGAGCAATAAAATTCTAGTTTTAGGCAATTAGCATCTTTCTAAACAGCCTACTTCTGACTTCTTCAATATTACAAATCCTATCACCAATATTAGCAACCTACCACTGATTTGTTCACAAGAAATGCATATATACTACCATTATATTGTCAAATATGGATAAAACTATAATTAACCTAAAATTTTCCGTTTCAATAAACGTAAATTTGACACTACTCACTTACCCAAGTAAGTCACAAATCTAAACACTAAGATCTAACATCATATATCAAACAATTTAATGTTCAGTTCCAAACTGCATTCTTAAAGAAGTAGTAACATACTTTTTCTACACATATGCAATATACAGTGTCAAGTACACACACCAAAATCCGTATGATTTTTACATAAATACAGAACAAACAAGATACTTTTATCATATATGCCGCATTTTTAGTCATTGTGCTTCATATTTTTCCTTCACCTTAGTCCTTACAAGATGACCTTATGTACCCGTTTGTCACTCATTTTCTTACTGGTGAGTTCAAAATTTTCATATAAAATTGAACGTCGTTATACAGAGAGAACCAGATTACCATTTTTTGTCAGACGGTTAATCGGTTACAAATGAAAATTTTCAGTAACTCATAACTCAGATGTAATACAATAATAGTAATTAATTTGATACAAACAAGATGTAGATTACTGTTTTATACCCGAACCCCAAATCTGTATGCCTCAACAAACTCAAAAGTGTAACAAGAACCGACATCTTACCTAAATCCTTCTCACTAATTAAAACAAATTAACAGAACAAAAGATATGACGACGAAATGGAGCCTTAGTTACCTCGCAGTTGGTTTTCAAGACGGTTGAGCTCGTAACGAACAGGATCTGAACCATGTAAATGATTAATGATATCATCAATCTCAGTGGCTGTTCTCGATATTGATTTTTTTCGAGTGAATCGAAAAGAAGGCGACTTCTTTAACGGTGAAGAATCAGGAATTGTGTTGTTGTTTAGTTGAAGAGTACCCATTGAAATGAACAGATTGTGCAAAAAAAATTATCAGAGGGACAGTTAGTTATAAGTTAGTTGCATTTATATTTATATATAGAATGTAAATGAAATAAAAAATAGTAAGAGAATGTATATAGAGGACCGTTTGCAGTTAAAATGACAGGGAGGGAGAGATAATGAGTGGAGTGTAGGTGGATAGTCTATTTTTATTTATTTATTTATTTATTTATTAGTGTGACCAATTCTTGTTGAAACTTTTCGGTTTATTTTATTATTTGTTTGACTTGTAAAAGTCAAGTTGAAGAAAACATGGGTAACTCATATTTATGTGCATGATATTTCAATAACTTACTAGACCTGTTAACACCGTTGGGATTTTTTTCTTCATTTGTTGCAAGAACCATTCAAAAACTCAAAGTTAATACACGTGTAGTCTCTTATTTATATGAAATGACTACAATACCCTCTTGTTGTCGAGCAAAATAGATATGTTGTGCTAGTATCACAAAGAGTATTTTAGTAATGTTAGGTAGAGAAGAGAATAAGTATCCAACAACTTTTAAATTTTGAACTGTATATGCAACATATAAGGTACCTGAATTGACAGTGAGAATGTATGTAAACAACAACAACTATTACTCAAAAAAAATATTTACTTATTGTTTTATATATTTTTACCCTTTAGTTGAAATTTGTTTTTGTTATTTTACCTTTATTATTTTACTCATAAAGAGTTTATGATTAGGAAGGTGGAGCCACCAAATCAACGGGTGTGTCAAAGCAACGGTAACAACAAGAAAAACAAGTTGGCAGAAAGTAGTTAAAAGGGGAATTCATAGTAACCGTTGGAAGTGACTTACTAAAAAGTATGGACAACATCATCCACTTAATTTGAGTATGCATCCAATCATTCCTATACCTTTGTTATCTCTAAAATAATAAAAGTCAACTAAATCAGTATTAGTAGACCAAAATAATGCATATTTTGAGATGATACAAAAAACTGTCACAAAAGTTGAAATAAACCGAAAAGATGCAATCTTCTATAATATGCCATATTCTCAATTCTCAAAATTAAAATATGACATAATAAAGCCCATGTGATCCATATTATCGAAGTCATGACGTTTGATCAAGAAACATAATTGTCATAAAGGGCCAGAAATCGACATAAATATTCGAGAAGTTTTTTCGAATAAGTTATGATGCATATTTTGTTTATAGTTGGCGTCAAAGTTCATAATCCATTTGATATTCGGAATCAAAGTTTGTTGTTCCCGTGTACTCGAAGATTAAGTGCTCCCACATATGATAGAAACGTGACCTTTCATGTAGGTCGATAGTGTTATATCGACAAAGCTAAAAGTATACATCACAACTGACCACGGGTTCCTTCCAAAGAAACAACCATCAACTTTTAACGAAGAATCTGCTGCTTAATGGATTATCAATTATGTTTCGATGAAAAGACGGTATAATCTCACCCTCTCAAGTTATGGTTTTCCAGATTTATAACAAAACATAGACATCATATTACTTTATATTGAAGTTTAGAAGCTACACTAATAAATGCATGCTATAAGCAAACAAGTGTGCGCTATCAATGATAAACACTGTATCTTTAGAGTACAAGTGATAATCCTGACCCATTTACCTATGCGGATCAAATGGATCAAAAAAGGTACACATCCAAAGCATATTTAAAAGTATAAAAACAATCATAAGAATGCTACATAATATCAATGGCAGTCTGCTAGCAAAACCAAGAAAATAAACCAAAGGGGGCTGCAAAGTTTACAAATTGATGATAACTTATATTTTGGGCAGCCAAAAACTATTTACATTATGAATGCATACAAAAAGTTTTAAACTTTTCCGTCTTTGCTGCTTCATGTAGTTGGTAGTAATTCAGACTACATCCCAATTTCCATAAACACTTGTACTATCCAAATTATGTAATATTGTCTTTTTTCGACTTCAGAAATTAACATAAAAGACCAGACGATACTTTAAATAAGAACAAGGATGAAACCAGCCAAGATGAAATGAGAAGTGAGGACCATCACAAGCCACCAAAAAAGTAACCATCTTTCAATGATCCTATATATGAATTAAAGAAGCCATGTGAGCGGTGAGCCACATGACATGATCAACAATTGCTGAAAGGAACATTACATTAACATAAAACAAATCTTTAAAACCCCTTCCACGCTCTTTTGTTACCTCAAGAGTGCAAATTTAACTTTTTCTATTTTTATCTACAGGCATAGGTGAAAAGGCCTGATATATGTGTCGCTAGTCGAACAATAATATGAGATTAGATAAACTTACTCCTAGATCCGTATAGTTTTTGTGAAATTTGGATGTAAAGTGTATTGATCCTACTGGCAAATTAAACATGATCATACGAAATTACTTACATTTAATCCTAAATTTATCATCATTGTGTATTGTTTTCCTACAATTATCTGTAAAGTGCTATAATCCTACTGGCACATTAAGTTAAGCTCTCAGCAATAAAATTTTGTATATTCCAAATCAAATTTAAGATCCATACATGTGCCCTTTTTCCTTATCCACTATGGGCCATTGCTTAGAATTTAATACTATAAAAATATCAGCTACCACTTTCCTGGTAAGTTAACCTTTTTGTCCATTAAATAGCATAAAACTATAATAAATAAGGAAGTATGTTAAGAGGAGTGTTTGATGTGCATTTGTGAAAGTGATCAAGTGATATTATATAACCATGATCAGATAGCAGCTGTATCATAATAACTTGTAGAAGATTAGTGTTCAGTCGTGCTTCTACTATTTCAAATTGTAATAACGGGACAACTATGTGTTTTCGAGTATTATATCACAAATTCAAATAAACTAAAGTCTTAAATCCACATAGACTAAAGTACGAGTAGTAATAAGCTGTACGACCGCAATGCGTAAACTTCACAATCTAGCACTACTAGTTCCAAAGCACAACAGTTTGATGCACAATGATAGATAGCGATATGCTTTCATTATAACATAAGAATGTGATATGATCTAAATACTTATAAATTACTCATGCAAATTGGGCCCTTAAGTACATATCTCAGCTATAGTCCACCTAAATTCTTCATTTTCACAACCTCTACAACTATTTCACATTCCAATGACCGACAAAAACTTTTAATATTCCAAATACTCTTGCCTTATTTCCCCTTCTCTTTTAGTTAAACAGAATTCGACAAACCATTAGCCTTACAAAAAAAATTGACCATATAACCTGACCTACTTATCCATTCATCCTGATGCTGAACTCCTTGTTAGAGTAGCTTCACGCTCCATTCGTCGACGTTCTCTCTGTAAAAATCAAATATCAGTGTCAAACACTGTATCCGCATATATAAAGAGATATCACAAAACCTATAGAAACTACAAATATAAGTACATAATTAGCACAACGACAACAGATATACCCTTCGCTCCCAATAGGGGTGAAAGCACACAAAATCATAGACCGGAGTGATAGTCGACACCAAAACAACATTCAGTCCAGTAAATAGCAAAAGCGCTGCCATTGGACGCGTTTTGTGTGGCATCTCTATGTTAAAGCTTTTAGCCCTGCAGGACACATTTCAAGAATTTATATTTCGGCCATTAAACAAAGAAGCGAAACATCTTGTAAGCTGAAAACCATCAATACATAATCAATCTATTTTGTTCCCTAAATATATAATCTTGCATCATTGTTATAGCATTATATATGCCAAATACTATAACTTAAAAGGGTTTTTTAATTCTACAACAAATTTAAGTATTGTTCTCATTGTATGTAGCTACTGTAATCACTAAAAATTAGGGCTTTTTATTTGAAGACAAGATTCACTATAAACCCTAAAAAAGATTGAAACCCAGTTGCTAAAAAATGAAAATAAGAAAACTTACTGATTAAAATTAACTAAAAAACTGATAAAAATCAAAGCTTTTTATATAAATCCCAAAATTCATGATAAACCCTATAATAATTGAAGAGACGGTAATTAGATTAATAATAGATCAGAGAGCTTACTGATTGGAATTGAATCAAGATTAGGGCTTGGTATCTTCTGAATTTGAGTGCGAGAGTGAAATTAAAGACTGTGTGGTTATAATTTATGAAATTGGAAATTAGTGTTTAAGAGATGAGAAGGGGATGATGAATTGAATATTGGTGTCACGTCGGGTCCGGATTGACCCGGTCGGTTATTGATATTTAGAACATGGTACTGATGATTGATGACCAAACTAATAATAATTTCATGGTGAAAGATTTACAAGGCTTTTAATTATGTAATTTGCTGGAAATGACCTCATTAACATGAAGATGTGTTCTCGAGTTTAATATGAGATGGAAGAGAAAGGAATATAGGGGTCTCTTTAAAATGAAAACTTCACCCTTTACAATTGAACGTGCTTTATAAACACCATCAGTTTTTTAAGGGACTCAAATAAATGAAAAATGAAGATAGTTTTCCGTAACTAAACGCGTCCTAAGGAATTTAAAAACAAAAGGTTGTTCTTAAGTTTGTATGGAAGGAAGGGAAAATAAATTGATGGAAGATGAGGGGAAGTTCTAATAATTTTTTTCTTTTATTTTTTCCTCTCAAATATAGGATGATTTGAAAAGAATCTCTTCCCTTCCTTTCTTTTCCTTCCATCTTAAAAACACAGATGCATAATTTTCCTTCCTTTCAACTCTTTTCTTTTCTCTTATTCTTTCTTTCATTTTCTTCTTTTTTACTTAGTTTTTAACTTGAAAACACGGTGGAAACGTTCATTACTGGTTATCATTTTACTTCATAAATATTTTATAAAAAAACAACTTTACCAATTACCACATTTTTGTAGATTTCCAAATAACATGCATATTCTTTATCTACTTTCACTATCTATGATTATTAGCCTTCATAGCTTTATAAAAATGAAATTTAAAATAATTGATTTTTTGAAATAATTTGGATTCTCAACATTCAGATAGACAGATATATATTGAATTGTCGAGTCAACCGATATATAGTTTATATTCACAATATACATTAGTTTTATTGGATATATGAAACTTTCAATTTTTTCTTTCAGATTATAATTACATTTTTTTGTCTATTAAAAGTCGATCATTTATAAATTATGTTTTAGTTTTTAGATTTTACTTTCATAGAAAAAATGATGTATATCATCCAAAATCAATAAAATACTTCATTTATATAATGAATATTATATGCTAAATTTATTGTTTATATATGTTATGAATTATCATTTTACACTTAGCTAAAGTTGCAACTAATTTACCAAACAAATTTATATAAATAAATCTAAACTTGCAGTCTACAACTGTCGATTACAACCATAACCTATAGCTCCAATCTACGGTTACAACTATAGTCTATAGCTATTTTAACAAACATACGTAGAGCCTTCCGCTTTAGTTAAGGGCTAAGTATTCGAAAATGTATCAAAGTTTGACCAAATCTCTAAAGTATATATCCAACTTACAAAATCTCTATAGTATGTATTCAACTTTCAAATACCTCTATGGTATGTATTGGACTGTAATTTTGATGATGTGTTAAGCTATATAGATGACACATGGCACATTGTAGGAATGCCTCATCATCAAAAATATCGTTCAATACATACCATAGAGATATTTGAAAGTTGGATACGTACTATAGATATTTTGTAAATTAGATACATACTTTAGAGATTTGGTCAAAGTTCGATACATTTTCAAATACTTAACCCTTTAATTTTCGACCTCACAAAATTTCCCGAGCATTTGCATTTTGCTAGTTACAATAGAAACATCTATTTTAAGCATGTCTACAATATATATATATATATATTACAAATTAGGCCCCCAATAGAAACAACTAAAGATTTAAGTTCACATAGTTTATAGTAAGAGTAGTAACTAAGTTGTAAGAGCGCAATGTGTAAGTGTCACAGATATGCTTTTTTATAACATATAAAGAATGTGATATGATCTAAAAACTTACAAATTAAGCATGCAAATTGGGCCTTTAAGTATGCATCTCAGGTAGAGTCCACCCACATTCTTCATTTTCACAATCTCTTCAGCTATTTCACATTTTCAATGACTAACAAAAACTTTATATATTTTAAACATTCTTGTCTAATTTCCCCTTCTTTTTTAGTTAAACAGGATTCAGCAAACCATTAGCCTTACAAAAATATTGACCATATAACCTGACCTACTTATCCGTTCATCCTGATGATGGGCCTACACATAAACACTTTATAGTCGTCGAGTTACTAATAACACAACAGATTCTATTAGCACATATTATAAGGTTTCACTCGTTGTGAATACACGTTGGTCAGCTTGACTCATCCCAGTTAGCTAAAGTCTTTTAAGTTTACCCATTTGATGGGTTAGAGAGAAAAGTGTAACCCATCGTATCATCACCTTATACACCAATATGATGGGGATGGCAAATCGTGCTATATCTGGAGAGTAAATAAGGTAACATTTAACTTAGAGATAATTGCATAAATGTCATTGTTAACTTGCAAAAACCACATCTATCCAACTTAAATCGAAAATATCATATATGTTATCCTTAAACTTGAAAAGTATCATATATACAAATTATAATTATAATTATAACTAATATAATGTAATGTAATGTGTTATCATTAATAGAGGATATATAATGTAACATGTAAAATTAAATCATAACTACTTTAATCTAAATTAAAAAAAATGTGTATGTGTATTTGTGTGAATTAGATGAAGACATTTAACGCAAAAAAACCCAATCAAAACTAGGGAGACTTTGAAAAGACATGGGATTTGTAGTATAATATTGGCTACAACCCTAAAATTATGGCAATCATGATCAATTATTTTTCTTTGATTATCAATTGAAATCGTTTATTAAACGATATAAGTTTAAAGTTTTATACAACTTAATCTTCACCCTTCTTTTTATACTTTTTGCAACTCTCTAATTATTTTTCATCACCTTGAAAATTATGGTAGTTTTTTTTAATCTAAATTCTATCTACTTTATAATCTTAATACAAACTTAATGGATGGATAGGTACATCAAGTTATTATCAATTATTTAAAAGTTCTAATTATTTCAATCACACAACTCAATTACAATTATGTAGGAAAGTGATACTTACAGTGATTGTAAACTTTATTGTAGCTAATTTAGAGTGATTGCTAACCATAACCAAAATTTAATATTTTATACGAAGTGTGAATAGCATTCAGGTGACTATAAACAAAACATTATTCTAAACTGTTTATCTTATAATCATGATATTATATTATTATTTTCATCGTACATCGTACGGATTTAACGCTACTTAAATATAAAAATACAAATTCCTAATAGTTAAATAATCAATTTAATTTTGTAAGTTAATAAATTTATAAAAAATTATCATGATACAAAAACTTTGTTTCTCTTAATAATATAATTTTTTTTTTACCATTTTCAATTTATTATACGACTATTAATCTTAAGAAACACACCTTTGTGATGTTATCATTTTAATTAACTTTAAATTTGGTAAATTTTAAAATAAGATTCCTAACTTATTATTAGTTTTTTTTTATCAACTACTCACTTATATATTAAAAGAATTTTAAACAATATACATATTAACTTACACATTTTATTATTATAAACAATATACTAAATACGAAATTTTATATTAAAGATCAACGATCCGTGTATATATGCGGGTTTAAAGTATAGTTAGTCGATATATTGATCAATCGAACTGTCTACCTATCTAAGTAATAGAGGATAACCTCTTTCTAATGTGGCATGTTTATTATTTAACAACTAAGTAAAAATTCTAAGTGTCATTACCCTAACTTTCTAAAATTTTTTACATGTCATCCAAATTGAAACAAACGAAAGTTTAGTCCACCTACTTTTAAGTTAATAAAATTCCCAATTCCACTTCACACCCTCCTATTCATTGTCTGGTCCAAAATAATTTATCAATAGTTAACCGTTTATTTTGTGTTATGGTATAATTACATATTTTTTTTCCTCTTAAATTAAATAGATTTTGATTTGTTATGTATTTTTAAAATCATAGAACATCAATTTGAAATATATAAAAATAAAACGTTATACATGTATACTAGAACCATATACTATCCAGATTATGTTATCACTGAATTTCATAAAAAGAAAAGAAAAATGTTTCAAAAAAAGAATGTAGCTATTCTTCAATAAAAAATATATAAATCGATAGTCATTTATTTTCCTTGTAATATTGGACTAAAACAACCACGTTTTTCTTTAAGTTCACACTGTGCATCGTATGGGGTTTTGATTTTTAATCATCATTGAAAAAAGCTTTACTTTTATTACTATATAACATATAGAAAAATATTTATCCGTCAAGAGCGGCTCAAGGGCCTAAAGCGAACTTAAAATATAAGGCCTAATCGTGAAAAATGGATTTTGCTATACATTACTTAGGGTTATAATTTGTTAATAAATGGTTGGTAAAAAGTGAAATAACTAACTTAATTTGTTAAAATTTACTATTTAACATAATGTGGTTGATGGTTATCATGAAGTTGAGAAGTTGACCATTTATTTAGTGCAATTCACTTTTAAACATAGTCCTAACAAAATCCTTAACAATCACAAATTATGTAAAATATCAGATTAAGCTCATTATCCAATTCAAATTATTTAATCAACTCAACACGAGTCATGATTCTATGATTGAGATAGTTATTTAACAATTTGATAAACGATATTGCCTAAAGAATGACTAGAGAATTCAATCGTGTGAAAATATTAAGAAAATGATTAAGATACTTTAATGTTAGCTTATGTAAAATGAAGATTGAATTTAAAGACATGAAAATAGATGTGAAACCTTTTTTAACGAAAAGACTTGGATCTAAGTGACAAAAATTGGGCCTAGTCTTTTTATCAATTACAATGGGCTTAAGATTTAACGATTTAATCTCTTTTGAGGCCTAATAATGTCATTTTCTCACGAAAATTGAGTCTAGTCTCTTAAAGCTTATATTCTTCAAGACCTTACAAGACCAAAATACATTGAAGATTTTTGTTGTTATACTATACTAATACATGAGATCGATAATTATGGGGCCTTAAAAATTCGAGGGCCTAAAGCGGTAGCTTTACTAGCTTTACCCTCGAGCCACCCCTGTTACCCGTCCATCGAAGAGACTTTAAAACTAGTTTTTATAATAAGATAGGAATAGGAAAGGAATGGCTATTCTATTATAAGGCCCGTTTGGTTCAAAGAATAATTTCTGATGAAATAGAATCTGTCAAAGAAATTGGAATTTGATGAAATTGGAATCTAATGGAATTGAAATCTGGTTCAATGGAATGTGATTCTGAAGAAATTACAATATGTCATGCTCGTTTGGTTGACACATAATGAAATTGGAATTCTAAACATAAATAGAAATATAAGATATACAATTTAAAGTTTGAAGCATAAAATATGTTAGGGAAATATAGATATTAAATATAATTAAATATAATAGATATAAATATAAAATTTAAAAATATTTTATAAATAATATAAAATGTTTTATAAAAAAGTTAATTATTTTATAAAATAGTAAATATTTTATAAAAATCATAAAATATAATATAAAAAAATAAAATATTTTATAAAAATATAAATAGTTTATAAGAATATAAAATATTTTTTAAAAAAGATAAATATGTTTTATAAAAATGCAAAATCTAAATTATAAAAACAATACATACTACAAAGTATATTTTTTTATAAATATATAATTTAAAATATTTTATATAAGTATAAAATTTGAAATATATGATAAAATTATGACGTGACATGAGCCATATAATGAGACACGTAAGATCATATAACGTAACTAGGCAACATTCCTTAGTGAATGGAATTAGATTATATCCAAAATCCTAAGGAATTGAATTCCTCCATTTTATGGAATTTGATGGAATCACATTTCATTCCGCGTGTTAACCAAATAGACAAGAGGAATGAAAATTTGAATTTCATTCCATCAGATTTTACCAACCAAACAAGATAATGAAATAGAATCTAATTCCAGTTCTATCAGATTCCATCACAATCTACCAACCAAACGCGTCATAAGTTTATTACCACAATTGTTACAACCAATAAGGCAATAAAATAATTCACATGCACATACATAGATCCTCCATAGTCCATACTACATACTCATACTAGCGGAGGATCCGGGCAACTGCTCCGATCCGGAATCCGACAATTAAACCACACTAAACCCGCACTTTATATATTACCTACATTCATTAACAAACCTAAAACCCTCAGAACAAAACCCTAGAATTTCTAATTCCCGTTCGAATAACCTCCGTAATCGTCGGCGATCTGTTACAGGTACGTACGAATCCTCCTGTTTATTCACATCGTCGTATTACAGCCTCTTTGTTTGATAATTATAAGGTTTATGATGATTCGATAAAAGCGTAGAACCCTAAAATTTAAATAGTACTGCATTGATATTATAATAGTTAATAGTATATTATAATAGGTGATAATTAAATTATTATTATATTGTTCATTGATATTCAAACAGGTTTGGTTTAAGTAAGTTTTAAGTAAACAAAGATATGGATGTTGTTCCCATACAACAAGTAGAAATCGAAGAAAGCAAAAGAGCGAATTTAACACCAGCATCGTTTTTTTGGATTTAAACGAGGACCAACTGTACGTACCTGCATTACTTTACTTTCCTAAACACCATTTATATTTCACTTGTGCGTTTTCTTATTATAGTTTTTGTACATTTAAAATTTTGTCGGGAACTTATGAATTCCGTGTGCCATGTGATGGTCGAAGCTCCATTGAGACTATCCAGGGTGAGGGTTGCTATTTAAAACTGAAACTGAATTGGAAGCTGCCATCTGAAGAACCAAAAATCCCTTCCTCCTCAAACCCATCCGTCAGTCGTCTGGTAATTAGTTTTCAGTTCCATTCATCCACTTTGTTTGTATTTTTTTGATTGCGGTATAAGTTGTCACTCTGTTACTTCAAACCGTTTTGTTTAGGCTCCATATATGTTCAAAATGCAGTAGAGTTAGAAACCTTGAAATTTTTATGTTTATCATCTTACTCATGTAAAGGCAAAAAGTCACAGCAGGAATATGTCAGATTGAACAAAATATATAATAATAAGAAATGCAATTGATTTGTGTACGTGTTATATTTTGGTAAAGTTAGCCCAAGTCCATGCTATCCAGATTCTTCCCTTCTCCGTGCTAATCTACGTACATAATATTTTTTTTTTACTGCAAAACTAGACTGAAAGAAGAAAATTTGGAGCCCATTCTACACCAACCATGACAGATCCTGATGTAAGTTTTATTGACATGAACTTTATGTTCAGAAGCTTAATATATAATAACTATAGAATATGTTAAGCGTTAAAACGATGGTTTTGTATTGTAATACAGGAACGTAATAGATGGAGCCTTCAAGAAGAAATTGCAAAGGTATTTAACACCTCACTGAAACGTACTTTCAATCTTCAAGAAGCTGTGCCTTGTAGTATTTCTACTTGCACCAAAGAGGACGGTGGTGATTACCTATGGTACGCATATATGTTCTTTTTCATACTTGTACACTTCTACTTTCTTAGGTATATATTTACCTGTTCTTTTTCCTGAACTGTGTTTACTAATCCAGTAATTTTTTATTTGGTACTAGCTCCAGCGTCTTGCACATATGGCCTGAAATAAAGAACCCTCGTCTGTATAAAGGACCAAAACATGCCGGACTGGTAATACTCTTTTTCTCTGTGAATGAAATATCATTAATTTTGAAAAAATGCAGGCTAGTTTTTTTGTACTCTTTTTTTTTTTTAATAGGCCGTCAGGAATGATATCATCGGTTCTGACTGTACGGACATGATGGAAAGATGCGTCGTATGTGGTCCTGGTTTTGTAAAGTTTAAGTTATGTAGGAAATGGATAGCAAAGGTATTTTATTATCTTTTCTTTTCCAACTGTTGTAAAATACACATTACAATTCTGATCTTAAATCTTGTCTACTTCAATATCGTCACTTTCATTTTTTTTCCCCTTGCAGAGTATTCATACGATGCTAACAGTTGGTATAGAGACATGGGCACCAAAACTTTCTGTGAAAAAAGCAGTTATATACTTTTCGTCACAGGAATATGGCTTTTTACGATCCACTTGTATTGGAGAAACGTTAGCTCGTGTGCTTGAGTATTCTGGAGTAGTTGTGCTCCGAAAAAGAATCGATGATCATGTTGTTGGGGTGAGCACATTTACTTTTTAGTTAAAATCACATGTGGTAGTGTTGTTACTAAATGTGTATCTTCTTCGTCATGTGGTAAGTGCAACAATAGTTTTTTTTTTTTTTCACGGGATGTTAAATATTAATTAAAACAGTCCTGTTTGGTAAAACTTGATACAACGCTAGTAATTGTAACTTTCTTGAAACAGAGGAAGTAATTCTAGTAACTCTTCGTCACTTAAGCTATGTCAAAAAAATTATGATTTTGTTTTGGTCCCAAAGATATCCTCGCTGTTGTTAAGTATCAGACACTGAGTCAGACACTGTTAGTAATTGTGACTTTCGTGAAACGGAGGAAGTAATGCATATATTCTTGCTAAAAAGTTAATATTGCAAGTGTGTTCAGAGAATTGTTTTGTTTTCCTATTATTTGGCTGTTGATATTTCGATTTACATCAACATCTAACTTCTTTCCGATTTGTGACTTTTTTTCTGAGTTGCTTGGTCTTTCTACGGTTTCTTGGATGTTTAAAATAATGAATTTCTACATAGGAACGTTCTCAATATGGAATCGAAGGATTTTACAAACTACTATATGAGCTCTTGGGGATTCATGTGAAAGTAGAGGTGCATGTCTTTCCCCATTTTGATATGAAATAAGAATGTAGTTTTTAATAAAAACTACAAATATAATAAAAACTACAAATATAAAAGCTTTTTATATTTGCAGTTTATGAGTTTAATTCCATTTGTTTTCAGGATAAAAGCTTTTATGAACCCTACACTAGAAATATTCTAGATTTATTTAGGGAAAAGGATTTGCCTATGGGAAGTGAAGGAGATGAGTTACTGCTTGTGGATCTCACAGTTTTGTGGTTAGTTTACTTGTTATTAATGCTGATTTTGTTGAAGCATATTTCAATTGGCTAGTAATACATTTTTCATGGGAAAAACCGAAAAGTTCAAAAATTATGTACTGTTTGCATATTTAGGCATGCACTTGAAGAGGAAAAGGCAGACTGGATAGTGGATGCGAGTGATGTAGGGGAACGAGTACGTATTGAAAGGTGCATCACTGTAAGTAACTTTTATACACCATAACTGATAACATCTTAAAAAAGATCAAGAAATCGAATTGAATACTTAATTGAGTTCAACATTTTTTCCCCAGGCTGCTAAACATGCAGGGTTGATTGCAAATGATCATTCAAAATTCCCTTTAAAGCATGTAAGATTTGGTCTTGTTCAAGGTGATGATATTGAGAGATTCGGAAATATTGAGGTGGTTAACTTTCTTAATTTGCTTGGTGAAGCTAAAAGTCGATGTAAAGCGCTCCTTGCGAGACAAGGTATACCAAATATATTCATTGCGGCTTTCAACCTGTTTGACATGTTTCGATTCTAGTTAAATATCTTCGTATACCAAATCAATCCATAATAAATAGGTTAATGGGTCGAGATTTAGAATGACTACATTTGCATTCTTTTTAGCTAGCATGGCTGATGAGTGGACTGCTAATGAGCTTGAGCATGCTGCTGAAGCACTTGGATATGGTGCTGTTAAGTAAGATTCTCATGCTTCATCATATATATATATATATATTACTACCATTGAACTTATGCTATCGGTACCCATTATATGAGTAGAGTGGTAAGTTTAAAAATTTCCAAAGAACTTGCTATAATCAAATTTGTATTTCCAAAAAGAGGTGTAGATAAACAAATGTTACATTCTTATTTATATTGTATTAAAGAATGCTTACGGGCTATTTCCTGTGTTTTATAACACAAGATACCTTACCTTTTGGTCAAGTTTCGTGCGTATTAATATTTTGTGCTTGTGTTCTTTACAAGGTATGCAGACTTGAAGAACAACAGATTGACTAATTATACATTCAGTTTTAATCAGATGCTTAATGAAGAGGTATTCTTATGATGTTTATCCATTACTAGTGATGTTAAGCAATTGTTTGTTGTATTTCCTCATGGATTTGAAATCTTTACATCGATCTTGTTTCTCATTTGCTCACTTTTATTGATAAATAGGGAAATACTGCTGTATATCTACAGTTTACACATGTTCGAATTTGTTCAATTATCACAAGTTCTAGTAAAGACATCAAGGGGTTAACAGTAAGAATTTCTTTTTGTTTCAATGTTATTTCAGACACACAAACACATAGCCGATTTATGAAGATTTACAGTTAAATTTAGTGTTAAGTATTCAAAATTGAATTATAAAACACTTATGAAAAAGCAAGTTAGCTAGCATGTCTGTATAAGACGAAGGTAAATGAGCTGTCTTTATATATTAAGAAGATTTTTTTGTTTGTTTGCGACAGGCTGAAGTGTTAATATTCAAGCACGATGATGAGCGTGAGTTGGGATTACATTTACTCCGGTTTACTGAGGTAAGATAATGATTGTTTAAATTTCCTGTACGCTCTAACCGTTCAAAAATGAATTATTAATGCAAATGAAATCCTTACATTCTAACTCAACAAGTGTTATAAAGACGTCGGACTGTTTAAATGACATCTTAATGTTAATCAACAGAATATTAAAGTTTGTCAAATCGAGTTTTAAATGAATTGACAAAACTTGTCTTTTTGAATATCGCCTTCTTTTTTATTAGTTTCCTCAAACATGATACAATTATATAAACTATATACAATGCTGAATGGCTCAGGGATTTGTGAATTGTGTGTGAGCTGTTATAGTTCACATGCAATAATCCATAATACTATTTTCTTCTTCTCGGGATTTTATCAAGATAACCAAGACTAAGTTTTCGGCCACCATTGTAATAACAATAGGAATAGTCCTTTGTTATTCAAAAAAAATTACAATGATAAGACTACACTAGACATGAAAACAAAGATCAGTCGAAATGAAATGAGGGTGCTACTTAGCAACCATGTTTTTTACCGGTTGTGAAAAAAGTTGGTTTATAAGTATAATATAGTTGAATATGATTATGTAAATTATATTATTTTATCATTAATGTAACTTTCCATTTTAGATTCTCGAAGAGGTTTGCACAATTCTTACGCCACATATCCTGTGTGATTACCTTTATGGTTTATGCAAGAAGTTTAACACTTTAGACTCTTCCATGTGGCAGGTATGTATTTACTTACATCACATTTTCTCATACAATATTGAATTTAATCCCCCCTTATCTAACACCAAACCTAAGTTTCTAAAAGTGTATTTGATTTATAGAAAGGCAAATCGATAATTTTTGTCAGGATTTGATTTAACGTAGCTCCGAAAGTTTTGGCAGGTTGTTGGGTCTAGTGAGGAGACAAGCAAATTATTGTTGTGTATGGCAACTGAAGTGGTATTGACGAAATGCTTTGATCTTTTGGGGATCACTCCTATCTACTGATCCTAAATTTTACTTTTCCTTGATTAATGAGTGATCACGACTGGAAATCTGGAATGATTGCTCTTTAAATCTGGAAGTGGACTGGAAGCTGCCATTTGTAGCTGAATTATGGCAGCATATTGACCTTTGTTTGATATTGACTACGATATGTTGATGTTGTCTTGTAAGCGTGACCTTCTTGAATGTTTGTTATTGCCAGGACGACCATGTTTGGCAAGACATGAATGAATTAACAAGAAACAGGAGAGTAACTCCCTTATCATAACTTGTTTAATGTCGCGTTGCAAGATGTCAACGTGTATATAAGAATATGTTATTTTAGAACAGTTGACGTGATATAATACCCAACTTTATGCCTATATATATGAAACATTTCTCGGAATCAGTTTCTCGAGTTTGTAATACTATGACGTACCATAAAGTTTCAGTGGTCAGTCATACCATTGGCTCCAGAGACTTTTACTACGTAAGGTGAAGAAGTTAGCGATGAATGAATCATGCATAACACTGATAACCCATGGTTTTTGCTCAACGAGTCTCCTACAAACATTATACTCTTCTCTCTTAGTTTCTCCAGCAGTTGCTGACCATCAAATATATATCTATGTATTACAACAAAGAAATGAATATATAATGACAATGGTCCTTGTAACTGTCTAAACATAATAATCAAAACCATAGGAGGGTTAAAATCAAATGACCATTAGTTTAGCGGTATCGCAAGTTGACCCTCTATCTATGAAGTTGTGGCGGTATCGCGAGTTGACCCTCCATCTGTGAAGTTTGAGAAAGATAAATGTATAAATTCATGGTGGTTTATGGCCTCTTTAAAAAGAAGGAAAAATAATTAGAGCAAGAAAATATAATGTTTTATTGATTAATGAATTTGATGTTTACAAAGGTTCCGTGCGTGTAGTCGCTACAAAATTTGTGTTAGAGAAAGAAAAGAAAAAAAAGGACTATTCGTTATGAAATGGACCCAAAAACATGAATATGTTAGTGACAAACGAAAATAGTTTACGAAGTAATCATATTGGTGTTTATATTTTTTTGGATGGACTTGATGATCGTTTGGACAAGTTAGCTTATGTGCTCCATTCCCAACCGTGAAACAAGCCTATGGCCATGTTTGCAGGGCAGACTTGCGGCAGACCGTGATGATATATCCAAGGGAGGGCAGAAGTTACATAAGTCTTCACTTCAGCAGGAAATAATAGAAGACCACACACTTTGATAAAATCGAAATCAGAAGGAGGGTGTATGATTAGGATTTGAATTAGTGGAGCCACCAAATCAACGGGTGTGTGAAGCACTGAAGGCAACGGTAACAAGAAGGAGAACAGCGTTTGAAGTGACTTACTAAAAAAGTATGGACAACATCATCCACTTAATTTGAGAATGCATCCTATTATTATTCCTATACCATATATGTTAACTCTAAACAAATAGAAGGTCTACTAAATCACTATTAGTACACAAAAATAGAGCAATTTCTTAAAATTCCAATTTGTGAAATTTTAATTCTTTCTAAAACATTATGCGAAACAAATACACCGCTAGAGAAAAGTGTCATGAAAAAGTTATATAAACCAAAAAAAAATAAAAAATGCAATCTTCCATAAGCCATATTCTCAAAATCAAAAATATGATGTTACATTTCTTTGTTATAAGAGAGAAAAAAATACCCATATTAGCGAAAGTGGTATTTTATATTATCTTTCTTCTAGTTTCAAACTATTCCAACTACTTTCTTTACTAGGATTACCCTATAATATGTTTAAATGATGAATTAACACTAGGTTACTTATTTGTACTTTTGAATTTAGTTCCCAAAGGGTGTCATAATAAAGCCCATG
This sequence comes from Pseudognaphalium luteoalbum, assembly GCA_963422505.1. Lineage (NCBI taxonomy): Eukaryota > Viridiplantae > Streptophyta > Magnoliopsida > Asterales > Asteraceae > Pseudognaphalium > Pseudognaphalium luteoalbum. Next base: position 97,424,365 of record OY730198.1, read on the forward strand.
TGATCCGTTTTATAGAAGTCGTGATATCTGATCAAGAAACATAATTGTCATAAAGGGCCAGAAATCAACATAAACCTTCGAGAAATTTTTTCGAATCAGTTATGATGCATGTTTTGTTTTTAGTTAGTGTCAAAGTTCATAATCCATTTGATATTCAGAATCAAAGTTTGTTGTTCCCGTGTACTCTAAGAACAAGTGCTCCCACATATGATAGAATCAACTTTTGTTTAATGGATTATCAACTATGCATCCATGAAAAGGCGGCATAATCTCACCCTCTCAAGTTACAGTTTTCCAGGTTTATAACAAAACATATAGACATCATATTACTTTATATTGAAGTTTAAAAGCTACACTAATAAATGCATGCTATAAGCATACAAGTGTGCGCTAACGATGATGAACACTGTATCTTTAGAGTACAAGTGACAACCCTGACCTATTTACCTATGCGGATCATATAGATCAAAAGAGTTACTCATCCAAAGCATATTTAAAAGTATAAAAACAATCATAAGAATGCTACATAATATCAATGGCAGTCTACTAGCAAAACCAGGAAAATACACGGAAGGGGGCTGCAAAGTTTACAAATTGATGATAACTTCTATTTTAGACAGTCAACAACTATTTACGTTATGAATGCATACAAAAAGTTTTAACCTTTTCTATCACTGCTGCTTCATGTAGTTGGTAGTAATTCAGACTACATCCCTTTTTTCGACTTTGGTAACTAACATAAAAGACCAGACAATACTTTAAAGGGAGTTGATAAATACACCACATAAATTGTTTCAAACACCAAAATTGTGTTATGCTATACTTTTACCGTAAGCTTCAACTGTGGTAGAGTATGGTGTATGAATCAATTTTTTTGTTGTATATATCACCTCCCTGCTTTAAATAAGAACAAGGATGAAACCAGCCAAGATGAAGTGAGGAGTGAGGACCATCACAAGCTACCAAAAAAGTAACCATCTTTCAATGATCCTATATACGAATTAAAGAAGCCATGTGAGCGGTGAGCCACATGACATGATTAACAATTGCTGAAAGGAACATTACATTAACATAAAACAAATCTTCAAAACCCCTTCCAATCTCTTTTGTTACTTTAAGAGTTCAGATTTAACTTTTTTCTTTTTATCTACAAGTACAGGAGAAAAGGCGTTATTTATGTGTCACTAGTCGAACAATATTGAATCAGATAAACTTACTCCAAGTTTCTTATAGTTTTTGTGAAATTTGTATGTAAAGTGTACTAAGCCTACTGGCGTATCAAACATGATCATATGGAATTACTTAAATTTAATCCTAGATTCATTATCATCGGGTATTGCTTCTCTTCAACTTTCTGTAAAGTGCATTGATCCGACTGGCACATTAAGTTAAGCTCTCAGCAATAATGTTTTGTATATTCCAAATTAATCTTAAGATCCATACATGTGCCCTTTTTCCTTATCCACTAAGGGCCATTGCTATAGAATTTAATACTATAATATATCAGCTAGCAGTTTCCTGGTAAGTTAACCTTTGTCCATTAAATAACATAAAACTATAATAAACAGGGGCAGTACATTAAGAGGGGTGTTTGTGTGCGTTTTTAATGTTTATCCTTGTATAGTTTCCTTATAGATAACGTATTTAGTTGGAATATGAGGAGACATCGCATTGTAATTGATTATAGCTACAAAGGGAATAAGACTCCAGAAGGCACAAGATTACCTTCTTTTATTTATGGTATCAGAATAGTCGATCCATACATCTCCTTTTTTTTCTCCCACTATCTCGTTTTCTTTTCTTTTCTTCTTCTTCCCATGGCTGATTCTAAGTTTCATCCAGCCCTCACCATCAGCAATATTAAAAATCTTATCCCCATCACTTTTGAGATGGAGAATGGTCAGTACTCGTCTTGGGCAGAATTGTTCAAGATACACTGTCGAGCCTATCAAGTCATTGATCACATCATTCCCAGTAAGCCATCCTCCTCCACCACAACCGCTCAAACACCACCACCTGCTCGTGATGAGGCCTTCTGGTCTCGACTTGATTCTATCGTCCTCCAGTGGATCTATAGCACCATCTCTAATGATCTTCTTCATATCATTCTCGAACCCGATTCAACTGCTGCAAAGGCATTGATAAGCCTTGCAAATATTTTCCAGGACAACCAAAACACGAGGGCTGTTTACTTGGAAAATCAATTCTCCAATACTCGTCTTGACAACTTCCCTAATGTATTGTCAAGAATTGAAGATGCTCGCTGACCAACTTTCTAATGTTGGTTCTCCGGTCAAAGATAAACGATTAGTATTACAATTAATTGCAGGCTTAAATGAAAACTACGATAGTGTTGCCACTCACCTTCAACAGACTAATCCTCATATTACAATGCGATGTCTCCTCATATTCCAACTAATTACCTTATCTATAAGGAAACTATACAAGGATAAACATTAATATGATTACATAATAAACAGGAAGATATTTACTATAATATAAATATTCTATTCTATCAAACCAGCTGTATCATAATAACTTGAAGAAGATTAGTGTTCAGTGTTCTACTTTTTGATGTAGTAATAATGGGAGAATTATGTGTTTCGAATTTTTATATCACAAACTCTAATAAACTAAAGATTTAAATCCACATAGTTTATAGTAAGATTAGTAACTAAGCTGTACGCGCGCAATGTGTAAACGTCACAATCTAGCATTTCTAGTCCCAAAGCACGACTGTTTGATACACAATGATAGATAGAAATATGCTTTCATTATAACATAAGAATGTGATATGATCTATAAACTTATAAATTACTCATGCAAATTGGGCCCTTGAGTACATATCTCAGCAATAGTCCACCTACATTCTTCATTTTTACAACCTCTTCAACTATTTCACATTTTCAATGACTAACAAAAACTTATAATATTTCAAACACTCTTGTCTAATTTCCCTTATTTTTTTAGTTAAACAGGATTCAACAAACCATTAATCTTACAAAAATATTGACCATATAACCTGACCTACTTATCCGTTCATCCTGATGCTGGTGATGGGTCATAATGGGAAAACATTTAGTACGGTTGAAATAGGACGGGTCAGGCTGGGTCAACACACAAACACTTTATAGTCTTATAGTTATTAATAATGCAACATATTTTATTAGCACATATTATAAGGTTTCACTCGTTGTAAATACATGTTGGACAACTTCTGACTCATCTTCAGTTAACTAAAGTCTTATAAGTTTACCAATTTGACGAGTTGGAGAGAAAAGTGTAACTCGTTTGACACCTTCATAGACCACCTCTACAAATAACTTACAAAACTTTGTTACCTTCTTCCTCAGCCGGCTCTTTCTAGCCGCTTCACGATTCTGAGCAGGTCGTTGTAATGTCTAAGAATGATATTAGTAGAAGTAAGAAACAGAAAAAGGTTACATAACTTGGTCAAGAATAGCATACATCTGCAGCTAAGTTTATATCTTTTGTTCTGGAAACTTTTCTTTATGTCTATCACAGAACCGGAAGCATTATAAGGATTGGATGGATTCATATCGTACTGCAAGCGATAGTCATTTTAATTAAAATTAAATTCCATTGGGTGCTTTGCTCACATTCAATAATTCTACAAACACTGTCTACCATTTGCATCCTATCATCAGGGTCCATCTCAGTGGAAGTATTGGTATGCGGGCTTCCATATGCCATATTAGAGTCTAACCAAGGCTCACGGTTTCCACCTGAATTAGATACTTGATTTGATTGAGATGTATTTTGCCCTTGTAACATCTAAAACACAAAAAGTGGCAGCTAGTATAAAGTCGTAATAACACATACTAAAATCAAGATAAAACAAATCATAGGCTCAACATATCGAAATCACCTTATCATATGTACCAAACTGAAGATATGGATGCACATCTTGGTTGATCAAATATGTGGAGTTGTACAATGAACATCAAAAACAACATATTCATGGTAAGTAGGGGTGGCAACAATGGGTGGGTGGTGTAACGGGTCGAAACAGGTTTGGGTCAAATCACATCATCCATCCAAGTTTCCAACCATATCTCTTTTATGGAATCTAAGCACTTGAAGAGAACATATTTTCAAAAAGCAGCATATTGCATAAATCACATACTTGATAGATAACAAAGCATAGGCCATCGAACTAGTAAATCAACCTTTTCCAACTTTCAATATTTCGGTTTGATTTCAAAGATTTACTTGATAACCAAAGATGATAACTTTATAAGATTTTACATACAAATAGAAAACAGATTACTTTGCATTGGAGATGTTTGGTACTTTGGAGTTTGGTGAGCTAGAGAGTTGGGCCAAAGTGTATTTATCTGGGCTCAATATGTTACAGAAAAAAATAGGCCCCATAAAGATGTTGGGCTACTTAGCTTGTCTATGTTTAGATCCGGTCCTATTCATCGATTCATGGAAGCTACTTGCTACTATTTGCTACTTTCTTCATCTTAAAATAACTTTCTATTTTCAGTTTTTATACAGTTTAAGGACATTAATTGTTTCACAGTAAAGATGACACTTTTACCCAATGAAAAGATTATTATGCATCAATGGAAAGATGGCATAATCTCACCCTCAAGTTACGGTTTTCCGAGTTTATAATATAAAACAGATGTCGACGTCATATTACGTTACATTGAAGTTTAAACCCCACACTTATGAATGCATGATATAAGCATACAAAATGTTGTGCGCTAAGGGTTAGAAACACTGTATCTTTAGAGTAAAAGTGACAATTTTGACCCATTTACCTATACATGCAGATCAAATGCAGGGGCGAAGCTAAGATATTTTGTATAGGGGGGCAATTTTTTTTTTTTTCTTTATCCTGTTGTTTTGGGGGGCAAAACTCCAAAACTATCACTAATAACCCTAATTTTTTTTTTCTCAATTCTAGATTTTTTTTGGGGGGGGGGGGGGGGGGGGCGACTGCCCCATGCCCCCTCTAGCTCCGCCTCTGATCAAATGGGTTAAAAAACTTAGAAGAAGCATAAAGCATATTCAAATGTATGAAAACAATCATAAGAATTCTACTTCATACCATTGCCAATCTGCTTATAAAAACAATACATGGAAGGGATTCAAAGTTTAGAAATTGATTACAACTTTTATTTTGGACAGTCAAAAATTATTTAATTTATGAATGCATACAAAAAGTTTGAAACTTTTCTATCAATGCTGCTTCATGTAGTTTTTTTCCGCAATTCTAGATTTTTTGAGGGGGCGACTGCCCTCATGCCCCCTCTAGCTCCGCCTCTGATCAAATGGGTTAAAAACTTAGAACAAGCATAAAGCATATTCAAATGTATAAAAACAATCATAAGAATTCTACTTCATACCATTGCCAATCTGCTTATAAAAACAATACATGGAAGGGATTCAAAGTTTAGAAATTGATTACAACTTTTATTTTGGACAGTCAAAGATTATTTAATTTATGAATGCATACAAAAAGTTTGAAACTTTTCTATCACTGCTGCTTCATGTAGTTGGTAGTAATTCAGAATACATCCCAATTTGCATAAACACTGTTACCATCTGAATTGCGTAATATTGTCTTGTCCGACTTTGGAAATTAACATTAAAAGACCAGACAATAAATTAAATAAGAACAAGAGGATGAAGTGAGGAGCGAGGACCATCACAAGCTACCAAAAAAGTAATCATCATTCAATGATCCTATATACGAATTAAAAAGGCATGTGAGTGGTGAGCCAGATGACATGCTCAACAACTGCTGAAAGGAACATTACATTAACATAAAATAAATCTTTAAAACCCCTTCCAATCTCTTAGGTTACATCAAGAGTTCAGATTTAACTTTTTTTTTTACAAGAACAGGAGAAAAGGCATTATTTACGTGTCGCTACTCGCTAGTCGAACAATATCATGGGATTAGATAAACTTGCTCCGAGATCCTTGTACTTTCTGTGAACTTCGTATGTAAAGTGTACTGAGCCTACTGGCAGATCAAACACGATCATATGGAATTACTTAAATTTAATCCTAGATTCATTATCATAGGGTATTGTTATTCTACAACTTCCTGTAAAGTGCACTGATCCGACTGGCACATTAAGCTAAGCTCTCAACAATAATCTTTTGTATATTCTGAATCAATCTTAAGATCCATACATCTGCCATTTTCCCTTATCCACTATGGGCCATTACTATAGAATTTAAGATTAATACTACAGATTAACAGCTAGCAGTTTCCTGGTAAGTTAACCTTTCTGTCCATTTAATAGAATAAAACTATAATAAAGTTGTACATTAAGAGGGATGTTTGATGTGTGTTTAGACAGTGATCAAGTTATTTTTATATTACCATAATAAAATAACCAGCTGCATCAATATAAGCGTAGAAGTTTAGTGTTTGGTCGTGCTTCTACTATTTGAAGTTGAAAACTGTAATAACAAGAGAACAATGCGTTTTGAGTATTACACAAATAAACTAAAGATTTAATTCCAGAGTTTATAGTAGTAGTAAATAAGCTGTAAGAGCGCAATGGATGTGTAAACGTCACAATCCAGCAAAAGTTCTTACTAGTCCCAAAGCATGACAAATTCGATGCACACCGACACATACTGATATGCTTTTATTATAACATCCACATGTGATTTGATCTAAAACGTATAAATTACATCATGTAAATTGGGCCCTTAAGTATGTATCTTAGCTTTAATGCACCTACATTGTTCATTTTCACAAGCTCTTCAACTGTTACGCATTTCCAATAACTAATTATGAATCATACTAATATTTCAAAATTTAACAGACCATTAGCCTTACAAAAATAATGACCATATAACCTGACCTACTTATCAGTTCATCCTGATGCTGAACTCCTTGCTAGAGTAGCTTCACGCTCCATTCGGCGACGTTCTCTCTATAATAATGAAAAATCAGTGTCAAACACTAAAATTCACATTTACATAGAAAATACCAAAGTAAGTACATAATTAGCATAATGAAATGTGTACCCACCCTTCGCTCCCAATACGGGTGAAAGCACACAAAATCATAGACCGGAGTAATAGTCGACACTAAAACAACATTCAACCCAGTAAACAGCAAAAGCGCTGCCATCGGACGCGTTTTGTGTGGCATCTTTCTCTATGATAATAATTAGCCCTGCAAGAAACTTTTCCAAGATTTAAACTTTTGCCATTAAACAAATAACACAATATTCTTGTAACCTGAAAACCACAAACACATTATCAATTTATTTAGTCCCCTAAATAGGATCACAATGTTATCAGGAATTTTAGGTATTGTTACTGATGGATAATCACTAAAAAGCTAATAAAAACTAGGGCTTTCCAGCAAAAGCCAAGATTCATAATAAAGGCTACAAAGATTGAAACCCAGTAGCTAAAAACAAATATATAATCAATTACTGATTAATATTTACTAAAATAACTAATAAAAATCAGAGCTTTACATTGAAACCCTACATTCACAATAAACCCTAACAAGAGTGGTTAAAAATGATAATGGGAGGACTTACTGGTTGAAATTGAATCAAAATTAGAGCTTGGTATCTTCTGAATTTGGGTGTCGGTGAAATCAAAGACTGGGTGTGTTGTTATTGTGAAATTTTGACGTATCATGAAATTTGGGTTCAAGAAATGAAAAGGGGGTGATGAATACTGGGTCGGGTGGACCCGGTTTGTGAATGAAGAATATGTACACAGTGTTATTAAAAATTGAAAAATAAGATAATTTTAAAGAAATAAAAGGATAAGTTACTGAGAAACAATGAAACATAAACATTGACCCCTTTATTTATACAAGAACTCTCATTTTCATTTAAACATTACTCTAATAAATAATTCTTACGCTACAAATGAATGAAAGTACAACAATTTTATATTTATAGGAATAGGAGTATGACATCCTTTAAAGTCGATAAACATTAATATGTTGTCCTTGCCTTTAATGAATGATCCGCTATAAAAAACAAGTTTCGTATTTGAGCTCGCGTTGCCGCAAGTCAATAAAGTAGTTTTATTATTATCTATATCCATATATACTAGTACTATATAATGTATTTGACCAATGGTCTTAAAAAGCAAAAGTAATAAATGATTAGTTAACCCTTCTGTCTACTTTATTCATCCAAAATTAAACACTGAAGTTCATACATTCAGTTAAATAACCCCATAATAATTAAATTTATTTAATAACCAATGTATCTTACGTAACATAATGGATATTGAATCGTCAGATATTATTATTTCAATATAAACATATGGGAAAATTATATTTTTTGAAAAAATTACATGCTTCGTCCCTCTCGCTGCACCGTCAATCTTATAGTTTACCTTTTGAACCGAGATTCCAAAAACATAAAAGTTGTTGCGAATTTAGTCCCTCCTCCAACTAAAATGTCGAAGTTACAACAAATGAAAAATTAAAGTATGGTAGTCATTTTAGTTGAAGGAGGGACCGTACGCAAAACAATTTTTACGTTTTTGGATTGACAATGCAAAAAGTTAAGTATAAAGGACTAATAGTGCAATTGTATGAAACTACGAACGAACCATGCACATGACAACTCTATTATTTTAACAAATTATAACCATCTTCTATCTTCTATTATCTCTCATCTATTATAATATAATAATATAAAGTTGTACACAAATTTCTAAGTCTCAAAGAAAATATGACAATCACAAGGAAGACCATCAAAATCAAAAAAGAAAAAAAATAGGAACAACCTCTATGAAACATGATCCTTCTCAATTTGAGCATGTGGAATCATCACAAATGCATAGCTCATCAAGTTTTAGTGATTCTCAAAGGAACATTGAAGGGACCGAGGATATTAGTTTTATGCATGATGAAGACAACTTACGTGATTCAAGTGCATATTTTGATCAGTTAAGTGATGTTATGTCCTTGCAATAGTATGATCTAAACAAGAAGCTTTAACAATATCTTATTGAGTATTTTTAATTTTAATTTATGTGGGAAAAAATCCAAGAACTTTTTTTTGGATGATTTCGTATTGTTACATGTCTTTTTGTGTCTCTTTTTTTAATGGAAACTACACATGGGGTCTTTCAATATATTATACGGAGTAGCAAGTTTTGTTTTACAAAATAATTACGTTTGGGGTTTTTGCACGTGGGAGGAAAATAAGGGGGGAAAGGCAGGGTAAATGAATAGAAGGGTATACTTGTCCTTACACATAAAATATCTGTAGAATTATCAAAACCCACCCTATAAATACACAGACAGGGAACATTATTATATTATTTTTATTTATTTAATTAAGGAAACGAAAAGTATTTTCCCTCCCAGAAAACAAAACCCTAACCTTAGGTTTCTAATTTCCGGCTCAATAATCGTCGGCGATCAGTTTAAGGTACGACTAACTCCTGTTTATTCACATCTCATATTTTATTTCATCAATCAATTCATATTAGGTTTACGATTCGATAAAAGACCCAAAATTCAAATAGTAATCGATAAAGCAACCGAATTGATTAGTCCATTGATTGTAGCAGAATTAAAGATGACAACAATGACCGACGAAGATGAATATATATGAGTATTATTTTTTATATGAATAAATAAATGAATATAATAATTTTGATATTATCTCCTACTTCAGTAGGTTTAATGTTGTCTTAACTAAGCAGGGATATGGATGAAAACCTCTTGAAGCTGCCACAAAAACAACATTTTTCGATATTAGAAGACGAAAAAGAAGAAAACGAAAACAAAAGAACGAAATTTACATCGTTTTCGGAACTAAACGACGACCAATTGTACGTGACTTTACTTACCTAAACACTGTGATTCGCAACTGTTTGTATTTATGATTTTATATAGATAAAATGTATGGCACCTGTGGTTATTATAGTTGTTTGTTTTTGTTCATGATACAGGAATGTCATTTTCGGTGAAGGTCTTCGGTTTGAGATTTGTAGCGTGTTTATTACCTATGAGATGTTTGACAGACTTAAGCTCTTTGGGGCTATTCAGGTAGCAGCAGCTGATTTCTCACCAGATCCGCTGTTACAACATAGTGTTTCGTTTGATGTATTCAATCGTGAATTTAATGATCCCCTACGCGTCCCATGCTACGGTGATCATGTGCTACACGCGTCCCATGCTACGGGCCAACTCGAGGCAACCTGTTGTTCCTCCTAGCTACCCTCGGGTTCTGCGACCCAAATTGAGTGTGTGATGAATTGTGTGATGAGTTTGCCATTCTTAGACAAGTCATAGAAAGAGTGAGGCCTATCTATGTATATCAGTATATCACATAATAGCCTAGGGTGTCTAACACATACAAGTTTAAGTCCCGGTTTCTCTCGTGGTCAGAGTCTACTAACGTATCCAGTTCAGTCATGATTCTTTTCAGATTCCACATCATATTCTTTTAATTGTACATAGTTGATCATGCTATGTTAAATTAAACCAATACAATGCAGTCACTGAGCCTAATCATACTTAATGAGGAATACTGCCTAACAGTCATAGTCTAGGCCCACTAAATGCAACCTAGTTCACTATAACCTTAGGCTCTGATACCAATCTGTAACACCCCCAAATTTATTGTTCAGCGGAAGCAAGATTTGGGTGTTACTAATCAATAACAAAGCACATAAGATAAAGTGAACGACTCTAAATGCGTCGTTTAAAACCATTACATAGATGATATAAAAGTTTTACATTATTGTTCTTGTTACAAAAGCTCATAACTAAATGTAGAAAATTCTAAGGCATATCTAATTGTACAAAATGTAGAAATACATGTAAATCTCCTGTAATCTGAATGCGACTTGAACTAATATGTCCTGAGCAAATCTAATACTGCTGGGTACCTGAAAATACATTCTAAAAGGTCAGCTAAAAAGCTGGTGAGCTCACATGTGTAAATTAATGAAATCCAAGTAATGAACCACAAGATTTAGTTTAATGATTTGCAAATATGCAAATAAAATGATTGTATATTATTGCCATGAGCACATAGTTTGAGCTTAACTGAGTGTGCCAGGATCCACATTCAAGGACCTGATCGAGTTTGCCCCCGGCATGTGCCTAATCTACACATGTATGAACAAATGAAAATGTGTCCGTTCGACCGCAGTCGTGGTAGCGCGACTACCCCGGACGGGGATTGTCAATCCCATATTGTACCATACACTAGAATTTTTTTCAAAAATAATAGCTTTTTGGCAAGAATTATGATAAGTAATACTTTTTCAAAAACGTTTTCAAAAGTAGTAGAACCGGGATTTGCAACCCCGACTTTACCTTTCAATTGAATTGAAGAAACGCACTTTGGAAGCCCGACTTTACTTTTGTCAGATTGAAGAGAGAGAATCGGGGTTCCAAACCCCGACTTTAGTTTGGAGTTTTGTAAGAAGTGGAGTTCCTAACTCCGACTTCACTTTTGCGTCCAAAAAGGGAGAGAGAGAAGTGGGGTTCCTAACCCCGACTTCACTTTTACCAGAGAAATGGTACTTTTTTTTTTCTCCTTTAAAAGACTCAACCTTACTATACCCTATATATAATATATCCTGACGAGTATTTTTTTCTCCTTTAAAAAGACTTAACAAGCAAATTCGTTCACCACATGCCCTTTAAAATTCGTTCAGCCCTAAAGTGAAGTCGGGGTTATGAACCCCACTTCTTACAAAACTCCAAACTAAAGTCGGGGTTTGGAACCCCGATTCTGTCTCTTCAATCTGACAAAAGTAAAATCGGGCTTCCGAAGTGCATTTCTTCAATTCAATTGAAAGGTAAAGTCAGGGTTGCGAAGCCCGGTTCTACTACTTTTGAAAATGTTTTTGAAAAAGTATTACTTATCATAATTCTTGCCAAAAAGGTATTATTTTTGGAAAAAAATCCATACACTAACATTCACGCTATCGCAATATAAACAAACTATGTTGTGAGGGACTTCATGATTAGATAAAACAACTCATGCAATCAATATATCGATGTTTTTGCACTTGTGTTCATATGTAAAACAAAATTGAGCATGTAATCCCACCCCTGGGTAAAAATAGTAAAGAGGGGCTATGAGACTCACCTGAGCCTTCGCGTTTATATCTATAAACGTAAGTAGAGTGCTAAACAGCTGATAGGTTCTCCGAACCCGTAACCTTCAAATGTCCTAGACATATAAGGTTATATAAGTAGATGTCCCGTAAGGCCATCCATGCTAGTGTTCATCCCACTAGTTATGTCCAAATACATTTTGTTTGTGTTTGAAAGTGTGTACGACCCGTTGGTGATACGTTTAGTTTTATTTGTAAATTTTCCGTAAGGTTTTCTTATGGTTATACATATGTTTTGAAGAATGATGTATGCGACAATAAAAATACTTATATATATATGTCCGTGATTATCTATTCGACAATACCATGCGACAATAAGGTTTACTTATGTTTATTTATCCGACAATAGTCATTCGAAGGGAATATATATATATATCCGTGATTACCTATCCGACAATACCATACGACAATACAGTTTTATTTGTGTTTATTTATCCGACAATAGTCACTCGAAGGGAATATATATATATATCCGTGATTACCTATCTGACAATACCATGCGACAATACGGTTTTATTTGTGTCTATTTATTCGACAATATGAATGGGTCGGATCATGCGACAGTATCAAGTTGGATCCGTGAATGTGGATCCAACAATAAGTATTCACGGTATGTTTGGTCCGACAATAAGGTTTGTTGGTTCTTGGTATTCACGGAATGCCTAATCCGACAATAGGCATTGTCGGATTTGGGCATTCACGGTCAGAAGGTTCGTAGTTCAATTAAGTTTTTCACCTAGTTTCCTTTGATTATTTGACCAAGTATAATTCAGTAAAAATTCATGAAATTTTTATATGATGTTCCCCTACGTCTTAGTTTTTCAAAACATATTTTTACATCCAAAATGGTCAAACAATGCCCGTGATATAATTTTTGGAAGGGTCAAGGGTCAAGCAGCTACTTTCAGTGACATGCATCCATTTAAAAATTCATAACTTAAGTTTTACTAAACTTCACAAAATGAGTAAATAGGAGAATTAAAGCTAACAAAATTTGTGATCTTTTCCACATGTGCTCATTGATTTTTGTTATGTATTTTTCGAGATATGATCAGTTCTTTTTGACCCATTTTCCTGTCAGGATTCTCAGACTGTACATGTACTTTTGTATCCATTGGTTAAAATAGTTTTACATCTCAGAAAAATATGAGGTTTACGGATTTGGAAACTAGACTCTAAGAACTTCATTTTAGACTAAGAAACATGAGATTTTGTCAAGTTATGGGTCAGATATCGTCGATCTAAGTCGACCTAAAATATTGTCCAGTGGTTAATGTTATTATCCAATGGTTAATCGTATATTCAAACGATTTTTGGGGTGTTCTTGGACATAATCAGTGGTGAGACCAAGCCTAGCATGTTTATATATGTTATCCAAGTAGTTTGAGCAAGGAGCTAGAGATTTTTACAAAGGGAAAAGTCGATCAAGGGCTGGAATGAGATGAGTGGTAGCTGTTCTTGATTCCTGTGTTGTTTCCTTACTTCCTTTTTGTTTAAACCGACCTAGTTGTGTTTGATGATGCTAGATCTTGTTTATATGTTCTTGGAAGAGGTTAATGGGGATGTTGTGGGTTTGATTCAGTTGAAAAATCGCAGAGGAGAGAAGAGGAAAGAGGTGAGAAGTGTGTGTGTTGGTTTTGTGTGAAATGAGAGGGAGTTAGGGGGGGAAGCATCATTAGGGTTGGTATTTGGGCCGGGTTTGGGCCTCCAAAGGGCCGAAATGGGTCTGGCCCATTCATGAGTTGGGCTCATGATCTTGTCCCTTAATTCGGGTTACGTTCGTTAGTCATTTTTCGTTGTCGGTTTAACTTAAATTGTTCGTTTGGTCGTGTTCACCATACTTCATAGTGTTTAACCGGTTCATGGCATATCTTTATTGTAATATTCATGAGTCTTTGAGTTTATTAAGTAATTGTTCATTATTTTATATTTTGTTTCACCAACGTCCATAATATTGTATCGGGATCCGCCCGATATGAAACGCACGATTAAATCAATCGTGTACGTGTGCACATATATTTAAAATATATCAATACACATAGTGATACATATAATTAATCCTAATTACACGTATTTACTCATATGATTAGGCGCTAGTAATAGCCCAAATTTGACGGGTGTTACACTTCGTCCCTCTCGTTGCACCGTCAATCCTATAGTTTACCTTTTAAACCGAGATTCCAAAAACATAAAAGTTGTTGCGAACTTAGTCCCTCCTCCAACTAAAATGTCGAAGTTACAACAAATGAAAAATTAAAGTATGGTAGTCATTTTAGTTGGAGGAGGGACCGTACGCAAAACAATTTTTACGTTTTTGGATTGACAATGCAAAAAGTTAAGTATAAGGACTAATAGTGCAATTGTATGAAACTACGGACGAACCATGCACATGATAACTCTATTATTTTAACAAATTATATCCATCTTCTATCTTCTATTATCTCTCATCTATTATAATATAATAATATAAAGTTGTACACAAATTTCTAAGTCCCAAAGAAAATATGACAATCACAAGAAAGACCATCAAAATCAAAAAAGGAAAAAAATAGGAACAACATCTATGAAACATGATCCTTCTCAATTTTAGCATGTGGAATCATCACAAATGCATAGCTCATCAAGTTTTAGTGATTTATCTCAAAGGAACATTGAAGGGACCGAGGATATTAGTTTTATGCATGATGAAGACAACTTACGTGATTCAAGTGCATATTTTGATCGGTTAAGTGATGTTATGTCCTTGTAATAGTATGATCTAAACAAGAAGCTTTAACAATATCTTATTGGGTATTTTTAATTTTAATTTATGTGGGAAAAAATCCAAGAACTTTTTTTTGGATGATTTCGTATTGTAACATGTCTTTTTGTGTCTCTTTTTAATGGAAACTAAACATGGTCTTTCAATATATTATACGGAGTAGCAAGTTTTGTTTTACAAAATAATTACGTTTGGGGTTTTTGCACGTGGGAGGAAAATAAGGGGGGAAAGGCAGGGTAAATGAATAGAAGGGTATACTTGTCCTTACACATAAAATATCTGTAGAATTATCAAAACCCACGGCCTATAAATGCATAGACAGGGAACATTATTATATTATTTTTATTTATTTTATTAAGAAAACGAAAAGTATCAATAATAACCCTAACCCTAGGTTTCTAATTTCCGGCTCAATAATCGTCGGCGATCAGTTTAAGGTACGACTAACTCCTGTTTATTCACATCTCATATTTTATTTCATCAATCAATTCATATTAGGTTTACGATTCGATAAAAGGCCCAAAATTCAAATAGTAATCGATAAAGCAACCGAATTGATTAGTCCATTGATTGATTGATTGTAGCAGAATTAAAGATGACAACAATGACCGACGAAGATGAATATATGTGAGTATTATTTTTTATAGGAATAAATAAATGAATATAATAATTTCGATATTATCACCTACTTCAGTAGGTTTAATGTTGTCTTAACTAAGCAGGGATATGGATGAAAACCTCTTGAAGCTGCCACAAAAACAACATTTTTCGATATTAGAAGACGAAAAAGAAGAAAACGAAAAAGAAGAAAACGAAAACAAAAGGACGAAATTTACATCGTTTTCAGAACTAAACGACGACCAATTGTACGTGACTTTACTTACCTAAACACTGTGATTCGCAACTGTTTGTATTTATGATTTTATATAGATAAAATGTATGGCACCTGTGGCTTTTTGGTTATTATAGTTGGTTTGTTTTTGTTCATGATACAGGAATGTCATTTTCGGTGAAGGTCTTCGGTTTGAGATTTGTAGCGCGTTTATTACCTATGAGATGTTTGACAGACTTAAGCTCTTTGGGGCTATTCAGGTAGCAGCAGCTGATTTCTCACCAGATCCGCTGTTACAACATAATGTTTCGTTTGATGTATTCAATCGTCAATTTAATGATCCCCTACGCGTCCCATGCTACGGTGATCATGTGCTACACGCTCTTAATTATAATTCACTTCCGGTCTCCTCTACCTCCGCCGTTCGTATTGCTGCCAAACTCTATCTTACCAGTGACAAGGTCGATGACATAGAGAACCTCAGTGATGATTATGATCGTGAACCACCTGTCAAAAAAGACGTTGAAGGTGTAGATGATTTAATGATGAAAATCTGGGCAGATTTTGGTATTCTAGAACAGGAATCTTTCAACTTAAAAATTGCTTGTACGCTTCAAACTACTGAAGCGGAATGCGTTGATAATGAAGCGGAATGCGTTGATCATGAAGCGGAATGCGTTGATCATGAAGCGGAATGCGTTGATAATGAATCCGAATGCGCTGATAATGAAGCCAAATGCGTTGATAATGATTCCGGATGCGTTGTTGATAATAATGAAGCCGAATGCGTTGTTGATAATGAAGCGTTTCAAGTTTGCGATAAACATGTGATGATAGAGTTGTCGGACAAACCCAATGGCGGTTCCGGTTCTTGTGAAATTCAAGGCAAACATGGCTCTCTGAAGCTGTTTTATGTTGCGGTAAAGTATGCAGTAGACGCAGATCTGGAGTTAGAATTATGTCTAACTTCCAAGGAAACAAAAGTTACTGGAAAAATAATGGCTTATTATAGCCAAGACTTTGATTATGACGATCCTGAATTTGATTGCCAAGTAACGCTCTTTGAAGCCTGTGCTCCTGCTTTTGTTACGCCTGGCAGAATAAAACTGATACGATCTGTGTTGGCTGTACCAGCCAAATCCTCCCTCATAATTAGGGCAAACTTATATGATAGCACCACTGTGGTTCAAATTTTGACCGACACTTTCAAATTCCCTGTGCCACGTGATTGTCGTAGCTCGTACGGTTCTATTGTGGGTGACGGTTGCTCTTTAAATCTGAAAGTGAACTGGAAGCAACCATCTCAAGAAGTAAAAATCCCTTTCCCTCCCTCAAACTCATCATCCGTCAGTCGTGATCTGGTAATAATTATGTTTGTTATCTTAATTATTCTTGTAAAGGAATAAAGTCACATGTCAGATTGAATAAAGTTTATAAAAATATAAGAAATGCAGTTGATTTGTTTTTGTGTTATTATTGTTGATAAAGTTAGCCCAAGTCAATGCTATTCAGATTTTTCCGTTCTTTGTGCTAATCCACATAATATTTTTTCACTGCAAAACTAGGATGAAATAAGAGCACTTGATACACTAGCCATGGCAGATTCTGATGTAAGTTTTATTAACATCAACTTTAGATTTAGAAGCTTAATGTATAAAAACTAGAGGATATGTTAATAAGTAAATAGATGGTTTTGTATTGTATTGTAAGACAGGAACGTAATAGATGGAGCCTTCAAGAAGAAATTGCAAAGGTGTTCAACACCTCACTGAGAAGGACTTTCAAAATTCAAGAAGCTGTGCCTTGTATTTCTACTTGCACCAAAGAGGACGGTGGTGATTACCTATGGTACGTATCTATGTTCTTTGTCTTACTTGTGCACTATTACTTTCTTAGTTATATATTTATTCTTTTTTTTCCTGAATAATGAGTACTAATTCAGTAATTTTTTATTTGGTAATAGCTCCAGTGTCATGCACATATGGCCTGAAATAAAGAAAACTCGTTTGTATAAAGGACCAAAACATGCTGGACTGGTAATATCTTTTTGTGAGTGACTGAAATATTATTTATTTTGAAAAAATTATAGCCTAGTTTTTTATACACTTTTTGTATAGGCCGTCAAGGATAATATCATGGTTTCTGACTATAATGACATGATGGAAAGATGCGTAGTATGTGGTCCTGGTTTTGTAAAGTTTAAGTTATGTAGGAAATGGATAGCTCAGGTATTTTATTTTCCTGCTGTTATAAAACACGCATTACAATTCTGGCCTTGATGCTTGTCTACTTCAATATCGTCACTTTATATTTTTTCCCCTTGCAGAGTATTCATACGATGCTAACCATTGGTATAGAGACATGGGCACCAAAACTTAATGTGGAAAAAGTAATTATATACTTTATGTCACAAAATATAGCCGAGGAAATGAATATGGGCCATTTACGATCCAAATTGATTGGAGAAACTTTGGCTCTTATGCATGAGTTTTCTGGAGTTGTTGTGCTCCGAAAAAGAATCCATGATAACGTTGATAGTCTGGACAATAAGGTACATGCAGTTGGCCTTGCTGTTTGATTGTTTGTTAGATTAAATCTTATTATACCCCCATCTACATGTTATATGAGGTTACATTTTAGGCGGTTCATATTCTAGAGTCTAAACGCTCATCACTGTTTATCTGCTGTATTAATTTAACACACGTTCACACACACACACACACACACTGATTTGCATGTTTTTCCTCATTTTGATATAAAATAGGAATATACCTCTTGCTTCTGCAGTTTATGAGTTCAATTCCATTTTTATTTTCAGTATATAAGCTTCTGTTAATACTACACAAGAGAAATTCCAGATTTATTTGGGGAAAATGGCCTGCTGATAGGAAGTGAAGGAGATGAGTTACCTCTCGTGGATCTCACAGATTATGGGTTGGTTTACTTGCTATCAATGCTGATTCTGTCAAAACATATTTCAATTGGCTTACTAATACGTATTTTTGCGAAAACCTGTACTGTTTGCATATGTAGGCATGATCTGTGTTTAGATCAAGCAGACTGTGTAGTGCATGTAGGGCACCGATACTCAATGTGTGAAATGTGTATCAATGTAAGTAACTTTTATACACCATAACCGATAACATCTTCCAAAAAAAGATCAAGAAATCGAATTGAATACTTGTTGAGCTCAACCATTTTCCCCCTCAGGCTGCTGCATTTTCAGCAGGGCGGATATACCCCAATGTAATTCACGTAGGTATTGGTCTTGTCTGTTGTGATGATTTTGATACCGAAGTGGGTACGATTGTTGATTTGCTTGATGAAGCTAAAAGCCACTGTAAAGCGCTCCTCGTGAGGCAAGGTATACCAAATATTTTTATTCTAACGTGTGACTTGTTTCAGTTTTAGTTAAATATCCTTCATATCCCAAATCAATCCATTAATAGGTTAATGGATCGATTTAAAATCTGACTACATCTGCATTTTTTTAGCAGGCATGGCTGATGAGTGGACTGCTGCAGAGCGTGAGCATGCTGCTGAAGCACTCAAACATGGTGCTTTTAAGTAAGATTCTCATGCTAAATCATACATATTACGACCATTGTACTTTTTTTGTACCTATGCTATCAGTACCGATGATACGAGTAGAGTGGTAAAGATTGATTGTAATATATAAATTTTTACAGTTGATGTTTCTCTCTCTTTAATCGTATTATTCGGCCAACTCACTTTTTTAAACTTTTTTTGTAAAATTTTTGTGACTGTAGAATTTCTCTATCCTTATTATAGGCTTTACGTTCTCAACAGGTATGCACACTTGATGAACAACTGATTGATTAATCATACGTTCAGTTTTGATCAGATGCTTAATGAAGAGGTATTCTTATGATGTTTATCTATTACTAGTAATCTGTATTTTCTCATTGATTTGACGATGTTATGCAATTGTTTACTGCATTGATTTGAAATCTTAACATTGATCTTGTTTCTTATTTGCTCTCATTCGTTGATAAATAGGGAAATACTGCTGTATATCTACACTACACACATGCTCGAATTTGTTCAATTATCGGGAATTCTAATAATGACATCAAGGAGTTAATGGTAAGTGTTTCTTTTCGTTTCAATGTTAATAGACACACGAACACAGAGCCGATTATGAAAATTCACGGTTAAATCTTGTGTAAAGTTTACAAAGCTGGATTAAAAAACACTTACGATAAAGCAAGCTAGCTAGCATGTCTGCATGTTTTGTAAGAAGATTTTTTATTTGTTTGCAACAGGCTGAATCGTTAATATTGAAGCACGATGATGAGCGTGAGTTGGGATTACATTTACTACGGTTTACTGAGGTAAGATAATGATTGTTTAAATTTCTTGTACGCTCTAACGGTTCAAAAATGAATTATTAATGCAAATGAAATCTTCACATTTGAAATCAACATTTGTTTTATAAAGCGTCAAACTGTTTAAATGGCATCATGAATTTAATCAACAGAATATCAAAGTCTACAAAACTTGTCTTTCTGAATTTCTCCTTTTTTATTAGTTTCCTCAGACGTAATACATTTATACTTATATAACTAGGAAGTCAATAATGCAACAGCCCACGGAGATTAAACTTATCCTTCAAAACAATAACACATTGTTTATAAATTAAGAACCAAGACACAATCCCATTTACCACAATAAAACCTGTACAGTGCCTTTTTATTATACAATATAGAAAGGATAATACTACCCTATAGTAATCCAACTCTGTGACATCTAAGGAAAACAAGCAAACAAAGTTGTCCTTTTTTTGTTGTTGAAAGAAGCACAATCCTCATACATTATAGAACATGAAGGGTAATATCAGTTCTCCATCACAAAATACTATATATTATTAATTAACTATATATGGGATCGTATCTCAGACAATGTCCATCTCCTCACAATTTCATATTAATGTACATTTGCACCCTTGACTTTATATTGTTCCCCATCTGTACTTCTTCTGTAGTGGTCCTTCATAATTATCATTCAACACGGGAGTCACATAGTTGTTGGATTTAAATACTTAGTAGCTTAATGAATGATTAAAACACATATCAAAATGTTCTTGACCAGTTGTGGAAATAGTTACTTTATAATTATAACTCTTATAGTTGAATATAATTATGTGAACTATATTATTCCATCACTAATCTAACTTTCAGTAACTTTCAATCTAGGTTCTCGGAGAGGTTTGCACAAATTTTGCGCCACATATCCTCTGTGATTACTTTTATGGCTTATGCAAGAAGTTTAACAGTTTACACTCTTCCATGTCGCAGGTGTATAATTACATATACACTTTTTCTCATTGTATATTTTGAATTTAATCACTGATTATCTTAAACCAAACCTAATTCTCCAAGATTTTATTTGATTTATAGAAAGGCAAATCTGATGATTGTTGTCAGGATGTAACAACTACTCTGAAAGTTTTGGCAGGTTGTTGGGTCTAGTGAGGAGAGAAGCAAATTATTGTTGTGTAAGGCAACTGAAGTGGTAATGAGGAAATGCTTTGATCTTTTGGGGATCACTCCTATCCATAAAATCTATCGTACAAGATTGACACCACAAAAGATCCTTAACCGTACAAGATTGGATGGATTAAAGCCTTTGGAGAAATACGAGTAAGCGAGAAATTTGAAGTTTCGATCTCTATGGGTAAGTACAAAGACACGATTGTTTTTGACATCGTAGATATGGATGCGTGCCATGTCTTGCTAGGTCGACCTTGGCAATTCGATCTAGGTGTCATACATAAGGGGTAAGAGAACACTTACACCTTCTCTAAGGCTGGTCACAAATTCACATTGTGTCCTTGCTCTGAAGCCCTTGTTCCGAGAGCACCTAAAGAAAAGGAAAGACAGATTATGTTATGTTCTCGAGAGGCTTTCTTAGCCGAGGTGTCATGGAAAATGTGCCACCAAAGCTTCAAGGTTTACTTTCTGAATTTAAGAGCATTTTCATCGAGGTTCTACAGCTAATCTAACCTCAAGTTGAATAAGGTTATAGTAAAAAAGCAATCCTAACCCTATAATAATTTAATACCTTACTTATATTAAAAACCTCACTTCTTTTAGTGACTTTTCTTAAATGGTCCCTCTACTATTAAAAAATACATCATCGAAGTATGTATTATCAGTCTCTTGGAATTCTTTTGTTATCTTAAACTAAAAAAAGCGCGCACACACACACAAATTTGATGATTTATTTAGTTCACTTTTAAATTTTTTGATTGATTGAAATATAAAACCACTCTTTATTTTAACTACTATCATGTAACCACTCAAGTTAATCACTAAAATAACCCATTTGACAAATTATTGTCCCCTTATGTGTGCTTCAAGCAATTACTTACATTAACATTTGAGTGTACAACTCAATAGCCTAGTGATTAACAGATTTTTACCAATGAAAAAACAATTTATTAATGTTAATGTATCATTTGAAAGATCAATGTAATTACCCCTATATGTATATAACCCACAAAAAGCAATGTAAATGTGACGTGAAAAAATATGTTACTAGTTCATCTTATTTTAAAGGGTTTAAAGCTATGTATCAACTTACATTTTTATATATGTTAGGTAACGAACTCATTTTAATACTAGCTAGTAGGTAATGTATTGTTTTTGTGTTGAGCTAGCTAATAGTATGTATTATGCGAAAGTATTACTTTTTCTTTACTGTTTATTTAGATGGAAATTACTTTACACACTGTGTCATTTCTTTATTTCACATTTAAGATTGAACTTTCATCACCGTTAGATATTTTTTTTATGTTAAATTGAAATCAAAGTAATACATAAAAAGGTCCATCATAGTTAAATATATGTCATCAGAATGTGTACCATTTATTTGTTTGAATTTAGTATAGACTAGAACTGTATTTTTGTATTAGACGTTTGATTGTAACAATTTCTTCCTATGAAGATTAGAGAAACAGCTTACAAAAATCTATATTTCGTACATTTTATAACGTGCTTTTATTGATTATTCATGTTATATTATATTTGTTCACTTAATCATCTCACTGTTAGATTATTTAAAAGGGTAATATGGGTATAGAAAAGAAACGCAAGCTAATTAATGTCTCATCTCACTGTTTTCCTTGATTTAATCTTTATCGAGTTATTACCAGCAAGAAAAAAGGGGATCTGGAATGCAACATTTGTAAGTAGAGGGTCTTAAACTGTAAAACATAAACCCCAAAATTATACGGAGTAAAACACATAAACCCCAAAATCCCAATGAAGAAATATCCAAAAACCCTAGCTCCTCCATATTAATGATTGTTCTTCCAAATTGACTCTTCGATTACTGTAAGTATACACATTTATACTTATCTAAATGTAGTGCTCTTTACTTTATTATTTTAGAGCATGTATGTGTTCGGTGCTTAATGTAGGGTTCACTCTATCGATTAATAATGAAATATGCATCTTTAGGTTAGCTATTTGTTATGATAATGTAAGAATTTTGAATTGTGATTAGTGTAATTTTTTTATGTTAGGTTAACAAAATAATTAATAATAAAATATGTCTCATTTTCTTCTGTTTTTTTTAACAGAATGGCTGCTAATGTGGATTTCAACATTCAAATGGGTGATTACTCGAACTTTATTAGAAGTATAAGATCCACTTTAACCAACCCAGATACACCATTTTTTAATTGGAATGGGAAACAATACATTACTGTGACATACATAGGAAAAAATAATAGGCGTTTAGAATGTTACATGAGACGAGGAGATATATATATATATATATAAGTGCATTTACCGTGATTGGAACACGGCGATTATATAGGTTTTCAGGTAATGATTACGACGATTTTCAAATGTTTGAGGGAGACAAAGAGGAGTTAGGATATTCTGGTAGCTATCCTAATATGGACATGGATGATATTTGCAAATTAAGCTACGCTAAATTCCAAAAGTCGGTTAACATGTTGATTGAAACATTTTCGGGTAGAAATCCCAAGAAAGAAACACTTGAAATGAAAACACTTATATATGATGTTGTCATGGCTACTTCAGAAGCAATTCGAAACAGAGTTATCGCTTCATCACTTGACCATTCCCAACTCACTGGACTACCTAGTAGGATACCACTAGAATGGGTTAGACTCGTGGTTAAAAACTGGAATAAACTGTCAGATGTGGCTGCTAACGAAGTGTTGCCGGCTGGGTTTAATTTTGCTCTTTTAAGTAGAGAAGAAGTAGCCACCATATGTGCAACTAATATAGAAGTTCAGGACATGCGTGTGCATTATCAAGGCATATTAAGGAACCCGAGATTGTGCAGAATCATCATTGCTGTCCTATCAAATCAAGTGACGAGGGGAGCATGATTGCGGTTTACGTATTTTCTTCTTTTACATTAATGTTTATTATTTTGAACTTCTTAGCATTACCGCAATATATCTAGTTTACTTACTTTGATCTACTGTCACCTAGTTAAGTCTGCCTTCTAAAAATTGGCTGGTGTTAAATTTGTTATTTCATTCTTGCTATATTCCTTATGAATAGTGTACAGTGTGTCACTATGATTATGCATGGCAAACTGGCCGGGTCACAGGTCACATTGAGTTTGGGTCAAAACGGGTCACGGGTCAAACAATACAGTTTTTGAATCGGGTAGAACGGATTGTGCCAGAACCAGGTTTGGTTGGGATTGTAATATCAGATAAGAGTAGTGTTTACCTATTTGGACCTGTAAAGGTGTTTGCTGTAAAGCAGTTGTCAACCCACCGGGTTTAAGAAAATACCCGATCGACCCAATTTTCATCAATTGGGTCAGTGTTGCCAGGTATAGTATAGATATTCGCCATCATAATTCCGCATATGTACTCACTAGAAAAACCACCCAAAATTTTAATTCTACTCATATCAAGTGAAACTTATTTTAAACAGGATGAATAAGATTTGAAAATACCTCTGGATAGCAGGGATGACAGAGCTCTAAGGACGATAAGAATGCAACCTAGGTCCTAGGCAAAGGTGTCAGAAAATTTAGGGTTTAGGGTTTGGGTCAGGACACAAAATTGATGACACGACTAACTAAAGGATGACAGCCTTTGAAGGTTCGGGTTGGGCAATGGGTCAATGTTTTGACTTTATGTACGGGTTAGGTTGGACTACAAAAACTATGATATTATCAGTGATACCTTGGGGGGTTTTATGTCCTACTATAGATACACTTTGGGCGACTTTTGCCCCATTTAACCAGCTTCAGTTTAGCTTCTTCATTATTTTGACCCATTATACATAAAACGTTAACTCGAATTGACTCATTCTTGAAAAATGGAACACTACCACCTCTAGAAGCTATATAACTTACTTTCATGTGTGAGTAATATTGTACTGAAGGCATTCAACTCCGTCCATATTAATAGTAACTCTTCATCCCTTTTATACTTGAAGAAGGGCAAGTTTACTGCACAATAGCATCCTCCAATGTCGCTATGATTAAACGCACACCCACAAAGTCCACTACTTAGCTAGCCAAGAACAGCACTTTTTATGACATCGCTAGCCTGCAAACTTACCATTTGACCCCCTTTCCCCATAATTTTCTCCATTTTGCTCAGTTGGAAAGCCCGCAAGCCCGCCCCGTTATGTTATAGAAGAATTGAGCTTCTTGCTCGGCTGGTAATTCGGAGCCAGCAAGAGCATTGCCCATTTAGGACTGTTTCTGAAACCCGCTCTCATAAAGAAAACTAACAATTCTGAATGGTCTTCTTTCTCTTTTCCAATAAGTGTACTTTTCCATTCTTCTGTAAACTAAACTGGGCCCATATCTCTGGATACCTATTATGTGCAGAAATAGGGTCCTCACCTAAAAAGATAGTATCAAATAGATGTTAATGTTGTGATGTAACGATTAACTGAACATACGATTTTTCAAATTATCGGCCTTTGCACAAAAAAGCACACAAACTAGAGGAGTCAAATGGGCGGGTATATCGAGTTAGGTAACGAACTCATTTTAATACTAGCTAGTAGGTAACGTATTGTTTTTGTGTTGAGCTAGCTAATAGTATGTATTATGTGAAAGTATTACTTTTTCTTTACTGTTTATTTAGATGGAAATTACTTTACACACTGTGTCATTTCTTTATTTCACATTTAAGATTGAACTTTCATCACCGTTAGATATTTTTTTTATGTTAAATTGAAATCAAAGTAATACATAAAAAGGTCCATCATAGTTAAATATATGTCATCAGAATGTGTACCATTTATTTGTTTGAATTTAGTATAGACTAGAACTGTATTTTTGTATTAGACGTTTGATTGTAACAATTTCTTCCTATGAAGATTAGAGAAACAGCTTACAAAAATCTATATTTCGTACATTTTAGAACGTGCTTTTATTGATTATTCATGTTATATTATATTTGTTCACTTAATCATCTCACTGTTAGATTATTTAAAAGGGTAATATGGGTATAGAAAAGAAACGCAAGCTAATTAATGTCTCATCTCACTGTTTTCCTTGATTTAATCTTTATCGAGTTATTACCAGCAAGAAAAAAGGGGATCTGGAATGCAACATTTGTAAGTAGAGGGTCTTAAACTGTAAAACATAAACCCCAAAATTATACGGAGTAAAACACATAAACCCCAAAATCCCAATGAAGAAATATCCAAGAACCCTAGCTCCTCCATATTAATGATTGTTCTTCCAAATTGACTCTTCGATTACTGTAAGTATACACATTTATACTTATCTAAATGTAGTGCTCTTTACTTTATTATTTTAGAGCATGTATGTGTTCGGTGCTTAATGTAGGGTTCACTCTATCGATTAATAATGAAATATGCATCTTTAGGTTAGCTATTTGTTATGATAATGTAAGAATTTTGAATTGTGATTAGTGTAATTTTTTTATGTTAGGTTAACAAAATAATTAATAATAAAATATGTCTCATTTTCTTCTGTTTTTTTTAACAGAATGGCTGCTAATGTGGATTTCAACATTCAGATGGGTGATTACTCGAACTTTATTAGAAGTATAAGATCCACTTTAACCAACCCAGATACACCATTTTTTAATTGGAATGGGAAACAATACATTACTGTGACATACATAGGAAAAAATAATAGGCGTTTAGAATGTTACATGAGACGAGGAGATATATATATATAAGTGCATTTACCGTGATTGGAACACGGCGATTATATAGGTTTTCAGGTAATGATTACGACGATTTTCAAATGTTTGAGGGAGACAAAGAGGAGTTAGGATATTCTGGTAGCTATCCTAATATGGACATGGATGATATTTGCAAATTAAGCTACGCTAAATTCCAAAAGTCGGTTAACATGTTGATTGAAACATTTTCGGGTAGAAATCCCAAGAAAGAAACACTTGAAATGAAAACACTTATATATGATGTTGTCATGGCTACTTCAGAAGCAATTCGAAACAGAGTTATCGCTACATCACTTGACCATTCCCAACTCACTGGACTACCTAGTAGGATACCACTAGAATGGGTTAGACTCGTGGTTAAAAACTGGAATAAACTGTCAGATGTGGCTGCTAACGAAGTGTTGCCGGCTGGGTTTAATTTTGCTCTTTTAAGTAGAGAAGAAGTAGCCACCATATGTGCAACTAATATAGAAGTTCAGGACATGCGTGTGCATTATCAAGGCATATTAAGGAACCCGAGATTGTGTAGAATCATCATTGCTGTCCTATCAAATCAAGTGACGAGGGGAGCATGATTGCGGTTTACGTATTTTCTTCTTTTACATTAATGTTTATTATTTTGAACTTCTTAGCATTACCGCAATATATCTAGTTTACTTACTTTGATCTACTGTCACCTAGTTAAGTCTGCCTTCTAAAAATTGGCTGGTGTTAAATTTGTTATTTCATTCTTGCTATATTCCTTATGAATAGTGTACAGTGTGTCACTATGATTATGCATGGCAAACTGGCCGGGTCACAGGTCACATTGAGTTTGGGTCAAAACGGGTCACGGGTCGAACAATACAGTTTTTGAATCGGGTAGAACGGATTGTGCCAGAACCAGGTTTGGTTGGGATTGTAATATCAGATAAGAGTAGTGTTTACCTATTTGGACCTGTAAAGGTGTTTGCTGTAAAGCAGTTGTCAACCCGCCGGGTTTAAGAAAATACCCGATCGACCCAATTTTCATCAATTGGGTCAGTGTTGCCAGGTATAGTATAGATATTCGCCATCATAATTCCGCATATGTACTCACTAGAAAAACCACCCAAAATTTTAATTCTACTCATATCAAGTGAAACTTATTTTAAACAGGATGAATAAGATTTGAAAATACCTCTGGATAGCAGGGATGACAGAGCTCTAAGGACGGTAAGAATGCAACCTAGGTCCTAGGCAAAGGTGTCAGAAAATTTAGGGTTTAGGGTTTGGGTCAGGACACAAAATTGATGACACGACTAACTAAAAGATGACAGCCTTTGAAGGTTCGGGTTGGGCAATGGGTCAATGTTTTGACTTTATGTACGGGTTAGGTTGGACTACAAAAACTATGATATTATCAGTGATACCTTGGGGGTTTTATGTCCTACTATAGATACACTTTGGGCGACTTTTGCCCCATTTAACCAGCCTCAGTTTAGCTTCTTCATTATTTTGACCCATTATACATAAAACGTTAACTCGAATTGACTCATTCTTGAAAAATGGAACACTACCACCTCTAGAAGCTATATAACTTACTTTCATGTGTGAGTAATATTGTACTGAAGGCATTCAAATCCGTCCATATTAATAGTAACTCTTCATCCCTTTTATACTTGAAGAAGGGCAAGTTTACTGCACAATAGCATCCTCCAATGTCGCTATGATTAAACGCACACCCACAAAGTCCACTACTTAGCTAGCCAAGAACAGCACTTTTTATGACATCGCTAGCCTGCAAACTTACCATTTGACCCCCTTTCCCCATAATTTTCTCCATTTTGCTCAGTTGGAAAGCCCGCAAGCCCGCCCCGTTATGTTATAGAAGAATTGAGCTTCTTGCTCGGCTGGTAATTCGGAGCCAGCAAGAGCATTGCCCATTTAGGACTGTTTCTGAAACCCGCTCTCATAAAGAAAACTAACAATTCTGAATGGTCTTCTTTCTCTTTTCCAATAAGTGTACTTTTCCATTCTTCTGGGCCCATATCTCTGGATACCTATTATGTGCAGAAATAGGGTCCTCACCTAAAAAGATAGTATCAAATAGATGTTAATGTTGTGATGTAACGATTAACTGAACATACGATTTTTCAAATTATCGGCCTTTGCACAAAAAAGCACACAAACTAGAGGAGTCAAATGGGCGGGTATATCGAGTTAGGTAACGAACTCATTTTAATACTAGCTAGTAGGTAACGTATTGTTTTTGTGTTGAGCTAGCTAATAGTATGTATTATGTGAAAGTATTACTTTTTCTTTACTGTTTATTTAGATGGAAATTACTTTACACACTGTGTCATTTCTTTATTTCACATTTAAGATTGAACTTTCATCACCGTTAGATATTTTTTTTATGTTAAATTGAAATCAAAGTAATACATAAAAAGGTCCATCATAGTTAAATATATGTCATCAGAATGTGTACCATTTATTTGTTTGAATTTAGTATAGACTAGAACTGTATTTTTGTATTAGACGTTTGATTGTAACAATTTCTTCCTATGAAGATTAGAGAAACAGCTTACAAAAATCTATATTTCGTACATTTTAGAACGTGCTTTTATTGATTATTCATGTTATATTATATTTGTTCACTTAATCATCTCACTGTTAGATTATTTAAAAGGGTAATATGGGTATAGAAAAGAAACGCAAGCTAATTAATGTCTCATCTCACTGTTTTCCTTGATTTAATCTTTATCGAGTTATTACCAGCAAGAAAAAAGGGGATCTGGAATGCAACATTTGTAAGTAGAGGGTCTTAAACTGTAAAACATAAACCCCAAAATTATACGGAGTAAAACACATAAACCCCAAAATCCCAATGAAGAAATATCCAAGAACCCTAGCTCCTCCATATTAATGATTGTTCTTCCAAATTGACTCTTCGATTACTGTAAGTATACACATTTATACTTATCTAAATGTAGTGCTCTTTACTTTATTATTTTAGAGCATGTATGTGTTCGGTGCTTAATGTAGGGTTCACTCTATTGATTAATAATGAAATATGCATCTTTAGGTTAGCTATTTGTTATGATAATGTAAGAATTTTGAATTGTGATTAGTGTAATTTTTTTATGTTAGGTTAACAAAATAATTAATAATAAAATATGTCTCATTTTCTTCTGTTTTTTTTAACAGAATGGCTGCTAATGTGGATTTCAACATTCAGATGGGTGATTACTCGAACTTTATTAGAAGTATAAGATCCACTTTAACCAACCCAGATACACCATTTTTTAATTGGAATGGGAAACAATACATTACTGTGACATACATAGGAAAAAATAATAGGCGTTTAGAATGTTACATGAGACGAGGAGATATATATATATAAGTGCATTTACCGTGATTGGAACACGGCGATTATATAGGTTTTCAGGTAATGATTACGACGATTTTCAAATGTTTGAGGGAGACAAAGAGGAGTTAGGATATTCTGGTAGCTATCCTAATATGGACATGGATGATATTTGCAAATTAAGCTACGCTAAATTCCAAAAGTCGGTTAACATGTTGATTGAAACATTTTCGGGTAGAAATCCCAAGAAAGAAACACTTGAAATGAAAACACTTATATATGATGTTGTCATGGCTACTTCAGAAGCAATTCGAAACAGAGTTATCGCTTCATCACTTGACCATTCCCAACTCACTGGACTACCTAGTAGGATACCACTAGAATGGGTTAGACTCATGGTTAAAAACTGGAATAAACTGTCAGATGTGGCTGCTAACGAAGTGTTGCCGGCTGGGTTTAATTTTGCTCTTTTAAGTAGAGAAGAAGTAGCCACCATATGTGCAACTAATATAGAAATTCAGGACATGCGTGTGCATTATCAAGGCATATTAAGGAACCCGAGATTGTGTAGAATCATCATTGCTGTCCTATCAAATCAAGTGACGAGGGGAGCATGATTGCGGTTTACGTATTTTCTTCTTTTACATTAATGTTTATTATTTTGAACTTCTTAGCATTACCGCAATATATCTAGTTTACTTACTTTGATCTACTGTCACCTAGTTAAGTCTGCCTTCTAAAAATTGGCTGGTGTTAAATTTGTTATTTCATTCTTGCTATATTCCTTATGAATAGTGTACAGTGTGTCACTATGATTATGCATGGCAAACTGGCCGGGTCACAGGTCACATTGAGTTTGGGTCAAAACGGGTCACGGGTCGAACAATACAGTTTTTGAATCGGGTAGAACGGATTGTGCCAGAACCAGGTTTGGTTGGGATTGTAATATCAGATAAGAGTAGTGTTTACTTATTTGGACCTGTAAAGGTGTTTGCTGTAAAGCAGTTGTCAACCCGCCGGGTTTATGAAAATACCCGATCGACCCAATTTTCATCAATTGGGTCAGTGTTGCCAGGTATAGTATAGATATTCGCCATCATAATTCCGCATATGTACTCACTAGAAAAACCACCCAAAATTTTAATTCTACTCATATCAAGTGAAACTTATTTTAAACAGGATGAATAAGATTTGAAAATACCTCTGGATAGCAGGGATGACAGAGCTCTAAGGACGGTAAGAATGCAACCTAGGTCCTAGGCAAAGGTGTCAGAAAATTTAGGGTTTAGGGTTTGGGTCAGGACACAAAATTGATGACACGACTAACTAAAAGATGACAGCCTTTGAAGGTTCGGGTTGGGCAATGGGTCAATGTTTTGACTTTATGTACGGGTTAGGTTGGACTACAAAAACTATGATATTATCAGTGATACCTTGGGGGTTTTATGTCCTACTATAGATACACTTTGGGCGACTTTTGCCCCATTTAACCAGCCTCAGTTTAGCTTCTTCATTATTTTGACCCATTATACATAAAACGTTAACTCGAATTGACTCATTCTTGAAAAATGGAACACTACCACCTCTAGAAGCTATATAACTTACTTTCATGTGTGAGTAATATTGTACTGAAGGCATTCAACTCCGTCCATATTAATAGTAACTCTTCATCCCTTTTATACTTGAAGAAGGGCAAGTTTACTGCACAATAGCATCCTCCAATGTCACTATGATTAAACGCACACCCACAAAGTCCACTACTTAGCTAGCCAAGAACAGCACTTTTTATGACATCGCTAGCCTGCAAACTTACCATTTGACCCCCTTTCCCCATAATTTTCTCCATTTTGCTCAGTTGGAAAGCCCGCAAGCCCGCCCCGTTATGTTATAGAAGAATTGAGCTTCTTGCTCGGCTGGTAATTCGGAGCCAGCAAGAGCATTGCCCATTTAGGACTGTTTCTGAAACCCGCTCTCATAAAGAAAACTAACAATTCTGAATGGTCTTCTTTCTCTTTTCCAATAAGTGTACTTTTCCATTCTTCTGTAAACTAAACTGGGCCCATATCTCTGGATACCTATTATGTGCAGAAATAGGGTCCTCACCTGAAAAGATAGTATCAAATAGATGTTAATGTTGTTATGTAACGATTAACTGAACATACGATTTTTCAAATTATCGGCCTTTGCACAAAAAAGCACACAAACTAGAGGAGTCAAATGGGCGGGGTATATCGAGTTAGGTAACGAACTCATTTTAATACTAGCTAGTAGGTAACGTATTGTTTTTGTGTTGAGCTAGCTAATAGTATGTATTATGCGAAAGTATTACTTTTTCTTTACTGTTTATTTAGATGGAAATTACTTTACACACTGTGTCATTTCTTTATTTCACATTTAAGATTGAACTTTCATCACCGTTAGATATTTTTTTTATGTTAAATTGAAATCAAAGTAATACATAAAAAGGTCCATCATAGTTAAATATATGTCATCAGAATGTGTACCATTTATTTGTTTGAATTTAGTATAGACTAGAACTGTATTTTTGTATTAGACGTTTGATTGTAACAATTTCTTCCTATGAAGATTAGAGAAACAGCTTACAAAAATCTATATTTCGTACATTTTAGAACGTGCTTTTATTGATTATTCATGTTATATTATATTTGTTCACTTAATCATCTCACTGTTAGATTATTTAAAAGGGTAATATGGGTATAGAAAAGAAACGCAAGCTAATTAATGTCTCATCTCACTGTTTTCCTTGATTTAATCTTTATCGAGTTATTACCAGCAAGAAAAAAGGGGATCTGGAATGCAACATTTGTAAGTAGAGGGTCTTAAACTGTAAAACATAAACCCCAAAATTATACGGAGTAAAACACATAAACCCCAAAATCCCAATGAAGAAATATCCAAGAACCCTAGCTCCTCCATATTAATGATTGTTCTTCCAAATTGACTCTTCGATTACTGTAAGTATACACATTTATACTTATCTAAATGTAGTGCTCTTTACTTTATTATTTTAGAGCATGTATGTGTTCGGTGCTTAATGTAGGGTTCACTCTATCGATTAATAATGAAATATGCATCTTTAGGTTAGCTATTTGTTATGATAATGTAAGAATTTTGAATTGTGATTAGTGTAATTTTTTTATGTTAGGTTAACAAAATAATTAATAATAAAATATGTCTCATTTTCTTCTGTTTTTTTTAACAGAATGGCTGCTAATGTGGATTTCAACATTCAGATGGGTGATTACTCGAACTTTATTAGAAGTATAAGATCCACTTTAACCAACCCAGATACACCATTTTTTAATTGGAATGGGAAACAATACATTACTGTGACATACATAGGAAAAAATAATAGGCGTTTAGAATGTTACATGAGACGAGGAGATATATATATATAAGTGCATTTACCGTGATTGGAACACGGCGATTATATAGGTTTTCAGGTAATGATTACGACGATTTTCAAATGTTTGAGGGAGACAAAGAGGAGTTAGGATATTCTGGTAGCTATCCTAATATGGACATGGATGATATTTGCAAATTAAGCTATGCTAAATTCCAAAAGTCGGTTAACATGTTGATTGAAACATTTTCGGGTAGAAATCCCAAGAAAGAAACACTTGAAATGAAAACACTTATATATGATGTTGTCATGGCTACTTCAGAAGCAATTCGAAACAGAGTTATCGCTTCATCACTTGACCATTCCCAACTCACTGGACTACCTAGTAGGATACCACTAGAATGGGTTAGACTCATGGTTAAAAACTGGAATAAACTGTCAGATGTGGCTGCTAACGAAGTGTTGCCGGCTGGGTTTAATTTTGCTCTTTTAAGTAGAGAAGAAGTAGACACCATATGTGCAACTAATATAGAATTTCAGGACATGCGTGTGCATTATCAAGGCATATTAAGGAACCCGAGATTGTGCAGAATCATCATTGCTGTCCTATCAAATCAAGTGACGAGGGGAGCATGATTGCGGTTTACGTATTTTCTTCTTTTACATTAATGTTTATTATTTTGAACTTCTTAGCATTACCGCAATATATCTAGTTTACTTACTTTGATCTACTGTCACCTAGTTAAGTCTGCCTTCTAAAAATTGGCTGGTGTTAAATTTGTTATTTCATTCTTGCTATATTCCTTATGAATAGTGTACAGTGTGTCACTATGATTATGCATGGCAAACTGGCCGGGTCACAGGTCACATTGAGTTTGGGTCAAAACGGGTCACGGGTCGAACAATACAGTTTTTGAATCGGGTAGAACGGATTGTGCCAGAACCAGGTTTGGTTGGGATTGTAATATCAGATAAGAGTAGTGTTTACCTATTTGGACCTGTAAAGGTGTTTGCTGTAAAGCAGTTGTCAACCCGCCGGGTTTAAGAAAATACCCGATCGACCCAATTTTCATCAATTGGGTCAGTGTTGCCAGGTATAGTATAGATATTCGCCATCATAATTCCGCATATGTACTCACTAGAAAAACCACCCAAAATTTTAATTCTACTCATATCAAGTGAAACTTATTTTAAACAGGATGAATAAGATTTGAAAATACCTTTGGATAGCAGGGATGACAGAGCTCTAAGGACGGTAAGAATGCAACCTAGGTCCTAGGCAAAGGTGTCAGAAAATTTAGGGTTTAGGGTTTGGGTCAGGACACAAAATTGATGACACGACTAACTAAAAGATGATAGCCTTTGAAGGTTCGGGTTGGGCAATGGGTCAATGTTTTGACTTTATGTACGGGTTAGGTTGGACTACAAAAACTATGATATTATCATTGATACCTTGGGGGTTTTATGTCCTACTATAGATACACTTTGGGCGACTTTTGCCCCATTTAACCAGCTTCAGTTTAGCTTCTTCATTATTTTGACCCATTATACATAAAACGTTAACTCGAATTGACTCATTCTTGAAAAATGGAACACTACCACCTCTAGAAGCTATATAACTTACTTTCATGTGTGAGTAATATTGTACTGAAGGCATTCAACTCCGTCCATATTAATAGTAACTCTTCATCCCTTTTATACTTGAAGAAGGGCAAGTTTACTGCACAATAGCATCCTCCAATGTCGCTATGATTAAACGCACACCCACAAAGTCCACTACTTAGCTAGCCAAGAACAGCACTTTTTATGACATCGCTAGCCTGCAAACTTACCATTTGACCCCCTTTCCCCATAATTTTCTCCATTTTGCTCAGTTGGAAAGCCCGCAAGCCCGCCCCGTTATGTTATAGAAGAATTGAGCTTCTTGCTCGGCTGGTAATTCGGAGCCAGCAAGAGCATTGCCCATTTAGGACTGTTTCTGAAACCCGCTCTCATAAAGAAAACTAACAATTCTGAATGGTCTTCTTTCTCTTTTCCAATAAGTGTACTTTTCCATTCTTCTGTAAACTAAACTGGGCCCATATCTCTGGATACCTATTATGTGCAGAAATAGGGTCCTCACCTGAAAAGATAGTATCAAATAGATGTTAATGTTGTTATGTAACGATTAACTGAACATACGATTTTTCAAATTATCGGCCTTTGCACAAAAAAGCACACAAACTAGAGGAGTCAAATGGGCGGGGTATATCGAGTTAGGTAACGAACTCATTTTAATACTAGCTAGTAGGTAACGTATTGTTTTTGTGTTGAGCTAGCTAATAGTATGTATTATGCGAAAGTATTACTTTTTCTTTACTGTTTATTTAGATGGAAATTACTTTACACACTGTGTCATTTCTTTATTTCACATTTAAGATTGAACTTTCATCACCGTTAGATATTTTTTTTATGTTAAATTGAAATCAAAGTAATACATAAAAAGGTCCATCATAGTTAAATATATGTCATCAGAATGTGTACCATTTATTTGTTTGAATTTAGTATAGACTAGAACTGTATTTTTGTATTAGACGTTTGATTGTAACAATTTCTTCCTATGAAGATTAGAGAAACAGCTTACAAAAATCTATATTTCGTACATTTTAGAACGTGCTTTTATTGATTATTCATGTTATATTATATTTGTTCACTTAATCATCTCACTGTTAGATTATTTAAAAGGGTAATATGGGTATAGAAAAGAAACGCAAGCTAATTAATGTCTCATCTCACTGTTTTCCTTGATTTAATCTTTATCGAGTTATTACCAGCAAGAAAAAAGGGGATCTGGAATGCAACATTTGTAAGTAGAGGGTCTTAAACTGTAAAACATAAACCCCAAAATTATACGGAGTAAAACACATAAACCCCAAAATCCCAATGAAGAAATATCCAAGAACCCTAGCTCCTCCATATTAATGATTGTTCTTCCAAATTGACTCTTCGATTACTGTAAGTATACACATTTATACTTATCTAAATGTAGTGCTCTTTACTTTATTATTTTAGAGCATGTATGTGTTCGGTGCTTAATGTAGGGTTCACTCTATTGATTAATAATGAAATATGCATCTTTAGGTTAGCTATTTGTTATGATAATGTAAGAATTTTGGATTGTGATTAGTGTAATTTTTTTATGTTAGGTTAACAAAATAATTAATAATAAAATATGTCTCATTTTCTTCTGTTTTTTTTAACAGAATGGCTGCTAATGTGGATTTCAACATTCTGGGTGATTACTCGAACTTTATTAGAAGTATAAGATCCACTTTAACCAACCCAGATACACCATTTTTTAATTGGAATGGGAAACAATACATTACTGTGACATACATAGGAAAAAATAATAGGCGTTTAGAATGTTACATGAGACGAGGAGATATATATATATATATAAGTGCATTTACCGTGATTGGAACACGGCGATTATATAGGTTTTCAGGTAATGATTACGACGATTTTCAAATGTTTGAGGGAGACAAAGAGGAGTTAGGATATTCTGGTAGCTATCCTAATATGGACATGGATGATATTTGCAAATTAAGCTACGCTAAATTCCAAAAGTCGGTTAACATGTTGATTGAAACATTTTCGGGTAGAAATCCCAAGAAAGAAACACTTGAAATGAAAACACTTATATATGATGTTGTCATGGCTACTTCAGAAGCAATTCGAAACAGAGTTATCGCTTCATCACTTGACCATTCCCAACTCACTGGACTACCTAGTAGGATACCACTAGAATGGGTTAGACTCATGGTTAAAAACTGGAATAAACTGTCAGATGTGGCTGCTAACAAAGTGTTGCCGGCTGGGTTTAATTTTGCTCTTTTAAGTAGAGAAGAAGTAGTCACCATATGTGCAACTAATATAGAAGTTCAGGACATGCGTGTGCATTATCAAGGCATATTAAGGAACCCGAGATTGTGCAGAATCATCATTGCTGTCCTATCAAATCAAGTGATGAGGGGAGCATGATTGCGGTTTACGTATTTTCTTCTTTTACATTAATGTTTATTATTTTGAACTTTTTAGCATTACCGCAATATATCTAGTTTACTTACTTTGATCTACTGTCACCTAGTTAAGTCTGCCTTCTAAAAATTGGCTGGTGTTAAATTTGTTATTTCATTCTTGCTATATTCCTTATGAATAGTGTACAGTGTGTCACTATGATTATGCATGGCAAACTGGCCGGGTCACATTGAGTTTGGGTCAAAACGGGTCACGGGTCGAACAATACAGTTTTTGAATCGGGTAGAACGGATTGTGCCAGAACCAGGTTTGGTTGGGATTGTAATATCAGATAAGAGTAGTGTTTACCTATTTGGACCTGTAAAGGTGTTTGCTGTAAAGCAGTTGTCAACCCACCGGGTTTAAGAAAATACCCGATCGACCCAATTTTCATCAATTGGGTCAGTGTTGCCAGGTATAGTATAGATATTCGCCATCATAATTCCGCATATGTACTCACTAGAAAAACCACCCAAAATTTTAATTCTACTCATATCAAGTGAAACTTATTTTAAACAGGATGAATAAGATTTGAAAATACCTCTGGATAGCAGGGATGACAGAGCTCTAAGGACGGTAAGAATGCAACCTAGGTCCTAGGCAAAGGTGTCAGAAAATTTAGGGTTTAGGGTTTGGGTCAGGACACAAAATTGATGACACGACTAACTAAAAGATGATAGCCTTTGAAGGTTCGGGTTGGGCAATGGGTCAATGTTTTGACTTTATGTACGGGTTAGGTTGGACTACAAAAACTATGATATTATCATTGATACCTTGGGGGTTTTATGTCCTACTATAGATACACTTTGGGCGACTTTTGCCCCATTTAACCAGCTTCAGTTTAGCTTCTTCATTATTTTGACCCATTATACATAAAACGTTAACTCGAATTGACTCATTCTTGAAAAATGGAACACTACCACCTCTAGAAGCTATATAACTTACTTTCATGTGTGAGTAATATTGTACTGAAGGCATTCAACTCCGTCCATATTAATAGTAACTCTTCATCCCTTTTATACTTGAAGAAGGGCAAGTTTACTGCACAATAGCATCCTCCAATGTCGCTATGATTAAACGCACACCCACAAAGTCCACTACTTAGCTAGCCAAGAACAGCACTTTTTATGACATCGCTAGCCTGCAAACTTACCATTTGACCCCCTTTCCCCATAATTTTCTCCATTTTGCTCAGTTGGAAAGCCCGCAAGCCCGCCCCGTTATGTTATAGAAGAATTGAGCTTCTTGCTCGGCTGGTAATTCGGAGCCAGCAAGAGCATTGCCCATTTAGGACTGTTTCTGAAACCCGCTCTCATAAAGAAAACTAACAATTCTGAATGGTCTTCTTTCTCTTTTCCAATAAGTGTACTTTTCCATTCTTCTGTAAACTAAACTGGGCCCATATCTCTGGATACCTATTATGTGCAGAAATAGGGTCCTCACCTGAAAAGATAGTATCAAATAGATGTTAATGTTGTTATGTAACGATTAACTGAACATACGATTTTTCAAATTATCGGCCTTTGCACAAAAAAGCACACAAACTAGAGGAGTCAAATGGGCGGGGTATATCGAGTTAGGTAACAAACTCATTTTAATACTAGCTAGTAGGTAACGTATTGTTTTTGTGTTGAGCTAGCTAATAGTATGTATTATGCGAAAGTATTACTTTTTCTTTACTGTTTATTTAAATGGAAATTACTTTACACACTGTGTCATTTCTTTATTTCACATTTAAGATTGAACTTTCATCACCGTTAGATATTTTTTTTATGTTAAATTGAAATCAAAGTAATACATAAAAAGGTCCATCATAGTTAAATATATGTCATCAGAATGTGTACCATTTATTTGTTTGAATTTAGTATAGACTAGAACTGTATTTTTGTATTAGACGTTTGATTGTAACAATTTCTTCCTATGAAGATTAGAGAAACAGCTTACAAAAATCTATATTTCGTACATTTTAGAACGTGCTTTTATTGATTATTCATGTTATATTATATTTGTTCACTTAATCATCTCACTGTTAGATTATTTAAAAGGGTAATATGGGTATAGAAAAGAAACGCAAGCTAATTAATGTCTCATCTCACTGTTTTCCTTGATTTAATCTTTATCGAGTTATTACCAGCAAGAAAAAAGGGGATCTGGAATGCAACATTTGTAAGTAGAGGGTCTTAAACTGTAAAACATAAACCCCAAAATTATACGGAGTAAAACACATAAACCTCAAAATCCCAATGAAGAAATATCCAAGAACCCTAGCTCCTCCATATTAATGATTGTTCTTCCAAATTGACTCTTCGATTACTGTAAGTATACACATTTATACTTATCTAAATGTAGTGCTCTTTACTTTATTATTTTAGAGCATGTATGTGTTCGGTGCTTAATGTAGGGTTCACTCTATCGATTAATAATGAAATATGCATCTTTAGGTTAGCTATTTGTTATGATAATGTAAGAATTTTGAATTGTGATTAGTGTAATTTTTTTATGTTAGGTTAACAAAATAATTAATAATAAAATATGTCTCATTTTCTTCTGTTTTTTTTAACAGAATGGCTGCTAATGTGGATTTCAACTTTCTGGGTGATTACTCGAACTTTATTAGAAGTATAAGATCCACTTTAACCAACCCAGATACACCATTTTTTAATTGGAATGGGAAACAATACATTACTGTGACATACATAGGAAAAAATAATAGGCGTTTAGAATGTTACATGAGACGAGGAGATATATATATATATATAAGTGCATTTACCGTGATTGGAACACGGCGATTATACAGGTTTTCAGGTAATGATTACGACGATTTTCAAATGTTTGAGGGAGACAAAGAGGAGTTAGGATATTCTGGTAGCTATCCTAATATGGACATGGATGATATTTGCAAATTAAGCTACGCTAAATTCCAAAAGTCGGTTAACATGTTGATTGAAACATTTTCGGGTAGAAATCCCAAGAAAGAAACACTTGAAATGAAAACACTTATATATGATGTTGTCATGGCTACTTCAGAAGCAATTCGAAACAGAGTTATCGCTTCATCACTTGACCATTCCCAACTCACTGGACTACCTAGTAGGATACCACTAGAATGGGTTAGACTCATGGTTAAAAACTGGAATAAACTGTTAGATGTGGCTGCTAACAAAGTGTTGCCGGCTGGGTTTAATTTTGCTCTTTTAAGTAGAGAAGAAGTAGCCACCATATGTGCAACTAATATAGAAGTTCAGGACATGCGTGTGCATTATCAAGGCATATTAAGGAACCCGAGATTGTGCAGAATCATCATTGCTGTCCTATCAAATCAAGTGACGAGGGGAGCATGATTGCGGTTTACGTATTTTCTTCTTTTACATTAATGTTTATTATTTTGAACTTCTTAGCATTACCGCAATATATCTAGTTTACTTACTTTGATCTACTGTCACCTAGTTAAGTCTGCCTTCTAAAAATTGGCTGGTGTTAAATTTGTTATTTCATTCTTGCTATATTCCTTATGAATAGTGTACAGTGTGTCACTATGATTATGCATGGCAAACTGGCCGGGTCACAGGTCACATTGAGTTTGGGTCAAAACGGGTCACGGGTCGAACAATACAGTTTTTGAATCGGGTAGAACGGATTGTGCCAGAACCAGGTTTGGTTGGGATTGTAATATCAGATAAGAGTAGTGTTTACCTATTTGGACCTGTAAAGGTGTTTGCTGTAAAGCAGTTGTCAACCCACCGGGTTTAAGAAAATACCCGATCGACCCAATTTTCATCAATTGGGTCAGTGTTGCCAGGTATAGTATAGATATTCGCCATCATAATTCCGCATATGTACTCACTAGAAAAACCACCCAAAATTTTAATTCTACTCATATCAAGTGAAACTTATTTTAAACAGGATGAATAAGATTTGAAAATACCTCTGGATAGCAGGGATGACAGAGCTCTAAGGACGGTAAGAATGCAACCTAGGTCCTAGGCAAAGGTGTAAGAAAATTTAGGGTTTAGGGTTTGGGTCAGGACACAAAATTGATGACACGACTAACTAAAAGATGACAGCCTTTGAAGGTTCGGGTTGGGCAATGGGTCAATGTTTTGACTTTATGTACGGGTTAGGTTGGACTACAAAAACTATGATATTATCAGTGATACCTTGGGGGGTTTTATGTCCTACTATAGATACACTTTGGGCGACTTTTGCCCCATTTAACCAGCTTCAGTTTAGCTTCTTCATTATTTTGACCCATTATACATAAAACGTTAACTCGAATTGACTCATTCTTGAAAAATGGAAAACTACCACCTCTAGAAGCTATATAACTTACTTTCATGTGTGAGTAATATTGTACTGAAGGCATTCAACTCCGTCCATATTAATAGTAACTCTTCATCCCTTTTATACTTGAAGAAGGGCAAGTTTACTGCACAATAGCATCCTCCAATGTCGCTATGATTAAACGCACACCCACAAAGTCCACTACTTAGCTAGCCAAGAACAACACTTTTTATGACATCGCTAGCCTGCAAACTTACCATTTGACCCCCTTTCCCCATAATTTTCTCCATTTTGCTCAGTTGGAAAGCCCGCAAGCCCGCAAGCCCGCCCCGTTATGTTATAGAAGAATTGAGCTTCTTGCTCGGCTGGTAATTCGGAGCCAGCAAGAGCATTGCCCATTTAGGACTGTTTCTGAAACCCGCTCTCATAAAGAAAACTAACAATTCTGAATGGTCTTCTTTCTCTTTTCCAATAAGCGTACTTTTCCATTCTTCTGTAAACTAAACTGGGCCCATATCTCTGGATACCTATTATGTGCAGAAATAGGGTCCTCACCTGAAAAGATAGTATCAAATAGATGTTAATGTTGTTATGTAACGATTAACTGAACATACGATTTTTCAAATTATCGGCCTTTGCACAAAAAAGCACACAAACTAGAGGAGTCAAATGGGCGGGTATATCGAGTTAGGTAACGAACTCATTTTAATACTAGCTAGTAGGTAACGTATTGTTTTTGTGTTGAGCTAGCTAATAGTATGTATTATGTGAATGTATTACTTTTTCTTTACTGTTTATTTAGATGGAAATTACTTTACACACTATGTCATTTCTTTATTTCACATTTAAGATTGAACTTTCATCACCGTTAGATATTTTTTTTATGTTAAATTGAAATCAAAGTAATACATAAAAAGGTCCATCATAGTTAAATATATGTCATCAGAATGTGTACCATTTATTTGTTTGAATTTAGTATAGACTAGAACTGTATTTTTGTA
Organism: Pseudognaphalium luteoalbum; assembly: GCA_963422505.1. Lineage (NCBI taxonomy): Eukaryota > Viridiplantae > Streptophyta > Magnoliopsida > Asterales > Asteraceae > Pseudognaphalium > Pseudognaphalium luteoalbum. Next base: position 97,467,311 of record OY730198.1, read on the forward strand.
TTAGACGTTTGATTGTAACAATTTCTTCCTATGAAGATTAGAGAAACAGCTTACAAAAATCTATATTTCGTACATTTTAGAACGTGCTTTTATTGATTATTCATGTTATATTATATTTGTTCACTTAATCATCTCACTGTTAGATTATTTAAAAGGGTAATATGGGTATAGAAAAGAAAAGCAAGCTAATTAATGTCTCATCTCACTGTTTTCCTTGATTTAATCTTTATCGAGTTATTACCAGCAAGAAAAAAGGGGATCTGGAATGCAACATTTGTAAGTAGAGGGTCTTAAATTGTAAAACATAAACCCCAAAATTATACGGAGTAAAACACATAAACCCCAAAATCCCAATGAATAAATATCCAAAAACCCTAGCTCCTCCATATTAATGATTGTTCTTCCAAATTGACTCTTCGATTACTGTAAGTATACACATTTATACTTATCTAAATGTAGTGCTCTTTACTTTATTATTTTAGAGCATGTATGTGTTCGGTGCTTAATGTAGGGTTCACTCTATCGATTAATAATGAAATATGTATCTTTAGGTTAGCTATTTGTTATGATAATGTAAGAATTTTGAATTGTGATTAGTGTAATTTTTTTATGTTAGGTTAACAAAATAATTAATAATAAAATATGTCTCATTTTCTTCTGTTTTTTTTAACAGAATGGCTGCTAATGTGGATTTCAACATTCAGATGGGTGATTACTCGAACTTTATTAGAAGTATAAGATCCACTTTAACCAACCCAGATACACCATTTTTTAATTGGAATGGGAAACAATACATTACCGTGACATACATAGGAAAAAATAATAGGCGTTTAGAATGTTACATGAGACGAGGAGATATATATATATATATATATATATATATATATATATAAGTGCATTTACCGTGATTGGAACACGGCGATTATATAGGTTTTCAGGTAATGATTACGACGATTTTCAAATGTTTGAGGGAGACAAAGAGGAGTTAGGATATTCTGGTAGCTATCCTAATATGGACATGGATGATATTTGCAAATTAAGCTACGCTAAATTCCAAAAGTCGGTTAACATGTTGATTGAAACATTTTCAGGTAGAAATCCCAAGAAAGAAACACTTGAAATGAAAACACTTATATATGATGTTGTCATGGCTACTTCAGAAGCAATTCGAAACAGAGTTATCGCTTCATCACTTGACCATTCCCAACTCACTGGACTACCTAGTAGGATACCACTAGAATGGGTTAGACTCATGGTTAAAAACTGGAATAAACTGTCAGATGTGGCTTCTAACGAAGTGTTGCCGGCTGGGTTTAATTTTGCTCTTTTAAGTAGAGAAGAAGTAGCCACCATATGTGAAACTAATATAGAAGTTCAGGACATGCGTGTGCATTATCAAGGCATATTAAGGAACCCGAGATTGTGCAGAATCATCATTGCTGTCCTATCAAATCAACTGACGAGGGGAGCATGATTGCGGTTTACGTATTTTCTTCTTTTACATTAATGTTTATTATTTTGAACTTCTTAGCATTACCGCAATATATCTAGTTTACTTACTTTGATCTACTGTCACCTAGTTAAGTCTGCCTTCTAAAAATTGGCTGGTGTTAAATTTGTTATTTCATTCTTGCTATATTCCTTATGAATAGTGTACAGTGTGTCACTATGATTATGCATGGCAAACTGGCCGGGTCACAGGTCACATTGAGTTTGGGTCAAAACGGGTCACGGGTCGAACAATACAGTTTTTGAATCGGGTAGAACGGATTGTGTCAGAACCAGGTTTGGTTGGGATTGTAATATCAGATAAGAGTAGTGTTTACCTATTTGGACCTGTAAAGGTGTTTGCTGTAAAGCAGTTGTCAACCCACCGGGTTTAAGAAAATACCCGATCGACCCAATTTTCATCAATTGGGTCAGTGTTGCCAGGTATAGTATAGATATTCGCCATCATAATTCCGCATATGTACTCACTAGAAAAACCACCCAAAATTTTAATTCTACTCATATCAAGTGAAACTTATTTTAAACAGGATGAATAAGATTTGAAAATACCTCTGGATAGCAGGGATGACAGAGCTCTAAGGACGGTAAGAATGCAACCTAGGTCCTAGGCAAAGGTGTAAGAAAATTTAGGGTTTAGGGTTTGGGTCAGGACACAAAATTGATGACACGACTAACTAAAAGATGACAGCCTTTGAAGGTTTGGGTTGGGCAATGGGTCAATGTTTTGACTTTATGTACGGGTTAGGTTGGACTACAAAAACTATGATATTATCAGTGATACCTTGGGGGGTTTTATGTCCTACTATAGATACACTTTGGGCGACTTTTGCCCCATTTAACCAGCTTCAGTTTAGCTTCTGCATTATTTTGACCCATTATACATAAAACGTTAACTCGAATTGACTCATTCTTGAAAAATGGAACACTACCACCTCTAGAAGCTATATAACTTACTTTCATGTGTGAGTAATATTGTACTGAAGGCATTCAACTCCGTCCATATTAATAGTAACTCTTCATCCCTTTTATACTTGAAGAAGGGCAAGTTTACTGCACAATAGCATCCTCCAATGTCGCTATGATTAAACGCACACCCACAAAGTCCACTACTTAGCTAGCCAAGAACAACACTTTTTATGACATCGCTAGCCTGCAAACTTACCATTTGACCCCCTTTCCCCATAATTTTCTCCATTTTGCTCAGTTGGAAAGCCCGCAAGCCCGCCCCGTTATGTTATAGAAGAATTGAGCTTCTTGCTCGGCTGGTAATTCGGAGCCAGCAAGAGCATTGCCCATTTAGGACTGTTTCTGAAACCCGCTCTCATAAAGAAAACTAACAATTCTGAATGGTCTTCTTTCTCTTTTCCAATAAGTGTACTTTTCCATTCTTCTGTAAACTAAACTGGGCCCATATCTCTGGATACCTATTATGTGCAGAAATAGGGTCCTCACCTGAAAAGATAGTATCAAATAGATGTTAATGTTGTTATGTAACGATTAACTGAACATACGATTTTTCAAATTATCGGCCTTTGCACAAAAAAGCACACAAACTAGAGGAGTCAAATGGGCGGGTATATCGAGTTAGGTAACGAACTCATTTTAATACTAGCTAGTAGGTAACGTATTGTTTTTGTGTTGAGCTAGCTAATAGTATGTATTATGTGAAAGTATTACTTTTTCTTTACTGTTTATTTAGATGGAAATTACTTTACACACTGTGTCATTTCTTTATTTCACATTTAAGATTGAACTTTCATCACCGTTAGATATTTTTTTTATGTTAAATTGAAATCAAAGTAATACATAAAAAGGTCCATCATAGTTAAATATATGTCATCAGAATGTGTACCATTTATTTGTTTGAATTTAGTATAGACTAGAACTGTATTTTTGTATTAGACGTTTGATTGTAACAATTTCTTCCTATGAAGATTAGAGAAACAGCTTACAAAAATCTATATTTCGTACATTTTAGAACGTGCTTTTATTGATTATTCATGTTATATTATATTTGTTCACTTAATCATCTCACTGTTAGATTATTTAAAAGGGTAATATGGGTATAGAAAAGAAAAGCAAGCTAATTAATGTCTCATCTCACTGTTTTCCTTGATTTAATCTTTATCGAGTTATTACCAGCAAGAAAAAAGGGGATCTGGAATGCAACATTTGTAAGTAGAGGGTCTTAAACTGTAAAACATAAACCCCAAAATTATACGGAGTAAAACACATAAACCCCAAAATCCCAATGAAGAAATATCCAAAAACCCTAGCTCCTCCATATTAATGATTGTTCTTCCAAATTGACTCTTCGATTACTGTAAGTATACACATTTATACTTATCTAAATGTAGTGCTCTTTACTTTATTATTTTAGAGCATGTATGTGCAGAAATAGGGTCCTCACCTGAAAAGATAGTATCAAATAGATGTTAATGTTGTTATGTAACGATTAACTGAACATACGATTTTTCAAATTATCGGCCTTTGCACAAAAAAGCACACAAACTAGAGGAGTCAAATGGGCGGGTCAGGCTGGTTGGGTAATCTATGGATACGTAGGTATTTATACGAATCAGTTGGGTCGTGTTGACCAACAAACATTCTTTTTATAATGATAAAATTTCACTTTTATATTACACTGTAGATAATTTGCAACCCATTCGACCCTTTTGACCCGTTAACCTTTTAGCTATCATTTTTAGTTAACTGCTTAGCTATAAACCATAACCAAAGCAGCATAAGACACGGTCGAGACTACTATTAAGCATCTCCGCGTATGTACTCATTACAAGATTCAAACGAAGGCATGTGTGCTTTGACCAAAGTGCCCCTAGCATCTTCTGCATGGTTCAAAGTGGACATGTGGTGTGTGTAAAATAGAACATAAACTTCGAATACTGAAATGAAGCACTTGACACATTAGGATCCGGTGTCAGCATTTGCATTACGGTGACAATGATTACGTTAGAAACCAATGAAACAAGATGAGGCTGTAATAGTTTGGGTGAAGAAAGCACAGGGTTATACAGCAATTTTCTGGATCCAATGACAACTCAGTTCTAAGGACCTGGAATTGTCAGATTGACTCCGAGTAATATTTCTAAAAAGCCTCCTGAAGAGCCACCTCATCAGAGATTGACAGTAAAAAATGATAACACATCTCAATCACTACTCCAAGGTCAACACTATTATTTCATTAGCAGACATCTATTTTACCAATTTTAAGTATAATTCAAAAAGAAAAATTTGTGTACCAAAAAGAAACCAGACAAACATGCATAGACGACGATGAGGGAAGGTAAGTGATTGTTGCAGGGATATTGAGGTTCAGGTTTGCAAATTTTAAACAGACTGACGATTTTACCAGAGTTGTGAAGATCGCCCATTTGGACCTGTTCTCATGAGTTTAACACAACCCTACAAACCAACAAGAAACCGACTAATAAACCCAACTAACCCGTTTTTGCCTGTTCGATTTGAGATTGCCAGGCATATTATTAATACCTTCTTGTACTCGAGTCTAAGGGGGTGTTTGGGGTTGCGATCATAAAATGAGTTTTTTAATATTACGTTTAAAAATCGTGAATAATTAGTTAATAGTGTTTGGCAAAAGAAATTTAGAAATCAATTAACTGCGATATGAAAGTCACAAAACGCAGATTTCAAGAAGCAACTTGCCTCCCACTGTTACAAAACACAATTATCACTTTTCACCTTTCGCTTATAAATTTCCCAAAATACTCTAAACACTCATATTTAAACCTCAGTCATTTTCCATTTCCATTCCCATTCCCATCTATCCAAAAGTAACATTACTACATTAGTACACTATGCACCAAATTCCTTATCAACGCTGTCCTTACATTTATCAGTTGTGTTATACGTAGTATATAAAAAAAATAGTCAACTTTATAGTTGATGATATGCTGTAAACCATGCATCACTAAATAGTTTGTATTATAAATTGTTACAATCATACAAATGAATCAGTATATCCTAACTTAATATAATTCATAAATTTATATGAATGTCTACTTTCGTAAATTTACTTGTTATATAATTAAATAATCTATTTTGCCAAACACTTGAATCTGATTATATAATTCTTACGTTACCAAGTAACATAATCAAATCCAAACATCTTTATTTCGCAACACTTTTTGTTACAGTTGATTATCTAATTCTAATCATTAAAAACGTATAATTTATTTTCTAATCGCAACCCCAAACACCCCCTAAATTCAATGGGTTATATTGTATCCTTGTAACAAAAAAATCAAATAATAATCTATTAACAACATGCCACAATATTCTATAACATCATTCTAACTAGTATTGTAAATTTATACATAATCTACTTAGTTTTAAGTAATATGTGATTCTGTCTCATCTACTTTCTACAAATCTTACAAGCATTCCAATTTTCACGAGGACAGGTTACTCATTGTTATAGACATATAGTGGTTATTTTTGTGTCCCAGATTTCACTTAAAAGGGACTTTTGCATTGCTCTCTTATCGATAGTTGTGACATTTAAGCTGCCCAAACAATCAAGTGGTTTTGATCCTCATCTAACCAATTTTTTGTTTTTGTTTTCTTACCTATATATCTTTTGTAACCTTGTATCAAGCTATACATCTTTCAGTCTATCAATACTCTATATCATTACTATAAATATTATGTAGATATTATCATTATTAATATTGTTATTTTCATTTTTTAATCCTTTACAACTTTCATTAACACCTATTTTGATATGTGCTCCATTACATCTACACACATATGTTAGATTGTATATATAGTCGATTTACGAACTTGTATCTTCAATACATTAGAGATGAGCCTGATATTATTTTATTTTTTTTCTCTTGATATTTTATCATATACCGAAATATATCATCAAACTTTAAACCTATATTATAATCAAACTTTTCACAAAACATACGATTTGTTTTTTGATAAAAATTCTAATAACCATTTTTCTTTGAGTGATTAAAATATACTAGAATAAATGAATACCTTAAAATTTAGTAATAGGACAACACTACGAAATACTCAGCCGGGTATATGTTAGCAGATCTATAATCAAAAAGTGCAAATATCGAATGAAGCGACATACAGTATATAATGATGACTTCGATTTCCCAATTTGTTTGGGTTAAAAAAGAGTGAATATCCCAGATTAAGGAAAAAGTAGAAGATTTACCAGATGATGTCGTTTTGGGTAGTGGCCATAGGAGACACTCCATATCCATATAGGGAAGGGTCTGAGTGTTAGTCAGATCAGATCTGTCAAGTGACAAAGGAGGCAGGAGAGATACAAAGTACGGTAGGTGTAGGTTAAGGTTAAGGTTAAGGTGGAGATGTGTTTATTTCGTTGACTTTACTTTTGGGTTACAAGACTTGGAAAGGGTTCAATATACTGTAAATGATAAGTTGTGGGCCAACTAGGGCTGGGCTGGACGTTTGTTATTGGGCCGTATTACAGTGTTGGTTTGGTTGATGATTGTTTATTGAACATTTTTTTTTTAATTTTCATTTTATTTACACTTGAGGCAAAACATGTAGAGTATGGATGACAATTAACACCCGGGGGAAAATTGTATCCGGAATATTTGTGTTAGGTTTGGATGCCACCGAATTATCCTCATCCGTTTTCTATATTTGCATAATTATTTTTTAAAATATCCTTTTGTACAATACAATATATAATATTTTTAATTTTTAAAACAAAATTATAAGGTTAATATCAACTTGCATAACTTATACAACTTCCATGATTAAACACTTGAATTTTGTATGTCATGGAGACACGAGATTGTTCGTCACCATGAACGTTTTAGAACTTTAAATTAGTTGATCAAACATTCAAGTTGTTAACTTTTATATTTTGATTCTTATGTGCAATACCCATACCCATTAGCCCAATTAAAAAGACTTGCGACTTTTGAACCCGAAGGCGTAAACGTACACATAACCTCAAATATCAACTTTGAAAGTTTATGTGTACATATAATTATGTTACAGAATATGAGTAAGGTTCAAATGAGTCCATGATTTTGGAGTGACACTAAGGGAACCAATGATATCATAACACATGTACAAAGAGAATGTTCCATATTACAAAACCCATTTACCCCAAACATCTATTATCTCAAAAACGACAAATCGAAAAATCATGAAACTTGCACCATATTTTTCAGCGTTTTATCCTCTTCGATCTGTCGTCCGTTCAAGGCATACTTTCGATAAAAAAAAATTCGGTTTTTTGGTGGCTTTTATAAATTAGTAACACATGTGTTAGTGATTGATTGTACATTTTATTTACGGTTATGGTTAGAGTTTAAGGTTAGAGTTTAGGGTTAGGATTTAGCAGGGTTCATGGTTTAGGGTTTAGATTTTATGTTTTAGTAGGGTTTAGGGTTTATTAGGGTTTAGGGTTTACTATGATTTAGGGCTTAGAGTTTTATAAAGCGTTTAGGGTTTAGGGTTTGGGGTTTATGGGTTAGGGTTTGGGTTTTGGGATTTCGGGGAGATGATGATAAAACTTGAACCAAAGAAGATTTACTGCATTTTGAAATGTTTAAGATGTAGGGTGTGTTTGGAATCATTAGATGAAGATGGAGATGTAAATGGAGATAAAGATTATTTCAGAAGCTCTTGAAAGTAGCTTCTAAAATAAGTTTTATCATCATGTCAATCCAAAATGCCTGCAAACGTACGTTTCACTAGAGTATACATGTGAGTATGTGACACATCTATCAATCAACATGCATAATAGTTACGTTCCATGATAAAATTAAAAAATGACTAATTGTCTCTCTTTCAATTCATTTACTTATTTTCGCAAAATGATTGATTTTCCAATTTTAAAATCTTACACAAATTATGATTTTCCACTTAGTTTGAGCATGCATTCAATAATTCCTATACCTATATGTTATTTCTAAAAAAAAGTGATATTTTATAGTATCTTTTCTTTTAACAATGTTCTTCTAGTTTTAAACTATTCCAACTGCTTCTTTACTAGGATATCCTATAAATGTTTAAATGATAAATGATGAATTAACACTATCTTTACTTTGTACTTTTATATTTAGTTCCCAAACGGTGTCATTATAAAGCCCATGTGATCCATTTTATAAAAGTCATGATGTTTGATCAAGATACATAATTGTCATAAAGGAAGACACAAATTTTTGAGAAAAATTTTCAAATCAGTTATAATGCATATTTTGTTTCTAGTTAGTGTCAAAGTTCACAATCCATTTGATATTCGAAATCAAAGTTCGATGTTCCCGTCTACTCCAAGAATAAGTGCTCCCACATATGACAGAAACGTGACCTTTGATGTAGGTCGATAGTGTTATATCGACAAAGCTAAAAGTATACATCACAACTGGACCACGGGCTCCTGCCAAAGAAACAACCATAAACTTTTAACGAAGAATCTGCTGTTTAACGGATTATTATGCATCAATGAAAAGATGGCATAATCTCACCCTCATGTTATGGTTTTCTGAGTTTATTATATAAAATGGACATCATATTACTTTACATTGAAGTTTAAAACGTACACCTATGAATGCATGATATAAGCATACAAAATGTTGTGCGCTAACTCATTATGGATTAGAAGCACTGTATCCTTAGAGTAAAAGTGACGATTTTGACCCATTTACCTATACATGCAGATCAAATGGGTAAAAAGAGTTGGAACACGAGCATAGCATATTCAAATGTAGAAAAACAATCATACGAATTCTACTTCATACCATTGCCATTCTACTAGCAAAACCAATACATGGAAGGGATGCAAAGTTTACAAATTGATTATAACTTTTATTTTGGAAAGTCAAAAACTATTTACATTATGAATGCATACAAAAAGTTGGAAACTATCTATCACTGCTTCACGTAGTTGGTAGTAATTCAGACTACATCCCAATTTGCATAAACATTTGTACCATCTGAATTGTGTAATATTGTATTTTTCGACTTTGGAGATTAACTTAAAAGACCAGACATTAAATTATATAAGAACAAGGATGAAACCAGCCAAGATGAAGTGAGGAGCGAGGACCATCACAAGCTACCAAAAAAGTAACCATTGTTCTATGATCCTATATATGAATTAAAGAAACCATGTGAGCAGTGAGCCACATGACATGATCAACAACTGCTGAAAGGAACATTACATTAACATAAAACAAATCTTTAAAACCCCTTCCAATCTCTTTTGTTACCTCAAGAATTCAGATTTTACTTTTTTCTTTTTATCTACAAGTACAGGAGAAAAGGCATTATTTATGTGTCGCTAGTAGGCAACATCTCGTAATTAGATAAACTTACTCCGAGATCCTTGTACTTTCTGTGAAATTTGTATGTAAAGTGTATTGAGCCTACTGGCAGATCAAACACGATCATATGGAATCACTTAAATTTTAATTCTAGATTCATTATCATAGGGTATTGTTAGTCTACAACTTCCTGTAAAGTGCATTGATCCGACTGGCACATTAAGTTAAGCTCTCAGCAATAATGTTTTGTATATTCCCGAATCAATCGTAAAATCCATACATCTGCCATTTTTCCTTATCAACTATGGGCCATTACTATAGAATTTAAGATTAATACTCTAGAATATCAGCTAGCTAGCAGTTTCCTGGTAAGTTAGCCTTTCTGTCCATTTAATAGAATAAAACTATAATATAGTTGTACATTAAGAGGGATGTTTGATGTGTATTTTACACAGTGATCAAGTTATTTTTATATTACCATAATCAAATAACCAGCTGCATCAATATAAGCGTAGAAGTTTATTGTTCGGTAGTGCTTCTACTATTTGAAGTTGAAAACTGTAGTAACAAGAGAACAATGCGTTTTGAGTATTACACAAAGTCTAATAAACTAAAGATTTTATTCCAGAGTTTATAGTAGTAGTAAATAAGCTGTAAGAGCACAATGGATGTGTAAACGTCACAATCCAGCAAAAGTTCTTACTAGTCCCAAAGCACGACAAATTCGATGCACACCGACACATACTGATATGCTTTTTTTATTACATCCAAATGTGATATGATCTAAAACGTATAAATTACATCATGTAAATAGGGCCCTTAAGTATGTATCTCAGCTTTAATACACCTACATTGTTCATTTTCACAAGCTCTTCAACTATTTCGCATTTCCAGTAACTAACAATAAATCATATAATATTTCAAATATTCTGTTTCATTTCCGATTCTCTCATTTAAACAAAATTCAATAGACTATTAGCCTTACAAAATTTTTGACCATATAACCTGACCTACTTATCAGTTCATCCTGATGCCGAACTCCTTGCTAGAGTAGCTGCACGCTCCATTCGCCGACGTTCTCTCTATAGAAATGAAAGATCAGTGTCAAACACTAAAATCCACATATGTAGTACTACTAATACATAATCAGCAGGATGAGATGTATACCCGTCGCTCCCAATACGGGTGAAAGCACACATAATCATAGACCGGAGTGATAGTCGAAACCAAAACAACGTTGAGTCCAGTAAATAGCAAAAGCGCTGCCATCGGTCGCGTTTTGTGTGGCATTTTTCTCTATGTTTTAGATTAGCCCTGCAAGAAACATTTCAAGATTTTAAATTATGGTCATTAAACAAAGGATACAAAATTCTTGTAAGCTGAAAACCATCAGTAAATTATTTCAATAAAGTATCAATGTTATCAGCATTTCATACAACTAAAAATATGTAAATTAATGAATTACTGATAAAAAATCACTAAAAAAATCAATAAAAATTAGGGCTTTCCATCAAAAGCCAAAATTCATAATAAAGCCTACAAAGATTAAAACCCATTAGTTAAAAAGTAAAAATAGGAGGAATTACTGATTGAAATTGGCTAAAATACTAATAAAAATTAGTGCTTTCTCATGAAATCCTAAATTCACAATAAACCCTAACAAAAGTTAAGGCCCGGAAGTTAAAGGTGATAATCAGAGGACTTACTGATTGAAATTAACTCAATATCAGGGCTTGGTATCTTCTGATTTTGGGTGCCAGTGGAATTCAAAGACTGATTGGTTGTTATTGTGAGATTTTGACAGTTGATGAGATTAGGGTTTTAGAGATGAAAATGGGATCAGAAATTTGGGGGTGAAACCGGGTTTGGATGGTGTTAATAAAACATAAAAGTATAAAACATAAACTTAAATGACATTTGTATTTATATAAGTTTTTAGTATTAAAATTGAGCAAAAGTGTGTGTTTTTCCTTAGGAAAATCTAAAAAAGTTTCAAAAGCTTTTTTACAATCCATCTCACTTTTTATATAAAAAGCTTTACAAAAAAACTTTTACTTCAATGTTAAAAAACTTTTAGAAAGCTTTATTAAATATAAGGAGGGGACTAATATGAAAATATTATAGCAAGAATATCAAAAAAGCTTTTCATAAAGAGCTTGAGAAATCTCAACCTTTTGGTTAATAAAGCTTTTGCTCCAATGAAGAAAAAGCTTTTCAAATGGTATGTTTGGATGACGGGCTTCTAGAGGCTTTTGAGGGCTTGAGCTTCTATTTTTTATAAGCCCCAGCTATAAGTCTTGTTTGACAACATATATAACGTGGGGCTTCTAGAAAAAAATAAGCCCCTAAACAAGAAGCTTTTTGAAGTGGCTTGTGAAAAGAAGCCTAAGCCCCATCTCCAGCCCCATGCTCTAGCTCCAGCCTCAGCTCCAGCCACAAGCTCCAGTCCATTGTTACCAAACACACCCAAAAGTTTTTTTTGCATAAAAAAGCTTTAGAAAAAGCTTTCATTGGAGATGCTTTTAGAATGGTAATACTAGATACCTACTCTTCATACCAACTTTTTTTTACTTTTTATTTATTTTTAACATAAAAATTTATGCAATAAATTAAGGTTCAAAAGTATTTAAAGTACATGTGTATGTGTAGTGCTTTTGTAATTACAGAATCTGAAAAAAAAAGTATTATTAAGGATTTTTTAATATGATGAACAATGTTCTAAATAGTATTCTGGACCGTGTTTTAAACAATATTATAAAGTCAAAGTATACTAATTCACTCACGATACCATCAATATATTAGTTTAATGGTATAGTAAGTAATAATAAATGGTATGGAAAATCATCCCCTATCACACCTTACAAATATATACAATTTACATATTTTTAGAATCTTCTATATATTGTTCTAAATAAATTATGATTGTGTTGTTATCATTTGTCACACCCACCAATATTTTGAGTGTTTTTATATTACCATTTCTTTGGAGTTCCGTCCATAGTCAAGGCATGTATTAAATAAACTAATTTTTTCTAAGTACTTACAAAATGGTTAAACAAAAAATCATCATTTGTTTCTTCAAACCATAGTTCTAACTAGATCTTTTTTTGAGCAGCTTCTGCTGTATTTCTCTTTCTTGAAGCTCCTTTTACGGATGATGTTCATCCTTTGGGAATGCTCCGATATAAGCTTTTTATAACCCGCGGATACGCGGGCTATGGCATAATTTAAATATGAAAGTTAGTTAGATTTATATGATAAAAATATAAAAGTTGTGTATCTATTGATATAAGTGTTTTAAGTTTATCAAGTATAATGAAGTCATACTAATCGAAACGTGTTTTTTTCGTTAATAATGTTAACCTGCATATTGTTAATGTCCAAGAAAATAAATTAACCGATAGGTATTACGTATTTTCTCTATCTATTTGAAAATTTTGTCGAATTTGCATTGAAATAAATTGCTTGTGTACATTGTAATAAATGATTATTGATTCATAATACATGTTTTTATATACGTCTGAATTAAACTGTTTTTCACATTTTAAAAACTGTCACTTAGTAATGTCGATTTAGTATATGAAGCAAGATGTACGATATTATTTGAATGATATAATTTTATATGTGCAAACGGAATTGCCTTAATATAGAAAACAATTTGTGACCAAAAAAATGTTCAATTTATCCTCATCTAGAATGACCTCCGTTAATCAATTATTAGTGACATGTATATATTATATGATGCATGTGAACATATTTATATTGAGACATTAATTTGCGTTCGGATCTAAATGTTTTAACATGTATTAATATAGCTTGTTAAGAAGCATAATATAAGATAAAGCAAGCGTTAACATTTTAAAACATTAACAAACATAAAAACCACTTGATTTATGTGCTTTAATCAGTAGAGTAGTGATAAATTCCATTCGGTACAAGCTAGTCAATATTGTTATTGTTATTGGCAACACATAGGGTGATAAACAGATAACCCATCTACATGTCAATGTCAATTTCATAATCAATGAAAATGTCTCTTTAATTGCAACATACTGATAATTTGTAACTAAAAGATTTGACTAAAAGGTTTGTCAAATGTTGCCCACTGTAAGCCTCTTGAGGCTTACAGTAATAAATTGATACATACCAAGATCATGTTTTTAGTCCCTTTGCTATGTTATGCTTTTATAATAAGTGCGAAAAAGTTCGCCAAATCGTAAAAGAAAACAATTCATACGATGATCTAAGTATAATGATGTATTATATACATGGTAACATTATAAGACATAATGACATATAATAATAACGATAGCTGATTAGAACATGTAATTAATTTGTACGAATTTGGGAATATAAATCTGCATGATGTTAATGACAAACATTGTTCATGTTGAAGTAATTTTATAGAATTAGAATTTATTTTATATATAAAACGATGCAGGTTAAACTAATAAGTAATTCAAAACCATTTCACTTGACCTGTTCATGTTACCACCTCTGACTACCTAACTGTTTATCGCACTACCTCAATCTAACTCTAAGTGTACAAAGATATGATGAAACATAACATAAATGACACCTTGGTATACAATTATGAAACATAACATAAACTTCACCTTGGTATACAATTACAAGTTCAAATAGTCATCTTATGCTTATTTAATTCCCACTTTGTGCAAATTCAGTAGCTCTACTGAGTCAAATAATACCAAGTTGAAGCCAATCTTGTCAATGAGCTTGATACTTTTTTTGTGTATGATAATAAAAGCACATCAATCAAAAGATTAACATTTAGACATTTAGTATCTTGAAATCTAGAATGCTTCACAACTTAAAACAGCTTATATAGTTTTGGTAAGATATTAATAAGCCAAAATTACAACTAACACTCTCAATGAGCAACTACATGCTTATATCAGTCACACCTAAAACTAACTAAGCTAAAATTATGGTGCATAAGCTTTGATCAATCATACTGATTATATGTTGTAAAAATCTACATAAATGTCTATACTCTCCATGACATAAAAGCATGTCAAAACAACCACATTACTTAGAGTATCAAACGACACAATAATCAAAATAAAATAAAATAAAATTTTTGTTGCAAATCTTAAAGAAAAAAACTATACTGAAACAACAAAATCTCATTAACCTTTTAAAGTCGAACACTAATATCGAGTGGTTCAGTTTCACTAAAATCGGTACCTATTTCATATCTGGATAACTATAATGGACAAACTTGTAATGGATCCAACCTGATCATTAGGAGAAAAGATGATTCAGATAGTTAAGGATGAGATAGAGAAGACAAAGATGATCATGTCATTTTAGCAACCACCTCAACAAATCTTTATTTACTAATCACATTCTTTGATATACTTATGTCCCATTGTAATACATTAATATTGCTTTTGTAATCTCATTCAATGCATTATCTAGTAAAATTTAGTAATTACATTCTTTATATAGAGTAATATTGCTTTTGTAATCTGTAACATCCTGTTTTCGGGCTTAGAAATAAATAGTATTTTATTAAGTTTTTAAAGGTTATTTAAAGAAATGGGAAATGATTTATATTTGGTTTACTTGAAAATAAAAAGGTAAAAGAGTCACATGATTTATTGTGACTAATAAAATTGTACTTGTTTTAAATTAAAGTAGTTGACAGTAACATAAAAATCTTTTGTCTCGCAGGTATTTTCAGGTTCCAGACAATAGGATTAGAAGGAGAATAATATATATACTACATAAAAAGGAGGCGGTGGATGAGACCGACTCATTTCACCAACCTTCCTCAACATTTCTAACTCTCATCCTTTTGAGCTTCAAAAACTCTCACACAAATTCAAAAGAAATTAAGTAGATAGCTTGTATTTGGGGGATTCATGAACTAGAAATCAGATTTGCTCTTCACCATCTTGTTCATCTATCTAATTGTAAGTGTTCTTTATTTATAGAACTTCATAAACCTGATTTTGATTTATATGCTAGAAATGGTTAGGGTTCATGATTTAAGTGTGAAATTAGAGATTGAAAATGATTACTAGATGTTATTAATGATATATGATGATTATATTCTATATTTCAATTTGTAAAAATTGATTGAAGGGTTAGGGTTAGATTATGGATAAATGATTATGATTGAAGTTTGAAATGAATTTGCATTATGATGATGATGTTAGGGAATAGGTTAGTGATGTTATTTGATGTGCATAAAGTGTTATAAACTGATATTGCTTGAAATTAAATCTGGGTTTGTGTTTTGGTTATAAATTTTGGATTTGGGTTAAGCTAAAGATCGAGTAACAGGTTCAGGTCAACGGAATCTGGGTACATAGCCGATCGGCTATGTTGCTTAGCCGATCGGGTATGGCATTGTAACCGATCGGGTAATTTAAGCCTAACGGCTAATTTAGATCAAAACGATTACCGTGGTTTACGTCCCTCGAAAATATCTGGTGTAGCTGATTGGTTATACATTGAGTCGATCGGGTAAACATGGTTAGCCGATCGGGTACGGGTTAAAACATGAACAAATTAGTTTTAATATTGTGTTGTATTTGCAATATATATATATATATATATATATATATATATGTGTGTGTGTGTGTGTGTGTGTGTGTGTGTGTTTAATGAACTAAGTGAATGGTATATATATATATATATATATATATTATGAAATAGTGACTATATGAGTTATAGATACTTGTAAATTAGTATGATAAATACTTGTAGTTGGGGGTTATTGTTATTATTTGATGTTATGTATTTGAAATATGTTCAATAGTTAGGACATTGTTGTTGTAGTTATTTGATATTATATTTAAATATGTTATGATAATAACTTGAAAGTTAGTATGAGTATTATTTACAAAGTATTGTTATGGTAGTAGATGTTATGGATTTCAAATTAGTTATTTTATTATAACATTTATTATGGGATGAGTTACTGATTTATTATTTATTTGTATTTCAGATTGGGCAGAAGGACACTCAGTGATATTAGACTACTGAGTGGATGACTGGGAATATCGATGAGTGGATCTGTAGTCCTCGGTTCAACCCAGTTGTAACAGGTTTGGTTACAACGGGTGAACATACTAGTTATGGGTTATTGACTGTTTGGTTTATATTGGCATTGTTATTGTTGAATTATTTATTGATTATTGTTATTTTGGGTTGATTGGTTTTGATTATTCCATGATGGCATGACGATTATGCATTATATGACTATGTGGATTATTCAGAGGTCAACGCTGGTTGGGTTTGTTGCTATTGTTTGGCTGGCGGGGTTTCCGATACACATAGTTGATGGATGAACCCTAGTCAGTGAAGATAGCTTCAAACTATCGGTAAATCACTGTGATGGTATACCAGTGGTTTAAAGTGTTCTTGTGATGGCATACCAAGAACCACCGGTCCTCTTTGACTTTGTGTGTTTAGGTTAATCACTGCGATGACATACCAGTGATTTAAGGGTTCTTGTGAAGGCTTACTCAAGAACCACAGGTCTTCTTTAGTATTATGTGCTTATGTGTTTAATTGTTGTAAGCCGGGTTGTTAATTCTGGATTGAACTGTCGGTTAGAGTTCCATTCACTTAGTTGTGAGCTAACCCCTCGATAATTAACATTTTGCAGATCATGTTTGGGATATGGGATGGGCGTTTGGATACTGGATGGGATGTTTGACTACTGCTGCGACTACTCTGATGTATTTTGAAAATCATATGTTTTGGAAAATTATATTACACTCAGCCGATAGTATTTAGTTTTGAAACTGAAAGTTAATAATTGTAATCTTTTGGGAAAGTTAAAATTTTGGTATATTAGGACTCGCTTCCGATGGTTTAAAATATAAAATATATTATAATAGAAGGGGTGTTATATAATCCCATTCAATGCATTATCTAATAAAAACCTCTTCAGAAATTTGACCAGAACCCATGTTGACCTGTTAACCAACCCATCCGCCCCACCATATTGCCACATGTAGTTGTCACACACAAAGAATGAACCCAAAAGCACTACAGACTATATGTATGATTAGTGATGGAATTCTTTACCGTTGATGAAACATGTAATCAGTGACGGATCCATGAACTTGTGGTGTGGGGGGTTCAAATAGCTGTTAAAAAGGAAAGCAAAAGAATGCATATTAACTGCAACGGGATAGTTTACTAACAACTCCAAAAGAGCATTAAAACATCAACATTATGTAACCAACAACAACGTAAATATGTAGTATATAATAATCGTTACATCATCAAATTATATGCTTATAAAGTCAAAGTGTTAATACACAATCTATCAATAACATGAAAACTGTGAACAATTCCTTAATTAAATACCGTTTTAAGAGGAGCACCAACTTGCATAAGTTATACTATCGATATCCATGAACAAAAGCATGAAAATATAGCAGGGGAGATACTCAAGTTAGAGTATTATGTAGTAATATACAATCTCATTGACATGAAAACCAACAATTATTCTTTGTTTAGGAGGTATACTATATAGTGTGGGTTAAATATTTGGAAATTGTATTAGGTATTTCACTTAAAAAATCATAGGTAATATGTTAAGAAAAGAGTATTGTATGGAAATAACTCTCTGGAAGTAATTGTAAGCACATTGGCTGAAATTTTGCACCAACTAAATATGACGCTTATTCACCTACAGTTAATAGATCATAAACAAAATCAAATATGAATGCAAATGCAAGTAAAAAAAGAAAGAAGAAACAATGACCTAAAATTGAAATTAGATCTTTCAGCTAAATCATAATAAACAAATTTGTACTATTCTGAAATACATTCTGAGTGTAAAGAAAATTGATTTAAAAGAAACTAAAACCATTAAACAGATTATAACCACATAGTAAACATGAAATGCATATAACAATAGTTCGTTGTAGTACTAATAATATTTCATACCCATTAATAAAACCCCTACGTATAAGTGTTGGTACATGTTATGTGTCAGTCAGTTGGTCTATTGTAATACCCCAAAATCTGAGATATTATTTAATAAGTGTAAAAGTATTTTTTTTTTTTGGTAAAGGTAGCTTCTATTTCTTTTAAGCTATTATTATAGGCGGTATAAAATAATAATAACTATGGATAAGTTTTAAAGTTTCAGACAATAATAATTACGGGGAGTGAAATTAAAATATATATAGATGTTCTCACAACTTCTATCACTTTCTAAATCAAGAAAGTTAAAATATGAGATCATCCATGTGGTTCGTGTGAAACCTGGTCGAAAATAAGAACAAGCCCAATAATTAAATAATCAAGATCACTACCACTTTTTATATCTTCATATATCATCATCATAAGCAACATCCCTATTACTTTCGGTTTCGAACAGGAAGTGGAGGAAAACATAATAGAAGTAAACCAAACTAATTATCGTCACCTTCTCTATTTTGTTCCAAATTCGATTATAAGTTTACTTTTCTTTTATTTAATTTGATATAGAAAAGTTAATTATGGTAAATTGAATAGGAGTGAGTTTATGAATTAGTATGAATTAGGATCCTAGGATGTTTAAAAGAAGCTTAATTAGTGTTTGTTGATGATGAATAATGTGAGTTTATAATGTTTATAAACGAAATTCGAGTAGTTATGTTAAGACAGAGAAATCCGCAGGTCTAGACGAATTTTAGGAATCGCGGCGTGACACCTAGCCTTTCGCGACGCGAACTCGCCCAATTAGTGACGCGATTATATTGATTTTACGATATTTTGGCTCTGATATTTTGGCTCTGATACCACTTGTAGGACCCCTGTAGTCGGACCTAACTGAACCCAAATATCCAATCCAAGTGTGGAATCCAAAAATTGAATATATATAAACGTTTAACGTATTAAATAACACAAACACAAAGTATATTAATACTCAATTGATTATCAATCAGATTAACTTGAATAGCCTGAGTACAATATGCTCTCACAATACCTAAATTCGTCAATACTCACAACTGAGCCGAACTCGACTATTTATACTCAAAACCTAATCTGATCTATGCGACACAAGCTGTGTCACCAAGCCGACTCATGCGACACAAGATGTGTCGGCAAGTTAACTATTGCGACACAAAGACCTTGTGTCGCCAAAACACAAAATGTAATTAATACAAACGTTATTAACTAACGTAATTACATATCAAACGCATTACAGACTTAGACCAACTGACAGACACACTAAGATGCACCAACATCGAGCAAAGAGAGTAGAACACGAAAACAATAATGGATTGGAGTGAAAGCCCTCAGAAATCAAAATCAAATCGAAAAGAACTCTGGTCACGATGTCGCACAAGTTTTGTGAAAAGTGTACAAAGGACGTCGGATACGAAGTATTTATAGGCCGACATCAAAATGCGACGTCGATGTCGACGTCGCATTGCGACATCAGTGACAAGGTCGCATGACCAGGTTAATTCCATTTGTTCAATTTTACTTTCAATTATCATTTCAAACTTTAGAAAGTAAATGTAACTTGGGTAAAATGAATAAAATAAATAAAAATTAAAAGAAAAGAAAAATAGAACATATTAACACACAAATTACAAATACTAAAAAATTAACACATTCTTTTTAGTGACGGAGTGGTTTTAGTCTGGTTAGGGGTCATATCGGTATAACATGCAATTATTAGGAATAGTAAGTGTTATTTCGATCATCAGTATATTTTTCCACTTTAAATATACGTAGCACATTTAATACATCTCTTATAAAAATTATTTTAAGACGATGATTGGTATTGTTTGTCCACTTAAACATGTTACATCCGTATCTGTGAGATAACCCTATATTGTTAGTATGAATATTTCACTGTGGTCCCCACCATAGATATACCCCAATAACCTAGACATGAACATAGTTTCCAAATTTAGAAAGAATATAAGATGATCAATTTTAAGAATCAAGCCAGCGATGACAGGTCTGTACTTACGCACAACAGAGCGACATACACTTGATTCAGGTTAAACAAAAGCAATCACAGTCAAACCAAACTTGATTTTTCAATTGGCGACCTTGATCAGTATCTTTATTTAAGACTTTGCAAGTTCATTGACTAACGTTTGCTTAGTTTTGAGATTATACTGACTTGAGACCATGTTTGTACTTACGTACAACAGAGGTAACAATCAGTATACTCCCCCAAAAGATCTCAAATAGACAATCCAAAAATAGAAGTCTGTCACGCTACGCTAAGGAATTAAGACATAGAGTCATACATCACACGGTGTTTACCACAAGATCATAGACATGTGTTTAAATCACTTCTTAATAACCCAGAGACCGGTGTGTATCATGCCTACCAATACATTGTATAATGAAGCTAATTTTCATAAAAACTGTTTTAAATGTGTCAGATAAACCTACTGACACATCAAACATAAACCTTAAAATTCCATTTTGTGCATGTTACCCAATGTACTATCATATCCCAAGTTGTTTACAGACACAACTCAACGTCTATTTTAAAAATGTAGCAACCGTGCATTTTCTTTAATACTAAAAAGTATAAAGAGTGGTTGTTGCCCCCTCTCTCTTTTTTTTTTAAAATACCAAGTCACAATTCACTTTTTAGCTTGAAAGAATCTCAAATAGATCGTGTTGACCAGTTCGTTAAAATGAGTACGGGAAAAAGCTTTTGTGAAAAGATCGGCATTTTGCTTAAGGGTGTCTATTTGGACAAGGTCGATCAGGTGTTTCTCATAGCAATCCCGTATGACGTGGAACCTAAGTTCAATATGTTTGGTCCTAGAATGTTGTACAGGATTGCGAGTTATGGAAATAGCAGCAGTATTATCTATATGAATAGGAGTCATAGAAAGAAGTAACCCGTAATCACGTAGTTGATGCTGGATCCAAAGGACTTGAGAACAGCAGCTAGCAGCAGCAACATACTCGGCCTCAGTTGTAGAAGTCCCAACCGTAGTCTGCTTTTTGCACTGCCAAGAAACCAACCGCGATCCGAGAAATTGACATCCTCCAGTTGTTGACTTCTTATCCATTTTTTTCAGCCACCATGATCCGAATCCGAATAGGCAGTTAAAGCGAATGATTTCTCATTTGAATACCATAGATCAAGAGTTGACCTATGTAGGACCCCTTTAGTCGGACCTAACTGAACCCAAATATCCAATCCAAGTGCGGAATCCAAGAATTGAATATATAAACGTTTAACGTATTAAACAACACAAACACAAAGTATATTAATACTCAATTGATTACCAATCAGATTAACTTGAATAGCCTGAGTACAATATGCTCTCACATTACCTAAATTCGTTAACCCTCACAAATGAGCCGAACTCGACTATTTATACTTAAACCTAATCTGATCTATGCGACACAAGATGTGTCGCCAAGTTAACTATTGCGACACAAAGACCTTGTGTCGCCAAAACACAAAATGTAATTAATACAAACGTTATAACTAACGTAATTACATATCAAACGCATTACAGACTTAGACCAACTGACAGACACACTAAGATGTACCAATAGCCTATATTTGAGATACCCAAAAATTCGCTTCACAGCCTTCATATGAGTCACCTTTAGCTTCACTTGATATCTTGAACATAGCGTAACCGCAAACACAATATCCGGTCTTGAGGCAGTCAGATACATTAGAGAGCCTATCATTGAACGATAGTCTTTCTCCTTGCAGTCTTCTTCATGCTCGTCGGGTCCAAGATTGTGATTTATCTCGATAGGAGTACCATAGGTTTTACAATCGAGCAAGTCATACCTAGTCAAAATGTCATTGACATTTTTTTACCGGTGAATATAGATTCCTTTGGCGGATTGCTCAACTTGCACACCTAAAAAGAACGTAAGTTCTTCCATTGCGCTCATCTCAAATTCAGATTTCAGTAGAACCTCGAATTCCTTGCACAAAGCCTCATTTGGAGAACCAGAAATAATGTCGTCCACATAAACTTGCACCAGAAGCAAATCTTCTCCCTCTCCTTTGGTGAAAAGGGTGCTATCAGTTTGGCCTTTTGAAAAGCCATTCTTCAACAGATACGTAGTAAGCCTTTCATACCATAGTCGTGGCGATTGATGAAGACCGTACAATGCTTTGCTCAGCTTGCACACATGATTAGGATGCGCAGGGTCTTCAAAGCCTGGAGGCTGTTGTACGTATATCTCGGCGTCTACCTCACCATAAAGGAAAGCACATTTCACATCAAGTTGGTAAACTCGAAATCCTTTGAAGGAAGCAAATGCCAAGAAAATCCGAATAGACTCCAATCGAGCAACAGGGGCAAATACTTCATCATAGTCCAAACTCTCAACTTGACTGAAGCCTTGAACTACCAATCGCGCTTTATTTCGAATTACCACACCTCTATCATCCATCTTGTTACGGTATACCCAACGAGTGCCTGTGATGAGCTCCTTTCGGTAAAGGCACTATTTCCCAAACTTGCAGCTTCTTAAATTTCTACAGTTCCTCTTGCATGGCCTCGACCCAGAATTGATCTTTCAACGCTTCCTCAACCTTTTTAGGTTCAATTTGAGAAAGATAGCATGATTTTACAGTTGCCATGAGGCCCAAAACCTGTTCAGCTGAAGTTTGATTGTCTTCAGCAGTTTGCTTTGCTTGATTTCTCGTTTGAACTTTAGAGTGAGGATCACCAATTATATTCTCAATGGGATGATCCTTATGTACACGAGTAACTGGAATGACATCCAGCACAAGAGTCAAATCCAAGTTGTTCAAATCTCCTTCAGTGGAAGAAGCATCTTCTTCATCTGCTTCATCATTCATATGTAGATGAGAATAGTTGAACGCTTCATATTCTTCCTCCTCTTCCTCTAACGAAGGCATGTCTGAATGAGTAGAAGGTTCCGCTGAAGTAGGCTTAGAAGTAGAAGGAATATCAGAAGATGGTGGTTTTGGTGTAGGTGTGGGTGTTGGTGAAGGTGTAGATGTAGATGCAGGTGCTGGAGTAGGTGTTTCAGGAGAAACATCAAGTTTTGGATCGGATGGTTTAGAGGGAGAACCGGATATTTCTTGAGAAATATCACTTCTATGAAGCAGGGTAACTAACTCTTCTGTATCATCTTCTTCCTGAATGTTGAAAGAGTTAAAGAGTTTTCCATAGTTGAAAAACAATCCGGACCCGTTCCTTGAGGAGGTTCCGTATACCTTAAACATTTCACCTCAAAATGTTCCTCTACCTGATTTGTCGATTTGTTGTATACTCTTTTGTTTGGAGAATTGACTGAATATCCAAGAAAAATCCCTTCAACAGCTTTATCACCAAACTTAGAGACACGATCTTTTGTAATCATAATCATGCATGGACACCCAAACGGCTCTAGAAACTGCAGGTTCGACTTGCGGTTATTAAAAAGTTCATAACATGTCTTATTCTTCTTCTTAACCGTTTGCACCCTATTCAGAATGTAACAGGCAGTATTAACTGCCTCAGCCCAGAAAATGATAGGCAGCTTCGAATCCGCTAGCATAGTTCGTGCTGTCTCGATAATAGTCCTATTCTTTCATTCTGCAACTCCGTTCTGTTGAGGAGTTCTTGGAGCACTGAATTGATGATCAATGCCTCTTCAAGCACAGAATAACTCGAGAGTTGAATTCTTGAACTCGGTTCCATTATCACTTCGCAGTCTCTTCACCTTTAAGTTGCACAAATTTGCTTAACTTATCCAACAAGTACACTAGAATATTCGCAGTCTCATCTTTTGTCGCCAGAAAATATACCCATGAAAACCTTTAGTAGTCATCAGTAACTACCAAACAATAAGACCGATGACCAATGCTCTTCGTAGAAACCGGACCAAAAAGATCCATATGTAATAGTTCCAGCGGAGCATCAATAGAATTCACAACCTTAGACTTATGGGACTTCTTATGGAGTTTGCCCTTGTGGCAAGAAGTACAGTCATCCTTCAAAGCAAAGGACTATTTTGGAACTCCCCTTACTAAGTCATTATTAATCAAAAAATTCATTTTACGGAATGAATATGTCCCATCCGTCTGTGCCAAAGGAGTGATTCTTTTTCAGAAACCTTTGAGAGTAGACAAGTATATTCACTTGTAGTCTCCACAGTTCGCATATTCATCACGTAGGTGTTATTTCTTCTAGGTGCACGCATTAGCACCCATTCCTCAGGAATGACATACCCTGGCTTCGGTATCACACATTCAGTCTTTGTATATGACGTGGTGTAATCTTTATCACACACTTGTGAAACGCTCAGTAAGTTGTGTTTTAGTTCTGCCACATAATTTACGTTCTCAAAGCTAACTTTCCCATTTGTTAGCGTTCCTCTACCAGAAATCGTTCCTCCAGTATCTCCTGCAAAGGCCACATGTCCTCCTGTGTATGGTTTAATATCCACAAGTAGAGACACATCGCCAGTCATGTGTCGCGAGCAGCCACTATCCATAAACCATTCACTATCTTTCACACGTTCAGACTGCTGCAATACACAAAATAAGAAGATTAGTGAGAAACAGAGACCCAAGCCTTTACAGACTTAGGTCTACCAAAGTCATCAACAATAAGCACATCAGATAGTTTTTCATTTTTAAACAAATCGGAATTTGTATCCGATGTGTTATTGTTGACGACATTAGAGTTCAAAGCAGACTCTTTTCTTTTCCAAACTTTTGATGGTTCGGAATTTTGCTTAGGAGTAATGTTGGGCTTTGACTTTGGCAAAAAATTTTGCTCAACATTACTCGGCTTCTCAGCAGGCTTGGGAGAGTTTGAACAACGCCTAGGTGGTGATTTTGAAAATGAATTTCGATAAACAGATGTCCTAGGCATATCTCTCCCATAACGCTGATGAGAAAGTTTGGGACAGTCACTAATCAAATGTCCTTGTCTCTTGCAGTAGAAACAAGAACGAGTCTCAACAAACGGTTGAGGTGGAGGACATACCACAAGAGGTAGGGAAGCATTTCTAGAACATGAGCATTATGAACATGTTTTAGAAAATACTTGTTGTGGTTGAAGGGTTGAGATGGAAGGTTTATCACAAGAAACTTTTTCATTTTGTACATTTGAATTACATTTCAAAATCTTTACAGGTGTCTGTAAAGTTTGAGCTTTCTTATTTAAAACCTTTTCCTTTCCTTTTTCTTTTTGAACCTTGATTTCCGGTTCCATTTTTAAAATCACTTTCTTATTTTTGATTTCAACCCTTTTAACCTCAGGATACTCCTGATTAGTAATATCCTCTATCTCAACAATCTCCTCATTACTAACTGGAGATTCACATTCAGGCTTAATAAACTGAGGCAAAGGATACTCTGGCCTTTTGGTTTTCTCCTTTGTCAGTTTGTTTTGCTTGGTCTCTTTAGCTTTAATACCATAAAGCTTTGTATAATCAACTGGAATTTCTTCAAGGCCTTCCTTAACAGGTGCATGACAATATTCGGCATGGGAAGGTGGTGGTACTTGGTTATAACCAAGTCCTACCTTCTTTTTACCGCCTGTCCCTTGCTTGTTAATGATTTCATTAAAGACAAAAGTTGCGGATGATGAACCTAAGATTTTGCTTTTATGGTTATTGAACTCACTTTTTAAATTAGATAGTTCTTTATTCAACAATTCAATTTCAGTAAGATAACTATTAATTGCATCTTGTTGACTAAAGACCTTTGCTTTATAAGTTTGAGTGTCTAATTTGTGAGCCTCAATATGTTGTTCATAAAGTTTTTCATTTTCTTTCAAAAACTTGTTAGATTCTGTAAGTTTTACAACCTTTTCCCGCAACTCTAAATTGTCCTTTTGAAAGCCCTCAAGAGATTCAGTCAATTTAATACAAGTAACACAATTTAAAGGCTCAATTGGTTCATTTTGTACCTCAGGTGTGATATGAGCCATCAGACACTGTTGATATTGTAGTGCTTGAGCATTCCAGTCTAAAGTTGTAGGCTCAAAAACTACCAAGGCATTATCAGCAACCAATGACTTGACAGTCTCTTTCTCTTTCTCTTTCTCTTTAGGAGGATCAGGCCTTGTAAGCCCCGATAAGGGCATTTTGGGTTTCTCGCATTCCCTAGCAAAATGTCCCTGACAGTTATAGCATCGGACCTTGCTCTTATCAAAACCAAAGCCCATTTTCCTATTTCCTTCCAAACTCTTGCGTCCCGTCCTCTGCAAGAATTTTTTAACCCTCCTTGAGATCATAGAAATGTTCCAGTTCAAATCCATTTGTTCCAAATCATCATCATCTAGCTGACCATAATCTTCCTTCGTCAGCTCCAGAGTGGTATCTGATTGAGTAACCAAATCTTTGTAAGAGCTCAGAAAAGCTGTATAGATGGCAGCTTGCTCTTGAATCGCTGGGGATACCGGAACTTGTTGTTGTGTGCCTTGTGAGGTACCAGAAACATAGGCTACATGTTGAACCCCAGTTGTATAGGATGGTGAATTGATATCTGTCATGAATGCCATTCAACCATAACTCCTGCCAGAATTGACTTGTCCTCCATAAAGTGTCGGATTTTGTACAAATGCACTTGACTTGCATTCTTTATTCTTCAACTCCATTGCATGAGCTTGAAGAACACCTATCAATTGGTCCAAATTCATCCTAGCTAATTCTTGATTTTCCTTCAAGAATTGGACCTTCACATCCCAAGCACTTGGCAACACATCCAATAGTTTCTTATTTACCTCAAGTGCAGTGAGATTGTAGCCTCCTTCGGTTAACTCACTTACCAACTGTGAGTATCGGGTGAATAGCCCAGAAGTAGTTTCATTAGGAAGGATGTCAAATAGATCATACTGCTTCTTGATTAATTCCAGCTTGGCCTCCTTGTACTTTTCATTGCCCCCGCACCTCGTTTCAATTGCCTTCCACAAATCATAAGTTATGTCATGAGATTTAAAGAGTCTCATAACATCCTTTGTTAAACACATACAGATAGCAGAATGGGCCTTTCTTTCTAATTCAAATTCCTTTCTCTCTTGAGGTGTCATAGCATTGTATGTTTTTGCTGGAGGAATACCACAATAATTTCCTTCAGCCACCAGAGCCACATATCTTTCTTTTAGAGGACCCCAAAGTTCTGGATAATGGAAGTCTACATATTGTTCAAATCTGTCTCTCCAGTACGCGTAGTCCATATCCGCCGTGAACAACGGAGGTTTATTGATAGAACCGATATCGTTGTTCTGTTTGATCATCTCCCTAATTCCTATAATATCTTCCATATCAGCGGCCATTTCTAATCCTTAAATAAAGTTAAGCAGTGTGTAATATGCGACAATAGAAGTGATGTCGCACAAGGTCACTGCGACGTAGAGATTAATGTCGCAGAAGGTGCAGGATTTAACTAAGAATCAAAAAAATACGACGTTGAGTCTAAAGACGCAACAAATGTCTCAAAATCACACGATGTCGCAACGAGATGTCGGCAACGAGATGTCTCAATAACCAATTAAGGTCAAAATAATGACGTCGCTAATGATGTTGCAACACAATGTCGCAAAGACCAAATTAGGTCAAAAATTATTATGTCGCAGGCGACGTCGCAGATGATGTCGCAAAGTCGCAAAGAGCCGCGGCTAAAAACCTCAAAATCGAAATTTTTTAACCGTAATCGATTTCCACGAACCACAAACGATGAAACCCTTCACAAAATCCCAGTAAACACGACTGAACACCTGTAAACACAAATAACAAACGTAATATTCACAAAAACAATATGAATACTACCTTTATCAATCCAAACTCGATCCGATACTCCAAAAAAAAGCTTTTTCTGCTCTGCTACCAGTTGTTAGTCCCCTTGCGTGGATCTTAAAGGAACGAGTCAATCCAATTGTTTGCGGAATCAACAATTAGATAGTAAACCAAAGTATTCAAACAATCAATCACAATGTAAATCAAACCGAATGTTATATTATCAATATTAATCGATCAGCTTACACAGGATTTCGACAAATTGCGTTTAGGGTTTTTCGTCAACCCTAAAACTGAATATGTAAAACATATTTATACTAATCGGCTGGTTCCTGCGACATTATACACAACGTCGCAGGCCCAGGCCCATGCGACAACAACAATGTCGCAAGCCCAAAACCTGACGTCGCACCTGCGACATTACAGACAATGTCGCAGGAGTCAGGAAACTCAAAACTATTACAAACTCTAACTAGACCAACTGACAGACACACTAAAATGCATGAACATTGACTAAGGAGGATTATGCTCAATTAGATGATGATGATCTTGAGCAAATGGATCTTAACTGGAACTTAGCAATGATTACTAGGAGGGTACAGAAATTATTGCAAAGAACAGGACGCAAGAGTTTGGAAGGTGCTGGTAAATCTGGTTTTGGCTTTGATAAAAGTAAGGTTCGTTGCTATAATTGTCAGAACATGGGACAATTTGCGAGAGAGTGTGACAAGACTAAAATTCCTGCGTCGGGTCTCACTAATCCCTCTCCTCCCAAGACACGAGAAAAGGAGATAGTGAAGACTGGAGCTACTGATGCTTTGGTCGTTTTTTAGCCTACAAATACAAATTGGACAGCACAAGCTGAGAAGCATCAGCTTGGTCTAATGGCTCACATCACTCCTGAGGTTATTGATGAACCTTTCTCTTGTACTTCATGTATACAACTGTCTACTTCTTTAGAAAGCTATAAGGTAGATAATGTAAATTTGAGAGAAAAAGTCGAAAAACTTATGGAGTCAAATAAGTATTTGAAAGCTAATGAAAAACTTTTTGATCAAAAACTTGAGGCCTATAAGTTAGACACTCAGACTTTCAAATGAAAAGTTTTTAGTCAGCAAGATGCTATAAATAGTTATCTTAAAGAATTTTATTTGTTAAAAAAGGAACTTGCTGACTCACAAGCTGAGGTTGTCAATTTGAATCGTAAACTCTCAAATTTTGCAACATCTTCTTCTGTCTTTGATGAAATCATTGACAAGAAAAGGACATATACAAAAAGTAAAGCTAGAATAGGCTATCACATAGTTCCATCTCCTACTAATACCTGTCCTATGCCTGTTAAGGAAGATACCAAAGACTTTGTATCTACTTATGCATCAAAGGTAGATAGAAAAGCTTATACAGAAGCAAATACATGTACTAACAATGATGCTTCAGTTAGTACCAAGAAACAAGTAAAGGATAAAGGCAAAAAGGCAAATTACCCTTTACCTTCTTTTGTTAAGACTGCTAGTGAACCTCCAGTTAGTAATGAGGAGGTGGTTGAGATTGAAGATATAACAGATCTTGAATACAAGAGGGTTGAAAAGGTTGAGGTTAAAATGGAAAATGTCATTTTGACAAATGAACCTGTCATTAAGGTTCAACATAATAAAGGGAAAGAAAAGGGTTTTAAAGATAAATCTTCAAAAACTTCACAATCATCTGTGAAGATATTGAAGAAAAGTGAAAATGTTAAAAATTCTTTTGTTAACAAACCTTCCACATCAACCTCTCAACCACAGCAAGCATTTTCTCCTACGTGTACACATAAGTGTGCATGTCTTAGTAATGCTTCACCTCTTAATCAAAAGTTTGTTAATCCTCAGCCTTAACCTTTTGTTGAGCAACGTTCTTGTTTTTACTGCAAAAGACAAGGACATTTAATTAGTGTCTGTCCCAAACTTTCACATCAGCGATTTGGGAGAAATATGCCTAGAACCTCTGCTTATAGAAATTCATTTTCAAATCCTTCGCCTAGGCATAATTCCACATCTCCCAAACCTACTATGAAGAAAAGTAATGTTGCGCAAAATCATTTGCCTAAACCAAAGCCCAACATTACTGTCAAGCCATCATCTGAATCTGCTAATATTTGGAAACCAAAAGGGTCTACTGATGACCCTTTAGTTGTCAATAATAACACATCAGGAGAAAATTCTGATTTGTTTAAAAATAAAATTATGTCTGATGTAATTATTGTTGATGACTACGGAAGACCTAAGTCTGTAAGGGCTTGGGTCTCCGTTTCTCACTAATCTTCTCCTGTTTCTGTGTTGCAGCAATCTGAATGTGTTAAAGAAAGTCAATGGTACATGGATAGTGGCTGCTCGCGACACATGACTGGCAATGTGTCCCTTTTGACTAATGTTAAGCCAATTAATGGGGGATATGTTGCGTTTTCTGGAGATATTGGTGAGATTATTTCTGGACAGGGAACGTTAACGAATGGCAATTTAAGTTTTGAGAAAGTGAACTACGTGGAACAGCTTCAACACAACTTGCTAAGTGTTTCACAGGTGTGTGATAAGAAGTATACAACATCGTTCACTGATAAAGAATGTGTGATATTGAAGCCTGGATTTGTTATTCCAGAAGAATGGGTTCTGATGAGAGCTCCAAGGAAGCATGATACTTATGTTCTAGACATGCGAACTGTTGAAACAACTAACGAGTATACATGTCTTCTATCAAAGGCTTCGGAAAAGGAATCACTACTTTGGCACAGACGTATGGGATTTATTCATTTCCGCAAGATGAATTATTTGGTTAAGAATGATCTTGTGAATGGTGTTCCAAAGCAGTCATTTTCATTAAAAGATGACTGTGTTCCGTGTCACAAGGGAAAACTCCATAAGAAGTCTCATAAGTCTAAGTTAGTGAATTCCATAGCAGCACCATTGGAACTGTTGCACATGGACTTGTTTGGTCCAATTTCAACTAAGAGCATCGGTGGCAGATCGTATTGTTTGGTGGTTACCGATGACTACTCAAGATTTTCTTGAGTGTATTTTTTTGCAACAAAGGATGAGACCGCCGGCATTTTAGTTTATTTGTTTGATAAGTTAACTAATTTAAGCAACTTAAGGGTTAAGAGACTGCGAAGTGATAACGAAACTGAATTCAAGAATTCAACTCTCGAGATGTACTGCGCTTCTAAGGGTATTGATCATCAATTCAGTATCCAAGAACTCCACAACAAAATGGAGTTGTTGAATGTAAGAATAGAACAATCATCGAGACAGCTCGAACTATGTTAGCGGATTCTAAGTTACCTATCATTTTCTGGGTTGAGGCAGTCAACACCGCCTGTTATGTTCTGAATTGGGTTCTGACGGTTAAGAAGAAGAACAAGATGAGTTATGAACTTTTCAACAACCGTAAGCTGAACCTGCAGTTTCTAGAACCTTTTGGATGCCCCTGCATGATCATGATTACAAAGGATAAAGTCTCTAAGTTCGGTGATAAGGCTACTGAGGGAATTTTCCTTGGATATTCCTTCAATTCTCCAAATAAAAGGGTCTACAATAAATCAACGAAAATGATTGAGGAGCATTTCGAAGTCAAGTGTTTGCGTTACACTGAACCCCCTCAAGGGACAGGTCCAGAGTGGTTTTTCAACGGAGATGATGTGTTCAACTCATTCAATCTTCCCGAAGAAGATCTGGTTGAAGACGTAGTGACATTACTTCATGGGATTGATCTCTCTTCTGATAGCTTAATCCCTTCACCTACACCCACTCCAGCCTCGGCAGCTACCACCTCCTCAACCACTACCACTTCCACCACTACCACTACACCTCCTATTCTCACTGACATTCCAACACCCACACCTAATACCATCCCCTCTTCAAACACAGTACCCACCTGTCACTTCACCATCTTTGGATGTTCCTTCCACTTCTGGAGCCGCTCCTTCATCATCAACGTTTCCGGGTGATCCGAATATGCCTCCCTTAGAGGAACCGGAAGATGAGGAGGAAATGAATTATTCTTTCTTCTATCCTAATATTGAAGAAGATGAAGATACATCAACACGTCTTTCTCTAACGCAAACTGCCATTATTCTTGAGAAAGATGATGTTCCAGCAACTGAGGGGGATCTAAATAATTTGGAAATGGTCCTTGTGCCGGAAATAGTTCCAGTAACACGTGTGCATAAGAATCACCCTCATTGAGAATATCATTGGTGATCCTACCCATTTGATGGGTTTGAGAGAAAAGTGTAACCCATTTGACACCTTCATAGACCACCTCTACAAATAACTTACAAAACTTTGTTACCTTCTTCCTCAGCCGGCTCTTTCTATCCGATTCACTATTCTGAGCAGGTCTTTGTAATGTCTAAGAATGATATTAGAAGAAGTAAGAAACAGAAAAAGGTTACATAAGTTGGTCAAGAATAGCGTACATCTGCAACTAAGTTTATATCTGTTGTTCTGGAAACTTTTCTTTATGTTTATCACAGAACCGGAAGCATTATAAGGATTGCATGGATTCATATCGTACTGCAAGCGATAGTCATTTTAATTAAAATTAAATTCCATTGGTTGCTTTGCTCACACTCAATAATCTACAAACACTGTCTACCATTTGCATCCTGTCATCAGGGTCATTCTCAGTGGAAGTATTGGTATGCGGGCTTCCATCTACCATATTAGAGTCTAACCAAGGCTCACGGTTTCCACCTGAATTAGATACTTGATTTGATTGAGATGTATTTTGCCCTTGTAACATCTAAAACACAAAAAGTGGCAGCTAATATAAAGTCGTAATAACACATACTAAAATCAAGATAAAACGAATCATAGGCTCAACATATCGAAATCACCTTATCATATGTACCAAACTGAAGATATGAATGCATAGCTTGATTGATCAAATATGTGGAGTTGTACACTGAACATCAAAAACAATATATATTCATGGTAAGTAGGGGTGGCAAAAATGGGTGGGTGGTGTAACGGGTCGAAACAGGTTTGGGTCAAATCACATCATCCATCCAAGTTTCCAACCATATCTCTTTTATAGAATCTAAGCACTTGAAGAGAACATATTTTCAAAAAGCAACATATTGCATAAATCACGTACTTGATAGATAACAAAGCATAGGCCATCGAACTAGTAAATCAACATTTTGTTCTTCAAGGAGGTAGGTAGGATTTCATTACTTTCTACTTGATTTTTTTTATTGATCTGGTCTATTGCGTTTAGTTTGGTGACACAAATGTTGATGAAAATGACGTGGTTTTGAAAATTAGTTCTTTTTAATCATTCTTAAGTTGATAATGTGACATAACATAACTGTTCTCAAAGCCTTACGATAGTAGGGTAAATCGTTGTATCGGTGTTATTTGCTGCAGGCGTTGGTGTTGGGGCTATTCTTGGAGTATAGATGCAATGCGACTGTATGGAGCTTGCTCATGGGGTGCTGGCATTTCCATGATTGGAAATCGGGCATGTAACACCCCCAAATTTATTGTTCAGCGGAAGCAAGATTTGGGTGTTACTAATCAATATTCAAAGCACAGAGATTAATAGTAAACGACTCTATATGCGTCGTTTTAACAGAATGTATTAATAGCAAAAAGTTTACAAGGTTTGAAGCTACATATAGCTCGTGTTCATTTAAAATGAGAGATTTCAATACAAAAATACTTATACAAAATATATTAATGCAAGAAAATCTCTATTTGTCTGCATGCTGACTCGAGCTATAGTTTCCTGGGGCAATCCTGCCTACTGCTTTGTACCTGCGATACATGCTAAAATGGGTCAGCTAACGCTGGTGAGCTCACAGGTTTGGGTATCAATTAAGTTATATGAACCGCAAGATTTAAATAATTGATTTGCATCCAGCAAATGATAGTGGTAACAGTATACAGCCATGAGCACATAGTTGAGCTTAACTCGTGGGTCAGGACACAGCCTGAGCGTTTTCGCCTCCACGGATGCCTAATCAACATCCGTCTTCCTTAAATATTAGTACGTCCGTTTACCCGGTTAGTGCTTGCTAACCCGGACGAGGTGGGTCAATCCTATATGGTACCATATACTAATATTCACGCTACAAATGTATTAACAACTATGCTGATGGAGGGCTTTAAAAGATTAGTTGTGTAAAACTCATGTAGTACATGTAAAAGTTGTACTTGCGTTCACGCGTTAAAACAAGCAACATATCACACCCCTGAGTAAAAATAGTAAAAGAGGGGCTATGAGACTCACCTGAGTCTTTAGAGTTTATATCAATAAACTGAGATTGATGAGTCGGGAATCGAAGTCCAAAGACTTGTAACCTGAGGGTGTCCACGACACGCGATGGTTATAAACATATGAAGGCATCTCATAAGACTACCTTGTAGTTGTTTGTCCAACTAGAATGTCCAAATGATTACAATTTGGTTGATTGTTTAAGTGTTTGAAAATGTGTACGGCCCGTTGGTGATTGTTGGTAATAATAATATTATCATTATTCTTGAAAAACGTGTTCCAAAGTGTTTTAGAAGTCATGTCGCATTCGTGTTTGATGTTATACAAGTTTAACACTTTGTGTGAAAATTTAGATGTAACACTGTTACTCGTGACTCTAGGGTAAGGGCGAAGCCCGTTAATGACGGGGGTCCGGGGGCAGCGCCCCTGGTAGCGGGGTCCAAGGGGCAGAGCCCCTGGCTGGGGTCGAGCTGCCAGGTCAGCTTGGAAAATTTTTTATTTCTACTATATTGCTTTGGTGAAAAACGCATCTGGACTCGAATTTGGGTGAAATGGGGCGTAAATTTTGGGTCTCAAAACTTAGTGTAAAATTAGTTAAAACTTTCTGTTTATGCGTCACTTATAGCGTCACTTAGGGTTTAGGCGTCACTTAGGAAGTGTCGCATATAGTCTGAAATTTTGGGGTCAGGGCGTCACTTAGGTAAGTGACGCATGAGGTGGCGTCACTGGGTAAGTGACGCATAAGGTGGCGTCACTTCGTTAGTGACGGGTGCAAGCGTCAGTTAGGCGTCACTTAAGGGAGTGACGCATATAGGGGCGTCACTAAGGCAGTGTCGGGTTATTAGTGACGGTAAGGGTCCTAGGCGTCACTAAGCAAGTGACGGTTGAAGTGTCGGGAAAAAGGGGCTTCATGCGTCACTTAAGTGACGCATGAAGTGACGCAATACTGGTCGTCTTTGCGACACTTACGACTGTTTAACGGATTTTTGAGCCAAAACGAGTTTTCCGGCCATATCTTGGCCTGATTCTTTTACCCAACCCTTATATGGACATTACAAGCCATTTTAAACAACAAACACGTAAAAATACTAAGAAACGAGAGATTTCGAGATTTGTCGGAAACTTACAAATCGTCGGATGAAAATTCCGAGAAGAAGGAAATGTAGATCGTTGCTTCGTGGTGCTTTTCTTCCAAACGGTCAAGGTGATTTATTGAGGTTTAGGTGTGTTATTTGAGGGATTAAGGTGGTGGTGGTGTTGGTGGTAAATGGAGGGAAAAGACACAGAGAAAGGAAGGTAAAAAGGAAGTAGAAGTGGAAAATGGGGTGGGGAGGTGGTGACCTCACCCCTCTTGTGGCTGATCGGTGGGGGCCCACCGGGTGTGGGTCTCCACTTTTTAATTCCGTGTATTTGCGTTTCGGGCGGTGTTCGTTTTTCCCGTTCGTTTAAACGTTAAATAATTATTTTAATTATTTTAAAGTGTAAGTTTTTAAAGAAGACAAAGGTTAATTAAATAAACTTTTCAAGTATTTTACCAATTATTTAATAATCCAATTGGTCTCGTTTGTTTGCGCGTTTAATGTCTAAATCGCGTAGACTCATATAATATGATTCGAAGTGAACTCGAAATATTATCAAAATAATATTTTTGGTATGTTATTGTCAATATATAATTTTTATATTAATCAATAAAGTTAATCACCAACGTCCGTATTTTACTTGCACCGAAATACATTCGGTTTAGTTTGCGTACGATTTAAGAAGAAATCGCATTTTTGTATATATTCAACAATATATAATTTGATACATTAATTAGCCTAATATAGAACTAATTACATGGATTAACAGAGAATCAGGCACTAATTGCCAGTCCTAATTTGGCGGGTGTTACATTCTCCCCCTGTTAGGAGAATTTCGTCCCGAAATTTAGCTCGTGGTCGTGTTTAATGTAGAGTCAGGGAATAGCTGAGGATACTTGATTCGCATTTGGTCTTCCCGTTCCCAAGTGAATTCCGGACCACGCCGCGAATTCCACCTGACCTTAACGATGGGAATACGACTTTGCTTGAGTTGTTTGACCTCACGGTCCATGATTTCCGCAGGTTCCTCGACAAAATGAAGTTTGTTGTCAATGCGAATTTCGTCGAGTGGGATGATAAGTGTCTCGTCAGACAGGCATTTCTTTAGGTTAGAAATGTGAAAGGTGGGGTGCACACTGCTGAGTTCGGCTGGCAGCTGCAATCGATATGCCACGGGGCCAATCCTCTCAAGGATCTTAAAGGGCCCAATGTACCTGGGGTTTAACTTCCCACGTTTGCCGAATCGGATTACGCCTTTCCAAGGCGATACTTTAAGGAGTACTCGATCCCCAACTTGGAACTCGAGTGGTTTGCGTCTCACGTCAGCATAACTTTTCTGACGATCACGTGCGGCTTTAAGTCGGTTTTGGATCCCAACAATTTTCTCAGTGGTTTCGTGTATGAGTTCAGGACCAGTGAGTTGGCTGTCTCCCACCTCGGTCCAACAGATCGGTGATCGGCACTTACGACCGTACAGTGCCTCGAAGGGTGCAGCCTTAATGCTGGTATGATAACTGTTATTGTAGGAAAATTCGCACAATGGTAGGTGTCTTTCCCAGTTTGCACCGAAGTCAACTACGCAAGCTCGTAGCATGTCTTCCAGTGTCTGAATGGTTCGTTCACTTTGGCCATCGGTTTGAGGGTGGTATGCGGTACTCATATCAAGTCGGGTACCTAATGATTTTTGGAGTGATTGCCAAAAGTGGGATGTGAAACGAGCGTCTCTGTCAGAGATAATCGAGGTTGGAACACCATGTCGAGAAACAATTTCTTTGATGTAGATTTGTGAGAGGCGTTCCATTTTATCGGTTTCCTTGATCGCCAGGAAATGAGCAGATTTGGTGAGACGATCGACGATCACCCAAA
The DNA here is from genome assembly GCA_963422505.1 of Pseudognaphalium luteoalbum. Taxonomy (NCBI): domain Eukaryota; kingdom Viridiplantae; phylum Streptophyta; class Magnoliopsida; order Asterales; family Asteraceae; genus Pseudognaphalium; species Pseudognaphalium luteoalbum. The sequence goes on from OY730198.1 coordinate 97,505,019, forward strand.
TGGTATCGCAACCGCTTGATGACTTGGGTAGTTTGGTTATGAAATCCATGACGATTTGTTCCCATTTCCATTCAGGAATGTTGGGTTGTTGAAGTAAACCAGAAGGTTTTTGATGTTCGGTTTTGACTCTCGAGCAAGTAAGGCACTTGCTAACATATGTGGCGATTTCGGCTTTCATGTTCGGCCACCAATAGAATTATTTGATGCCGTAATACATTTTGTCGGATCCCGGGTGGATAGAATATTTAGACTTGTGAGCTTCATCCATCACCAAGTCTCGCAGGTTCCCAAAACTAGGCAACCAGATTCGATTTGAGAAATACCTAACACCATTAGGTTTGATTTCGAACGGCTTATCGATGCCTCGTAAGGCTTCGCTTTTGACATTTTCGGGTTTCAAAGCGTCGAGTTGAGCGGTATGAATCTGGATGGTGAGATCATTATGAATGGTCATACTGAGGGCTCGAACTCGAAGTGGTTTCGGCCGTTCCTTTCGACTGAGTGCATCGGCAACAACATTTGCCTTGCCTGGGTGGTATTTGATTTCGCAGTCATAATCGGTGAGCAACTCGACCCAACGACGTTGCCGCATATTAAGGTCTTTTTGGTCGAAGATGTGCTGGAGACTTTTATGATCGGTGAATACGGTACTTCGGGTACCATAAAGGTAGTGTCTCCAGATTTTGAGGGCGAACACCACGGCCCCTAGTTCGAGGTCGTGAGTCGTGTAGTTCTTCTCATGAACTTTGAGTTGTCGGGAAGCGTAAGCAATGACCTTATCTCGTTGCATCAACACGCAACCGAGACCTTGGTGGGAAGCATCGCAGTATACCACGAAGTCGTCGGTGCCTTCGGGTAAGGATAGAATAGGAGCACTGCAAAGCTTAAGTTTTAATAGCTGAAATGCTGACTCTTGTTTATCAGTCCAATCGAACTTCTTTTCCTTCTGAGTCAGTGTCGTGAGTGGTTGAGCTATTTTGGAGAAATTTTCGATGAAACGACGATAATAACCAGCCAACCCTAGAAATTGGCGTACCTCGGTCGGAGTAGTTGGCGCTTGCCAGTCTTTGATAGCCTCGATTTTCGATGGATCGACATGGATTCCTTGACTATTAACAACATGACCAAGGAATTGAACGGATTGTATCCAGAACTCACACTTGGAGAATTTGGCATATAACTCCTCGTGTTTAAGTAGCTCGAGAATGGTTTTGAGGTGTTGTGCGTGTTCTTGTTCGTTGCGCGAATAGATGAGGATGTCATCGATAAAGACAATGACAAACTTGTCGAGATAGGGTTTGCACACCCGATTCATAAGGTCCATGAATACAGCCGGTGCGTTTGTTAAACCGAAGGGCATCACTTGAAATTCATAATGCCCGTAACGAGTTCGGAAAGCAGTTTTCGGAATGTCGATGTCGCGAACTCGAAGTTGATGATAACCTGACCGAAGATCGATCTTTGAATAAATACTCGACCCTTGTAGTTGGTCAAACAGGTCATCGATGCGAGGAAGTGGATACCGGTTCTTGACAGTCAACTTGTTCAACTCTCGATAGTCGATACACATTCGGAAAGAACCGTCTTTCTTTTTCACGAATAAGACCGGAGCTCCCCATGGTGAAGAACTCGGCCTAATAAATCCTCTGTCTAGGAGTTCCTGTAACTGGGTGGACAACTCCTGAAGTTCGGATGGGGCTAGGCGGTATGGTGCTCGGGCTACCAGTGCGGCACCCGGCACGAGATCAATCGAGAACTCAACCTGTCTATGTGGAGGTAAGCCAGGTAGTTCTTCCGGAAAGACTTCGGGAAGGTCTCTAACAATTGGCACATCCTCAAGTCGCTTCTCCTCCGACTTTTTCTCCGTGATGTGCGCGAGGATTGCTGGATAACCCTTTCTGAGAAATTTTCGGGTTTTCAAACAAGAAATGATATTTAGTCTCGTCCCGCCAGTCTCCCCCTGTATGATCAAGGTTCTTCCGACGGCGAGAGGGATGCGGATGATTTTATCGTAACAGACAATTTCGGCTCGATGTTTGGACAACCAGTCCATTCCAATGATTACGTCGAAACTCCCAATTTCAACAGGCATAAGGTCGATCGAAAAGGTTTCATCGGCTAGGTTTAAAGTGCAATTAGGTATCACACTATTGGTTTCTATGAGTTTACCGTTTGCTAGCTCTACAGTGTACTTAACATCTAAGGCAACAGGAGTGATGTCAAGTAAGGGGTAAAACTCATCAGAAATAAAGCTTCTATCGGCACCAGTATCAAATAGAACAAAAGCAGTTAAGTTGTTGAGGAGGAACATACCCGAGACCACATTTGGGTCCTGCCGGGCGTCCCCAGAGTTGAGTACGAACGCTCTACCTTTAGCGTTGTTGTTGTTGTTGCTGTTATTGCCCTTTTTCTTCAGGTTTGGGCAATCATTCTTGAAGTGCCCGGTGTTTCCACATCCGAAACATGTCTTGGGTGCCTTGGGGTTGTAGTTGGAGTTGTTGTTGTTGGTGGGGGATCTACAGTCCTTAGTGAGGTGTCCGTACCTCTTGCAGTTGCTGCAATAAGGACCACAAGGACCTTCATGGTGGCGATTGCACTTGGAACAGTAGGGCTTGTTCCCGGTGTAACCACGCCTGGGTTCGGTGGTTGAGTTGTAGGCTTTGATGGTGTCGGGTTTCTTGTTTTGGTTGTTGCTGTGGTTGTCAGACCACTTCCTTTTGAGGTGGTTGGAGGAAGAAGTGGGTGGTTCTGAGCCCTCGTTCATGGCCATGAGTTCATGAGCCAATCGGATAGCACCATCAATGGTGGTCTGGTTTGAGGAGGCGACGTTCCCCCGGACAGGCTCCGGAAGACCGCGGATGTACCTTCGGATTTTATCGGGTTCGGTGCTCACCATTGTTGGGCGAAGAATGGCAAGCTGTTGGAATCTGACGGTATATCCGTCAATGTCAGCTCCCTGCACCTTTAGGTGCCAGAACTCATCCTCTAGCTTTTGGAGCTGTTCGATGGGGCAATACTTAGCAGTAAGCATTGTCTTCAGTTCCTCCCAAGGAAGTAGGTAGGCGGTATCGATACCCACAGACTGGGCATATGAATTCCACCATGAGAGTGCACCATCTTCAAGGGTGCAGGTGGAGTACTTGACTCTGTCCTCTTCCGCACACTTGCTGATGTGGAAGACGGACTCCATTTTCTCGAACCATCTGACCAGTCCGATGGCTCCTTCAGTTCCCTTGAAGTTCAAGGGTTTGCAGCTCAGGAAGTCCTTGTATGAACAAGGCTTGGATTGAGGCCCGTTGGCAGCTGTGTCTTCGCTGCCCGAACTGGGTTGTCGGGTAGCCATAGCTTGAGCCACGCTTTGGGCTATGAGTTGGGCGATTTCAGTTTCGCTGAAGGTGTATCGCTTCGGTGGCATCTTGCTGAACAAGATCAAGAAAAGACAATGAGACTTTCGCATGAAATTCTGATATATCACATGTGTATATGGTGGAATATACGATATAAAGTGATAATTATATTTCATTTAAATAACCAAGTTTGGTTCATGACACGAGTTTTCAAAAGATTACATAATACGGGTAGTACAAAAGGTACCGGGAATTGTTACATCCGGTTAGAATAGTAAAAGTCCTACATAAACAGATATAGATTACAAGATGACAGCCACACTAGTTCTAATGCAAGTTGATCCTTTCCATTAGCGTAACGAGTCGATCAACGGTGGCTGCGAGTCTGCTGGTTTGTCGGGCGTTGTCTTCTGCCAATACCAGTCGTTGTACCAGCATCCTTGAGTATTCTTCAGCCTCTTGCAGGCGCTGTTCGCATTGTTCCAACCTGAGTCGCAAAAGTTCGACTTCTATTCCTGATTCCACCACTCGGTCGTGGAGTATGTTCATGTTGCTAACGGTGTTTTCGTGATCCTCGGAGACTTGATTGATACGTTCAAGCGCTGTGAGTCTCCAATTTTCATTGGTTTCTTGCAAAACGACATCCATGGTGCGAAGTCGTTGCTCGTGACGGTCCAGCCTAGCGGCCAAGGCCGGCAGAGTGAAGTGAGTGGGGTATGGGCCAGCTCGAGGCAACCTGGCGTTCCTCCTAGCTACCCTCGGGTTCTGCGACCCGGATTGAGAGCGTGACGAATTGGGTGGTGTGTTTGCCATTCTGAGACAAAGCGTTAAAAAGAGTGAGGCCTATCTATGTATATACATATATATTACATAATAGCCTAAGGTGTCTAACACATACATGTTTGGGTCCCGGTTTCTCTCGTGGTCAGAGTCAACTAGTGTATCCTGTTCAGTCATGATTCCTTTCAGATTCCACATCATATTCTTTTAATTATACATAGTTGATCAGGCTATGTTAAATTAAACCAATACCATGTAGTCTTTGAACCTAATCATACTTAATAAGGAATACTGCCTAACGGTCATAGTCTAGGCCCACTAAATGCAACCTAGTTCACTATAACCTTAGGCTCTGATACCAATCTGTAACACCCCCAAATTTATTGTTCAGCGGAAGCAAGATTTGGGTGTTACTAATCAATATTCAAAGCACAGAGATTAATAGTAAACGACTCTATATGCGTCGTTTTAACAGAATGTATTAATAGCAAAAAGTTTACAAGGTTTGAAGCTACATATAGCTCGTGTTCATTTAAAATGAGAGATTTCAATACAAAAATACTTATACAAAATATATTAATGCAAGAAAATCTCTATTTGTCTGCATGCTGACTCGAGCTATAGTTTCCTGGGGCAATCCTGCCTACTGCTTTGTACCTGCGATACATGCTAAAATGGGTCAGCTAACGCTGGTGAGCTCACAGGTTTGGGTATCAATTAAGTTATATGAACCGCAAGATTTAAATAATTGATTTGCATCCAGCAAATGATAGTGGTAACAGTATACAGCCATGAGCACATAGTTGAGCTTAACTCGTGGGTCAGGACACAGCCTGAGCGTTTTCGCCTCCACGGATGCCTAATCAACATCCGTCTTCCTTAAATATTAGTACGTCCGTTTACCCGGTTAGTGCTTGCTAACCCGGACGAGGTGGGTCAATCCTATATGGTACCATATACTAATATTCACGCTACAAATGTATTAACAACTATGCTGATGGAGGGCTTTAAAAGATTAGTTGTGTAAAACTCATGTAGTACATGTAAAAGTTGTACTTGCGTTCACGCGTTAAAACAAGCAACATATCACACCCCTGAGTAAAAATAGTAAAAGAGGGGCTATGAGACTCACCTGAGTCTTTAGAGTTTATATCAATAAACTGAGATTGATGAGTCGGGAATCGAAGTCCAAAGACTTGTAACCTGAGGGTGTCCACGACACGCGATGGTTATAAACATATGAAGGCATCTCATAAGACTACCTTGTAGTTGTTTGTCCAACTAGAATGTCCAAATGATTACAATTTGGTTGATTGTTTAAGTGTTTGAAAATGTGTACGGCCCGTTGGTGATTGTTGGTAATAATAATATTATCATTATTCTTGAAAAACGTGTTCCAAAGTGTTTTAGAAGTCATGTCGCATTCGTGTTTGATGTTATACAAGTTTAACACTTTGTGTGAAAATTTAGATGTAACACTGTTACTCGTGACTCTAGGGTAAGGGCGAAGCCCGTTAATGACGGGGGTCCGGGGGCAGCGCCCCTGGTAGCGGGGTCCAAGGGGCAGAGCCCCTGGCTGGGGTCGAGCTGCCAGGTCAGCTTGGAAAATTTTTTATTTCTACTATATTGCTTTGGTGAAAAACGCATCTGGACTCGAATTTGGGTGAAATGGGGCGTAAATTTTGGGTCTCAAAACTTAGTGTAAAATTAGTTAAAACTTTCTGTTTATGCGTCACTTATAGCGTCACTTAGGGTTTAGGCGTCACTTAGGAAGTGTCGCATATAGTCTGAAATTTTGGGGTCAGGGCGTCACTTAGGTAAGTGACGCATGAGGTGGCGTCACTGGGTAAGTGACGCATAAGGTGGCGTCACTTCGTTAGTGACGGGTGCAAGCGTCAGTTAGGCGTCACTTAAGGGAGTGACGCATATAGGGGCGTCACTAAGGCAGTGTCGGGTTATTAGTGACGGTAAGGGTCCTAGGCGTCACTAAGCAAGTGACGGTTGAAGTGTCGGGAAAAAGGGGCTTCATGCGTCACTTAAGTGACGCATGAAGTGACGCAATACTGGTCGTCTTTGCGACACTTACGACTGTTTGACGGATTTTTGAGCCAAAACGAGTTTTCCGGCCATATCTTGGCCTGATTCTTTTACCCAACCCTTATATGGACATTACAAGCCATTTTAAACAACAAACACGTAAAAATACTAAGAAACGAGAGATTTCGAGATTTGTCGGAAACTTACAAATCGTCGGATGAAAATTCCGAGAAGAAGGAAATGTAGATCGTTGCTTCGTGGTGCTTTTCTTCCAAACGGTCAAGGTGATTTATTGAGGTTTAGGTGTGTTATTTGAGGGATTAAGGTGGTGGTGGTGTTGGTGGTAAATGGAGGGAAAAGAGAGAGAGAAAGGAAGGTAAAAAGGAAGTAGAAGTGGAAAATGGGGTGGGGAGGTGGTGACCTCACCCCTCTTGTGGCTGATCGGTGGGGGCCCACCGGGTGTGGGTCTCCACTTTTTAATTCCGTGTATTTGCGTTTCGGGCGGTGTTCGTTTTTCCCGTTCGTTTAAACGTTAAATAATTATTTTAATTATTTTAAAGTGTAAGTTTTTAAAGAAGACAAAGGTTAATTAAATAAACTTTTCAAGTATTTTACCAATTATTTAATAATCCAATTGGTCTCGTTTGTTTGCGCGTTTAATGTCTAAATCGCGTAGACTCATATAATATGATTCGAAGTGAACTCGAAATATTATCAAAATAATATTTTTGGTATGTTATTGTCAATATATAATTTTTATATTAATCAATAAAGTTAATCACCAACGTCCGTATTTTACTTGCACCGAAATACATTCGGTTTAGTTTGCGTACGATTTAAGAAGAAATCGCATTTTTGTATATATTCAACAATATATAATTTGATACATTAATTAGCCTAATATAGAACTAATTACATGGATTAACAGAGAATCAGGCATTAATTGCCGGTCCTAATTTGGCGGGTGTTACAGGGCAAGGTTTAGATCATTTTCGTTGATCCTCTGGAACTCAGATTATGTACTTTGAAGTATAGATGCCAATCTTGTTGAATTGTATCATATTTACGATCTTTTATTTAGATTCGTTTATAGTGGTATTCTAATTCAGTCGTTTTATGAAATCTAACAATTCAAATAAACAGGTTTACTTGTATGTTTAAAACAATGTTTTTACATGTTTATTGCCTATCTAGCTTACTAGACGATGATTTATTTTTTCCTTTGTCTTTCCTATACTTATGACATTTTTAAGAGAAGTTTAACCAAACACATTTGAATCTATAGTTCACAAAAACGATTCAAATTATACATTTAAATTATTATGTGTTTACTTTTAACGAGACTGTCCAACGAACGCGTATTACCTTGTAAAAAATGAAAAGAAGTCACGGTTGCCCGGTTCGTAGATCTAAAAAAACCAAAACTTGTTACACTTTTTATTTATTTATTTTTAATATAGTGTGTATAAGTATTGATTGATAGTTTTATAATGAAATAACAATAAAGATTTTTCTTTAACTGTATCACCAAATGTTGTGAAATTTTTATAAAGTCGTTTTAGCCTCATAAATCATCATTTATTTAACCGTTAAAAGAATTTAGACATAATTTCCATCATTTTAGTAATACTACCATTGACTGATGAAACTGGCTCAAGTGGAATTCAATTTACAGACTAATGGACTAGCTCATTTTTAGATATCATCCATATTAATTTAACCGTGGTTTATCCTCTAATGAAACTATATTTATATAGTTTTAAACAGGCGTTTTACTGTTGCAATACCGAGCGGTACCAATTTAATCTCTACAACGAAGCGCAGGGAGTCACAACATTATTAACATTTATAATAAATCTAAAATTTATAATAAATCTAAGAAATGTGTACAGAAACTTTCGTCTAGCCATCATAGATCATACATATAATAATCATCATCATAATTACATAATAATTATAATTACATAATAATTATATGAAACAAAGGGCAACATGATGCCGTAATTAAGCTCCAAATGGCAGCTTCAAGGCCGCGTTCAAATTAAAAGAGCAACCACTCCAGTCGATTCCCAAGTGATCGCTCAAAAATCAAGAAAAGGTAAGATTAACTATAGATTTTATGGATAGGAGTGATCCCCAAAAGATCAAAGCATTTCCTCATTACCACTTCAGTTGCCTTACACAACAATAATTTGCTTCTCTCCTTGCTAGACCCAACAACCTGCCAAAACTTTCAGAGAAGTTACGTTATATCCTGACAAAAATCATCAGATTTGCCTTTCTATAAATCAAATAAACTTTTGGAGAATTAAGTTTGGTTTAAGATAATCGGGGATTAAATTCAAAATATACAATGAGAAAAAGCGTATATGTAATTATATACCTGCGACACGGAAGAGTGTAAACTGTTAAACTTCTTGCATAAGCCATAAAGGTAATCACACAGGATATGTGGCGTAAGAGTTATGCAAACCTCTCCGAGAACCTAGATTGAAAGTTAGAATATTGATGAAATAATATAGTTCACATAATTATATTCAAATATTAGAGTTGTAATTATAAAGTAACTATTTTCACAACTGGTCAAAAACATCTTGGTCAACAACTATGTAACACCAGTGTTAAATGATGATTATGAAGGACCACTACAGATGATGAACAATATAAAGTCAAGGGTGCAAATGTATATTAATATGAAATTGTGAGGAGATGGACATTGTCTGAGATACGATCCCATATGAAGTTAATTAATAATATATAATGTATGAGGATTGTGCTTCTTTCAACGACAACAAAAAAAAGGATAAGTTTGTTTGCTCGTTTTCCTTAGACGTCACAGACTCTGGGTACTATAGGGTAGTATCATCCTTTCTATATTGTCTAATAAAAAGGCACCTTAGAGGTTTTATTGTGGTGAATGGGATGGTGTCTTGGTTCTTAATTTATTAACAATGTGTTACTGTATTGAAGAATAAACTTTGATCTCCGTGGGCTGTTACATAAATGACTTCCTAGTTATATATATATATATATATATATATATATATATATATATATATATATATATATATAAATGTATTAAGACTGAGGAAACTAATAAAAAAGGAGAAATTCAGAAAGACAAGTATCGTAAACTTTGAGATTCTGTTGGTTAACATTATGATGCCATTTAAACAGTTTAACGTACAAGAAATGTAAAACAATCATTATCATACCTCAGTAAACCGGAGTAAATGTAATCCCAACTCACGCTCATCATCGTGCTTCAATATTAACGATTCAGCCTGTCGCAAACAAATAAAAAATCTTCTTACACAAACATGCAGACATTCTAGCTAGCTTGCTTTATCATAAATGTTTTTCAATTCAACTTTGAAAACTTTACACAAAATTTAATTGTGAATTTTCATAAACGAAAAGAATTACTTACCATTAACTCCTTGATGTCATTATTAGAATTCCTGATAATTGAACAAATTCGAACATGTGTATAGTGTAGATATACAGCAGTATTTCCCTATTTATCAACGAATGTGAGCAAATAAGAAACAAGATCCATGTTAAGATTTCAAAGCAATGCAGTAAACAATTGCATAACATCTTCAAATCAATAAGAAAAGACAGTAAACTATTGCATAACATCACTAGTAATGGATAAACATCATAAGAATACCTCTTCACTAAGCATCTGATCAAAACTGAATGTATGATTAGTCAATCTATTGTTCTTCAAGTGTGCATACCTGTTGAGAACGTAAAGCCTATAATGAGGATAGAGAAATTCTACATTCACACAAATTTTACAAAATGAGTTGGCAAACATCAACTATAAAAATTATATATTACAATTAATTTTTATCACTCTACTCATATCATCGGTACTGATAGCATAAATACTAAAAAATACAATATGATTTAGCATGAGTATCTTACTTAAAAGCACCATGTTCTAGTGCATCAGCAGCATGCTCACGCTCTGCAGCAGTCCACTCATCAGCCATGCCTGCGAAAAAAATGCGGATGTAGTCATATTTTAAACCGACCCATTAACCTATTAATGGATTGATTTGGGATATGAAGGATATTTAACTAAAATCGAAACACGTCACACGTCAAAATAAAAATATTTGGTATACCTTGTCCCATGAGGAGCGCTTTACAGCGGCTTTTAGCTTCATCAAGCAAATCAACAAATGTATCCACTTAAGTATCAAAATCATCACAATGGACATGACCAATACCTACGTGAATTAAATCGGGGTATATCCGCCTTGCTGAAAATGCAGCAGCCTGAGGGAAAGAATAGTTGAGCTCAACAAGTATTCAATTCGATTTCTTGATCTCTTTTTGGAAGATGTTATCGGTTATGGTGTATAAACGTTACTTACAACGATGCACATTTCGCACATTGGGTATCGGCGCCCTACATGCACTACACAGTCTGCTTGTTTGAAACACAAATCATGCCTACATATGCAACCAGGTTTTTGAGTATTTTCGCAAAAATACGCATTAGTAAGCCAATTGAAATATGTTTTGACAAAATCAGCATTGATAGCAAATAAACTAACCAATAATTTGTGTGATCCGCGAGAGGTAACTCATCTCCTTCACTTCCTACAAGCAAACCTTTTTCCCTAAATAAATCTAGACTATTTCTCGTGTATGATTCACAAAAGCTTTTACCCTGAAAATAATAATGGAATTAAACTCATAAACTGCATAAGTAAAAGGTATATTCCTATTTTATATCAAAATGATGCAAATCAGTGTGTGTGTGTGTGCGCGTGCGAGCATGTTATACTAATACAGCAGATAAACCAGTGATGTGCGTTTAGACTTGTGAGGTCCCACAATAACACTTTGTAGTTACAAATGTTTTAACTTAAGCTATGAATTCTTAACAAGTAGTTTGCGGAATAACACTTGTCAAGTAGGAAGATGTATTGTGATTTGTAATAAGTATGAAAATAAGATTGTAAACAATGCAAGAACACACTTGATTTTCACTAATCAAAAGCCTCAATATTATTGATGAATAATACGGATACACAGATGTATCAGGGTTACAAGAAACCTTGAAGCTATTACAAGATGACTAACTATTGGACGGACATACACTCATATATTACACTTGATCTATCTCTATATATATATATATGACAAAGTACTTTACTGCAAGTACATGCTATTATACTAAAACTTGTATAAAATCTACATACAATCTACTTTCTTGAAACCAAGTTTTCTATGACCCACGCTTGCATTAAATGCATTTGACTTTTCTTGTCTGCAGCGTGCACTGTTCCTCAAAAGCATGTCTGTAGTAGGTGTACTTTGTTGCAGAGTTGTTGTGCAGTGATCCCACTAAGCAGAACTAACAGATAGATGAGCAGAACTAACTTTTTACACTGGCAGAACTAATCTTTACAATCTTCATCATTGGCAGAACTAACCTTTGTGAACTAACCTCAAATGTACCAGCAGAACTAACTCTGGAAGACTTTGTCTTCAATAAATGAACAGAGCTAACTCCACTAGCAGAACTAAGTCTTGATAGCCCAGCAGCATTAACTTCCAACAGACTAAACACTTAGAATAATTTTATGTTGAATGATATGAAGAATTTAGCCCAACAATCTCCCCCAAAACTTGATCTTTCCCTGAATAGATCCAAGTTTCTCACTTCATGATATCTGCAAACTTTCTTTTAAGTTCAGCAATTCTTTTCTGTGTTTTCTCCTTACTCTGAGCAGCATGTCTTTGTTGTGCCTTTTTGTAATATTGCTGCACTTCATGGACTAATGAAGCAGCAGTGTCTAGATCATCACATTTCATTGTGAGAGAGAGCATTGAGCTTAGCTGACCAAGAGTCCAAGGATATTCACTTCCTATGAAGAAGTATGCAAATAATCCACTGTCTAACTGCACTACATGTACTCCATTATGAGAATAGCAGTACCATCCTTTTACCCTTGAGGTGTCCTTGTAGAAATCATTTTCTGGATCCATCTCATATAGAACAGAGAGACTATTATAGACAATGTGCTCATCACTGTGCCTCTGAGCATTCTGATACTTTTTCATTGCAACAGTCCACATATCATCTAAGTCATCTCTGGATAGAGTCTTTATGCATCTCCAGAAGGACATAAATTTTTCCACTGTACCCCCTGCCCTTATGATTTTCAATTGTTTCCTCATTTCCTCATTTGTTTCCCATACCCAGTCAATAATAGGAAAATGGACAGCAATGGGTACCTTTGGAGCCTCAACTTCAACCATTGATCTGATCTGTGTCCAATCAACCTCTTCTTCTTCAGTTGGCTCAGATGTAGAAGATGCTACAGCAGGCATTTCTGTTTCACTGTCATCCTTGTCATTTCTGATGGCCATTCTTTTTCTCCTTTTGAGAGGAAGGGTTTCTTTTGGAATTTTCCTTTTAAGTGTATCCAGATCCTCCTTTTCTTTCCTTTCAAGTTCTGCCCTAGCCCTTTCTATCTCTGCTTTTCTTTCAAGCAGTTCCTTTTCAGCAGCAGTTGGAATTTTCACATTAGAAGCAACTGCACTCCTGGACTTCTCTTCTAGAGCTTTCTGTGTGCTCACTTCAATATCCCTTTGAATTCTAAGATATATCTTTTCCAGTTCATAGAAGTCCATGCTCAACAACTCCTTTAGAGTTCTCCCAGTTGTATTCTTGACAACCCTGGCATACTGATCTTTTAATTGCCTTTGTGTGGGTGCCCTTTTCCTTTTCTCTTCTGCTTTCTTTTGAGCCTCATGCTTTCTTCTCTGCTCAAGCATATCTAAGTACCACATCAATCTTTGATCAGCAGTGAACTCCTCCATTTGAACATTGTGAGTTCCATCTGCTAGTAGGTGATCAAAATAAACCTGCTCCTCAGGTGTCATCATGATTTTCACATCATCACCCACATCCACCTCAATAAACTGAGTTCTACCCTCTTTATCAAACTGGGCTTGCAAGTTTTTAGCAACCCTTTCACTTATCTCCTCCATCTCCTTCCTTTTCAATGGTTTCACAGGCTCAACCATTTTTTCTTTTCCTTTCCCTTTGGCCAATTCCATTGTAGGTTTAACCTGTGATGAGGTAATCTCTGAGATAGATATACCTTTTGAGCTTTCCTTTGGTGCTGTGCTCTCTGCCACCTTTAGAAGTGCATCTGCAGCACTCTTTTCAATCTCTGCTATAGCAGCAGCACTATCCTTTTCCTTAGGAATAGCAGATTTAACCATTTCTGGTTCATTTGGCTTGGCAGAACTAACTGGTGCACTAGCAGAGCTAACTTTTGCACCAGCAGAACTAACTTCTGCATCTGCTACCCTAGCAGTACTAACATCTAAACTAGCAGCACTAACTCCAGCAGCACTATCTAACATATCCTTAGCACTCTCCTTTGCAGCCTTAGATACATCTTCATCTAGTACCTCTAGAATCACACTACTAACTACATTCCCCAGCTGTTCAGCACTTACATCATCATGTATGCTGTCATCAACCTCCACTACATCATCAAAGGGCTTTTCTGCTTCCCTTGCACCAGTAAACATGAATTGATGTACATTCTCTTCCTCACTGGTGCTTTCATCAACAAGCATCCTTTTCAGTCCTATTGACTTACTCTTAGCCATGCTTTTGGATTCATCCCTCTCTTTCATCAACAGCTCAACCATCTCCCTTAACCTGGCAATCTCTGCCTTCTGTCCTTCTACCTCCTTTGTCAATCTGGTACAAGTATCCATCAATTCCTTTATAGTAATGCTATCCTCACCTTTGCCAGAAGTGTTACCCTCTTTTAATGGATCATTGGAAGATTTAGTCAATGTCTCAGACCTAGTCTGAGCATCATCAACCCCCAATGTGGTTTCTTGGCACCTGGGACCACTAGATATATTGATATCCACTGGACCCTCAGCAATAGAGGAATCCAATGGAATCTCTATATCCTGTGTTGCCATGGATTGGGTCCTAATTCCAGTACCACTGTCCTGTTCTCCTTGTGAGGTAGCAACAGTAGTGGTAGCCCTTTCCATATGGTCTCTCTGCTCCTGATTGACCACCTCATTAACAGTTTTGGGCTGAGACAATTGAGGAAGAGGAGCCTCAACTGCCTGTTTCTTAGCCTTTTTGGCTTTAGCTTTGGTAGGCTTATGGTCCCTTGTTTTCTTTGATTTTGAAACTATACCACTTGGTTGAGAAGCAGTGGGTGTTTCTGCTTCCTGTTGCATAGTGGAAGGCCTGTTCAACATGTGTTCTGTCAAATTGGTCACCTTCCCAGAAAATTCTTTTCCTTTGACCATCCCATTTCTCTTCATGTTTGAAAATGTTTTCTTTGAGAGATTTGAGAGAATGATTCTACCCCCTGTTTTGGGTAGATCTGGGATTTCCTGGTCTATGATATGTTGTAAAAATCTTGGATACATTAGAAATTTATCTTTTGGCTTTTCAAGATTATTTACCATCCCATTAAAGATTAATTTAGAAAAATTAAATTTCTCATTATTTGCAAGACAGATGAGAGCAGAAGCTATGTTGCTGCTAAACTGCTCCCATGAAGTTTTCTTTTGGGAAATACAGTGTTGTAGGGTATGGATTAAAAATTTCCATTGTAGAGAGAAGAGTTGTTTATAATATGTTAGTCTTTCTGTCCTCTCCCCCTCATACCCGTACAACACTAACTGATCATGTATCTGAGATGTAGCATAGCATTCCATACCATCTGCATCATCTAAGAGAAGATGAGCACGTATGGAAGCTTCAGTAAGAGTGATGCTTTTCTCATTTATCTTGGCCGTGATAGATTTAACCCCATCTACCTCTGACACCACGGCAGATGTCCAGAAGTCATGAATATGTGAAAGAAAAGTAGGGGGGTTAACAGTAAGTGCAAACCTTAAAGTTGTACACTTTATGAAGTCTATGACTTCATGGTAACCATCGGATTCCTGTGGCTTGAGGAGAAATCCACAGACGTTGTGCTGGTCACCGTAAGTAAGAGATTTGGTTGATGAAGATGAAGAAGTTGCCATGTTTGTGAAAAGTTAGGTTTGAAAAGCTTTGAGAGGATTTTTGGAAAGATATTTTCAATTTTCGATGAAAAGTGCAAGTGAATTGAAAAAGTGTAGTGTTTGGCAGATTTAAATACCCTTTTTAAAGTGAACAGTACGTTCAAGCCCTAAAATAACACTAGCAGAATTAAAGTTGGAAAAAGTTACTGGCAGAATTAACTTTGGCAGACTTAACTTTAGCAGAAGTAATTCTTAGCAGAATTAAGTCTAGCAGAATTAAGTCTAACAGAATTAATATTAACAGAATTAACTTTGGCAGAAGTAATTCTAACAGAATTAACTTCAGCAGAATTAATGCTAGCAGTATTAATTCTGGCAGAATTAAGTCTAGCAGAAGTAACTTTAACTTTTCTGCACACTTAGACAAATCCACTTCACCCTTTTATTAATAGTGCTGGCAGAACTAAGTTATGCTGGCAGAATTAACTTTGGTTGAAAATTGAGTTAGCAGAACTAACAACCTTTGAGTATTAAATCCTGCACTGTTAGCTTAAAAATACAATATAACCAGCAGAATTAAATTGTACAAGCAGAACTAAATAAGATAATCACTATTTATACTAGCAGAATTAAGTCATGACAGTACTAAATATTGAGAATCTTATAATTTCTGTTGTAGCGAGCTAAAGTATCAAGTAGAACCCCATGTGTAAAACATTTTAAAATTAAATAATGATCATAATGAGTTGTTCATCATACCAATACCAGTAACCAAAAATGTAAATCTGCCAACATCAAATGCTTTTGTGAACAGATCTGCAAGTTGGTTATCTGTGTGGATTTTGAAAATTTGAATTAATCTTTTCTCATTACAATCCCTTATGAAGTGATATCTAATTTCAATATGTTTTGTTTTAGAGTGTTTCACAGGGTTATTAATGATACTTATAGCAGCAGTATTATCAATATACATGGGAGTATTTAGGAAAGTCAAACCATAGTCTAACATTTGATTCTGAATCCATAGAATCTGAGCACAGCAGCTTGATGCAGCAACATACTCTGCTTCTGCTGTTGAAGTAGACACAGTGGTTTGCTTTTTGCATTGCCAAGATACTAATCTATCTCCCAAGAATTGACAGCCTCCAGAAGTTGACTTTCTGTCCAAATTATTACCCCCATAATCACTGTCAGAATATGCTACCAAATTGAAGGAAGAATTCTTTGGATACCATAGGCCTAATTTTGGTTGACCTTTAAGGTATTTAAAAATTCTCTTCACAGCATGAAGATGAGACAATTTAGGATTTGTTTGAAATCTTGCACACACACATACTGCAAACATGATATCTGGTCTACTGGATGTGAGATACATCAGTGAACCTATCATGGATCTATAGAGATGTTCATCAACACTCTCCCCCTCAAGATCTGCAAGTAATGGCTTGTGTGTTTCCATAGGAGTGCTTGCAATCTTTGCATCACTGAGCTTAAACTTATCCAAAATGTCCTTAACATATTTATCCTGACTTATGAAGATACCATCTGCTTTCTGCTTTACTTGTAGACCAAGAAAGAAAGTCAATTCTCCCATTGAACTCATCTGAAATTTCTGATGCATAAGAGATTCAAATTCTTTGCACAGACTGTCATTTGTTGAACCAAAAATAATATCATCTACATAGATTTGCACTAATAGGATATCATTCTCAATTCTTTTGATGAACAAAGTCTTATCTATTGCACCTCTTTTGAATCCATTATCCAACAGATACACAGACAAAGTATCATACCAAGCTCTAGGAGCTTGATGCAGTCCATAAAGTGCTTTGTCCAATCTGAGCACTTTATCTGGATGCTTGGGATCCTCAAACCCTGGTGGTTGGCATACATATACTTCTTCATCTATTTTCCCATTTAAAAATGCACTCTTAACATCCATTTGGTATACTTTAAAATTCTTGAAGGAAGCATAAGCTAAGAACAGTCTAATAGCCTCAATTCTTGCCACAGGTGCAAATACCTCATCATAATCGATTCCCTCTTCCTGTGTGTATCCCTGTGCAACCAATCTAGCTTTGTTCTTAATCACTATGCCCCTTTCATCCTTTTTGTTCCTGTATACCCATCTGGTACCAATAGCCCGTTTTCCTTTGGGTAGATCTATTAAAGTCCACACATTTTGAATCTTGAATTGAAGTAGCTCCTCTTGCATAGCTTCAACCCAGCTTGGATCTTTCAAAGCTTCAACAGCTTTCTTGGGCTCAATCTGTGACAGAAAACAAGCAAACAAAGAAAAATTTGCATTTTCATCAAGAGTTTTAGATGACCTTCTTGTTTGCATAGGAGCATCAATTGCTCCAATGACATTGTCCAATGGCATGTAGCTTTTATGAGCTTGATACTGTGGACCAGCTGCCATTTCTATCCCAGATTCCAGATTGGTCAGATTGTGAACCAGATCTGTGTCTTCTTGAATCATTTGACCACTTGATTCTGACACTTCCAACCTTGCTGGTTGTTGCTCTTCTTGTGCATCTTCATGTGATGCTTCTTCTTGTTGAGAGCATTCTGGATTTGATGATGCATTTCCATCATCATCTGCACCATTATCATCCAAATTTGATGAAATGGGAACTGAACTCTGTTGTTGATCAGGGGTGGAAGATTCAAGTACTGCAGGTGGGTCTGGTAGCCATGTTGGAAACAAAACAAACTGTGGTGGTTTGCTTGTTTGTTGACCTGTAGATGTACCTGCATTCACATTTGTACTTGTACCTGCAATTGATGACTCATGCATATATCTAAAAGATTTGGTTAATGCATCAATGTCAAATAGATGTGCTGGACCTTTACCTAAAGAGTTTGGTGTGTGTTCATTAAAGGTCACATCTAAAGTTTCTTCCACAATTCTTGTTCTACTGTTGAAAACTCTGTATGCTTTTCTTTGAAAAGAGTAACCAACAAAGAATCCCTCATCAACTTTGCTTTGAAACTTGCCTAAATGATCTTTGGTATTTAAGATAGTAACAGGACATCCAAATGGTTTAAGAAAACTAACCAAAGGTTTGTTATTTAAAAATAACTCATAAGGTGTCTTGTTGTGAGGCTTAACAACTAATACCCTGTTCTGGACATAACAAGCAGTGCTAATTGCTTCTGCCCAGAAGGTCATTGGTAGCTTTGCATCTGCTAACATGGTTCTAGCAGCCTCAATAAGTGTCCTATTTTTCCTTTCTGCTACTCCATTTTGTTGGGGAGTTCTAGGAACACTATATTGTCTATATATACCTTTAGATTCACAGAATTTGTCCATCTCTTGATTTCTAAATTCTGTTCCATTGTCACTTCTAATGATTTTGAGCTTTCTGTTGGTTTGATTTTCAATCTTAATGATGAATGATCTTAGAATTTCTCCAGTTTCATCTTTGGTTCTAAGAAAGAATACCCAACTAAATCTGCTGTAATCATCAGTGATCACTAGGCAATATGACTTCTTACCTATACTACTCACATTTGTTGGTCCAAATAAATCCATGTGCAGTAAATGTAAAGGTGAGTCAATAGAGTTCAGTGACTTGGCCTTATAAGAGGATTTGTGTTGCTTGCCCTTTTGACATGCAACACAGTGGTCATCACATGAATATGTTTTCTCTGGTAAACCTCTGACAAGTTTTCCTTTAACAAGTTTGTTTATAGTTTTGAAATTCATGTGACACATCCTTCTATGCCAAAGGTCAGATTCATTTACAGTTGCTTTTGAAATGAGACAACTCAACTCAGGTTTTGGTACAAATTTAGCCAATTCACAGCTGTACATGTTATTCTTTCTGGGAATTTTCATTAAAATCATTTTGGGGTCAAGAATAAATTTCTCAGAAAGAATATAGCACTCTGTGTCATTAAAGAACACTGGATTCTTTTTCTCTGTAATTTGGCTAACACTTCACAAATTGTACCTCAGTTGTTCAACAAAGTAGACATCATTGAAGCTCATTTTGTCACTGTTGACATTGCCCATTCCTGTAATCCTTCCTCCTTTAGGATTACCTCCAAAAGCAACAGGACCTCCATCAATAACTTTGAAGTCCTCCAGTCTGCTTCTATCCCCTGTCATGTGCCTAGAGCATCCACTATCAATATGCCATAGGCTTTTCTTCTTGCTCTGCACATACAAATGACAAAAGATTAGTTTCTCTTGGGAACCCAAACCAATTTGGTTGTGGGTGTCCCTTTCTTATCAACAGCATCAACCCTTTTGAATGTAATTGATGCTGGTGATAGTGCAGTTGGTTTCCAGACCCAACTAATGTTTGACCTAACAGCATTAAGTGGTTTGGCAGAATTAACTTCTGAACCACTTAAATTTTGCCTGGCAGAACTAAATTTGGTCAACTTTTGCCTAGCAGAGTTAACCGTGTAGTTTTGCTTAGCAGAACTAAACTTGGTTAACTTTTGCTTAGCAGAGTTAACTCTGTAGTTTTGCTTGGCAGAATTAAAGTTTGTATTGGTCACTTTAGTTCTGTTGGCTTTATTTTTAGTCAACACTCCTGCACTTACTTTTGGTGCAGCAGAGTTAACTCTTGCCTTTGACTTTTTGACAACACTAGCAGAATTAACTTTGGTTTTGGAATTTTGGTGGTTAATTCTGTCAGTGTAAGTCCATGATGATTGTTTAACCCGTTGGAGCTTTGGGTTAAAATAACAATCCTTTTGAAGATGATTGAATCTTCCACAGATGAAGCAAGCTTTCTCATCCACTCTTTTAAAATTTGGTCCAAATTTCTGTGAAACCATATGATTCCAGTTTCTTTGGTTTCCTCTTGGAGCTTTGTTTGGTTTTGAAGGAGGTGATGAGTTAGCAGAGCAATTGCATTTAGTACACTTAACAACAACAATTTTATCACATTTAGGTGTGTTGACAGATGTGCTAGTATTCTTTTGCAAGTTCATTTTAGCCTTTTCTTGAAATAATTTCTTACCTTCTGCTAGTTTCTTAGTCTTTAACTTAGGCACTAGCTCAGTGACAGAAAAAGGTTTTGAATGAACTTGTTCATCTTTCTCAGATTCAACCTCATCATCTGAGACCCACTTAGATATTTCTACCTTTTCTAGATCCATTTTATTTTCACTCAGTTCAGTAACAGGATCTGTTTGCTTAACTTTATCTACCATTTTCTCCTTAAGCTTACTTATGTCTAAGTCAGTCTTAGGAGGCATGTAGATGTGGTTGTAGGGTGGAGGTACACTATTGAGATTATAGCCTAAGCCAGTTTTTATCTTATCATGAATTTGGCTTCTTATCAGATTTTGAACACTTTCAGAAGCATTCTCTAGTTCAGGCACTGTGAGTTTGATGCTTTCCTTTTCAGCAGTGACTTCAGCTAGTTTCTTAAGTAGCTCATCAACCCTATTTTGCAACATATCTTTTTCAAAGTTGGCATATTTGAGATCATAGTCATACTGTTCCTCCTTTTTCTCATATGCCTTAATTTGTTTCTCTAGATCTTCTATTGCTAGGGTTGTATGTTGGCTTCTGATGTCCCAGTCCCTAAGTTCTTTACAGATACTAGCATTATGGTCCCTATAATGTTTAACAGTTTTCTTACATATACTGGAACATAATTTAGCTTGTACCTCATATGGAACTTCATCTGAGGTGCTTTCTTCTCCAATAGCCATGAGTGCATGATTCTGTGACTCTAATTCTGCTTGATCACTCCAGTCATACCCCATACCATCTTGAGAAACAAGTGCATTTGGAGTAGACTCTTGAACAGCTACATTTCTCTTCTGAGGTCCATTATAAGCAGCATTGTAACCTCCAGATCTTTGTCCACTCATCTCCTGTCTAGGAGATCTGCATTCCCTAGCAAAGTGGCCCAGTTTGTGGCAGTTATAACATTCAACCTTACTCTTATCAAACCCCACATTATCCTCTCTTTTTCCTGCAAAATTGTTTCTTCCAGTTCTTTGCAGGAACTTCTTCACTCTCATAGTGATCATGGCCATCTGCCATTTTATGTCCATCTCCTCCAGATCATCTGGATTTATCTGCTCCAATTCTTCACTAGTCAGTGAAGAATTCACATGCCTAGCAAAAAATGCCTCTACAACCTGATCTGTAGTTCTGTCTTGTACTACAGATGAAGAGCTTGACCCTCCACTCTTCACAATAGGCACAGATCCATATCCTTTTGGATCTGTTTTGTTTCTTCCCATAGACATAAATGCAGCATTTTGTGAACTCTGAGCTTCACCACTGCTTTGCTTTCTGCTTTCTACCTCAGGTTCAAAGGCTATAAGATCATTGTATAGATCATTTAGCTCCTTATCATCTAAATCACTTCTTTGTCTTAGACCAACAGTGTATATAGTCCATTCCTCACCCAATGATCTTAAAAACTTTCTGTTTAGATCATCTTTGTCTATGACAACTTTGTGATTCTTCAACTCACCAACAAGCTTCCTGTACCTATTGAACACTTGAGTTAAGGTTTCAGATTTGACAGAACTGAAGTTCTCAAACTGTTGTTTGAGCAGTGATCTTTTGTTCTTCTTTGTGCTCTCATTTCCTGCAAACCTTTTATCCAATTCCTCCATGAGCACTTTTGCATCATCCACCTGCTCAAATTCACTTTGATATTCATTTGGAATAGCAAGTAATAATGTACTTAGAGCTTTGAGTTCAGTAGCTCTTTCTCTTCTTTCTTGTTCAGTGGTTGGTGTACCCCTGGGCAGCCTAGCACCATTCACATCAGTTTTGTACTTAGGACCATTCTCCACAATGTCCCATAATTGATAATCTGTAAGTAGCATATGTTGCTTAATTCTATTCCTCCACATATTGTATTCATCTGGTCTAAGAATAGGAATTCTAGACACTTGAACACCCTCAACAAATTCTGATGCCATTGTATGCAAACAAAATTTAAGATAAACTATACCCTGAACAGATCACAGTTCTATCTTTTCTTCCTTAATTCAAAGCTTACACTTGCTCTGATACCAATTGTGAGGTCCCACAATAACACTTTGTAGTTACAAATGTTTTAACTTAAGCTATGAATTCTTAACAAGTAGTTTGCGGAATAACACTTGTCAAGTAGGAAGATGTATTGTGATTTGTAGTAAGTATGAAAATAAGATTGTAAACAATGCAAGAACACACTTGATTTTCACTAATCAAAAGCCTCAATATTATTGATGAATAATACGGATACACAGATGTATCAGGGTTACAAGAAACCTTGAAGCTATTACAAGATGACTAACTATTGGACGGACATACACTCATATATTACACTTGATCTATCTCTATATATATATATATGACAAAGTACTTTACTGCAAGTACATGCTATTATACTAAAACTTGTATAAAATCTACATACAATCTACTTTCTTGAAACCAAGTTTTCTACGACCCACGCTTGCATTAAATGCATTTGACTTTTCTTGTCTGCAGCGTGCACTGTTCCTCAAAAGCATGTCTGTAGTAGGTGTACTTTGTTGCAGAGTTGTTGTGCAGTGATCCCACTAAGCAGAACTAACAGATAGATGAGCAGAACTAACTTTTTACACTGGCAGAACTAATCTTTACAATCTTCATCATTGGCAGAACTAACCTTTGTGATGCCCAGCAGAACTAACCTCAAATGTACCAGCAGAACTAACTCTGGAAGACTTTGTCTTCAATAAATGAACAGAGCTAACTCCACTAGCAGAACTAAGTCTTGATAGCCCAGCAGCATTAACTTCCAACAGACTAAACACTTAGAATAATTTTATGTTGAATGATATGAAGAATTTAGCCCAACAAGACTCTAGTATAAGAACCAGCTAAAATGTAACTTCATATAACATGTAGATGGGGGTATAATACGATTTGATTTAACAAACATTCAAACAGCCAGGCTAGTTGCATGTACCTTGATGTCCACATAATTAACTTTCTCAGAGATTCTTTTTCGGAGCACAACAACTCCAGAATACTCAAGCATAAGAGCTAAAGTTTCTCCAATGAATTTGGTTCGTAAATGGCCCATATTCATTTGCTCGGCTATAATTTGTGACATAAAATATATAATTACTTTTTTCAAAGGAAGTTTTGGTGCCCATGTCTCTATACCAATGGTTAGCATCGTATGGATACTCTGCAAGGAGAAAAAATATAACGTGATGATATTGAAGTAGACAAGCATTAAGGTCAGAATTGTAATGTGTGTTTTATAACAGCTGAAAAATAAAATACCTGAGCTATCCATTTCCTACATAACTTAAACTTTACAAAACCAGGACCACATACTACGCATCTTTCCATCATGTCATTATAGTCAGAAACCATGATAAAATCCTTGACGGCCTATACAAAAAGAGTATAAAAAACTAGGCTGTAATTTTTTCAAAAGAAATGATATTTCACTCACAAAAAAGATATTACCAGTCCAGCATGTTTTGGTCCTTTATACAGACGAGTTTTCTTTATTTCAGGCCATATGTGCATGACACTGGAGCTATTACCAAATAAAATTACTGAATTAGTACTCATCATTCAGAAAACAAAAAAATAAAAAAGAATAAATATATACCTAAGAAAGTAAAAGTGCACAAGTATGAGAAAGAACGTATATACGTACCATAGGTAATCACCACCGTCCTCTTTGGTGCAAGTAGAAATACAAGGCACAGCTTCTTGAATTTTGAAAGTCCGTTTCAGTGAGGTGTTAAATACCTTTGCAATTTCTTCTTGAAGGCTCCACCTATTACGTTCCTGTATTACAATACAATACAATACAAAACCATCTTTTTACTTATTAAAATATCCTCTAGTTTTTATTCATTAAGCTTCTAAATCTAAAGTTGATGTTAATAAAACTTACATCAGAATCTGCCATGGCTAGCGTATCAAGTGCTCTTATTTCATCCTAGTTTTGCAGTGAAAACATATTATGTGGATTAGCACATAGAATGGAAGAATTTGAATGGCAAGGACTTGGGCTAACTTTACCAACAATTATAACACGTAAACAAATCAACTGCATTTCTTATATTTTTATAAACTTTATTCAATCTGACATGTGACTATATACCTTTACAAGAATAATTAAGATGATTAACATAATTATTACCGGATCACGACTGACGGATGATGAGTTTGGAAGGGGGGAAGGGATTTTTACTTCTTGAGATGGTTGCTTCCAGTTCACTTTCAGTTTTAAAGAGCAACCCTCACCCGCAATAGAACCATACAAGCTGCGACAATCACGTGGCACAGAGAATTCAAAAGTGTCAGACAAAATTTCAAGCATAGTGGTGCTATCATATAAGTCTGCCGCAATTATGAGGGAGGATTTGGCTGGTACAGCCAACACAGATCGAATCAATTTTATTCTGCCAGGCGTAACAAAAGCAGGAGCAGTGGCTTCAAAGAGCATTACTTGGCAATATAATTCAGGATCATCATAATCAAAGTCTTGGCCATAAAAAGCCTCTACAGTTCCGGTAACTTTTGTTTCCTTGGAAGTTAAACAAAATTCTAATTCCAGATCTGCGTCTACTGCATACTTTACCGCAACGTAATACAGCTTTAAAGAGCCATGTTTGCCTTGAATTTCACAAGAACCGGAACCGCCATTGGGTTTGTCCGACAACTCTATCATCACATGTTTATCGCAAACTTGAAACGCTTCATTATCAACAACGCATTCGGCTTCATTATTATCAACAACACATACGGATTCATTATCAACGCATTCCGCTTCATGATCAACGCATTCCGCTTCATGATCAACGCATTCCGCGTCCACTTCAGTAGTTTGAAGCGTACAAGCAGTTTTTAACTTTAAAGATTCCTGTTCTAGAATACCAAAATCTGCCCAGATTTGCATCATTAAATCATCTACAACTTCAACATCTTTTTTGACAGGTGGTTCACGATCGTAATCATCACTGAGGTTCTCTATGTCATCGACCTTGTCACTGGAAAGATAGAGTTTGGCAGCAATACGAACGGCGGAGGTAGCGGAGACTGGAACTGAATTATAATCAAGAGCGCATAGCTCATAATGACCGTAGCATGGGACGCGTAGGGGATTATTAAATTCACGGTTGAATACATCAAAAGAAACATTATGTTGTAACAGCGGATCTGGTGAGAAATCAGCTGCTGCTACCTGAATATTCCCAAAGAGCTTAAGTCTGTCAAACATCTCATAGGTAATAAACACGCTACAAACCTCAAACCAAAGACCTTCACCAAAAATGACATTCCTGTATCATAAACAAAAACAAACCAACTATAATAAGCAAAAAGCCACAGGTGCCATACATTTTATCTAAATAAAATCATAAATACAAACAGTTGCGAATCACGGTGTTTAGGTAAGTAAAGTCACGTACAATTGGTCGTCGTTTAGTTCCGAAAACGATGTAAATTTGGTTCTTTTGTTTTCGTTTTCTTCTTTTTCGTCTTCTCTTATCGAAAGATGTTGTTTTTGTGGCAGCTTCAGGAGGTTTGCATCCATATCCCTGCTTACTTAAAACTACATTAAACCAACTGAAGTATCATTTGTATTTATTTATTCTTATAAAATGAATGAATGGATGATACTCACATATATTCATCTTCGTCGGTCATTGTTGTCATCTTTAATTCTGCTACAATCAATGGACTAATCAATTCGGTTGCTTTATCGATTACTATTTGAATTTTGGGCCTTTTATCGAATCGTAAACCTGATTGATGAAATAAAATATGAGATGTGAATAAACAGGAGTTAGTCGTACCTTAAATTGATCGCCGACGATTATTGAGCCGGAAATTAGCAATACTTTCGTTTTCT
Organism: Pseudognaphalium luteoalbum; assembly: GCA_963422505.1. Taxonomy (NCBI): domain Eukaryota; kingdom Viridiplantae; phylum Streptophyta; class Magnoliopsida; order Asterales; family Asteraceae; genus Pseudognaphalium; species Pseudognaphalium luteoalbum. The sequence goes on from OY730198.1 coordinate 97,531,057, forward strand.
TAATTACATAAATAAAAATAATAAAATAGTCCGTGGGTTTTGATAATTCTACATAGATTTTATGTGTAAGGACAATTATACCCTTCTATTCATTTACCCTTACCTTTTCCCCTTATTTTCTCCACGTGCAAAAAACACAAAACGTAATTAACATGTTGTAAAACAGAACTTGCTATAATATTGAAAGATCCCATATTTAGTTTCCATTAAAAAAAGTAAATTTACATTGCTCGTCTTTGTGGCTGTTGCTATTTACGGACGAGGACGAGTCTATAGATCGGGTATTGTGCGGGTTCACTTATTTGACCTGGTTTGTTATTTCATTGCCGATAACTCGTCCATATTAGTTCACATAAAATGACCAAAATACCCTTTAAGTTTTCTTTTCCTTTTAACTAGTTTAGGACCCGCGAAATTCGCGGAATCGTTCATGAAAAATACTTGTAATCCATTAACGTATAATTATTATTATCTTGAGTTTTATATACAATATATTTTATATATAATAAGATAATGTACATATGAACGGGTGAACCTTATACAATACCTGAAGGAGGATCATGAAAAAGCACCACAAAAATAAAAAATTACAAAGAAGTAATGAAGGATGATAGAGATGTTTGTACGATGAAATGGAAATTTCGGTGGATGGACCGAGATATACTTTGCAAGATGAAAGGGAAAATTTTCAGTGGATGGATGGAGATATACTTCTGACTGTTACAAATTTGAATTAACTATTACAAATTTGAATTCTTGGTTAAAAAACACCAATAGAAACACCAATAAAGAAAAGAGGTATGCAAACATATTTCCAAGAAAATTAAAAGAGGTGTGCAAACATATTTCCAAGAAAAATTTTCCCATTGTATAAGCAATTAAGCATGCTTCTACCATTTATTTATCTAGATAATCACAAAAGCAGAGATTAATTAATTTTCGTATTTGTAAAATTATTTAAAATGGTAAAGTGGGTTTATTGATGATGATGTCATGCTTACTTATGTGAAGTAATAAGGATTAGCCACGTCAGCTATAAAATAAACCTTAGAAGATGACAAGTAAGCATTATGATGTTAGACGTAGTGTCCATAGCATATATATTATTTGTTTCAATTTGCATATATCATCAAGTGTATATATTTAAACTCTCTTTCTTAACAACAACCTACAACATTATCTTATCAATATCCTTACTCCACACTAACCATCAAAACACATAAATATCAATATAACTCATCTCTTTTTATGCTCTAATTCATCAAAGTAACTCATATTTAACTCAAGTTTATTTCAATTAGTAATTAACACATTTTTACTCATAACATTCTTATGCATATAGTTAATTTGTTTGTCTTTTAAGAATCATAACTCTACAACAACAATCACTCATCTTCAATTAATATATCCAAATTCTCAATTTTAAAATAAAATCATCAAATATATAAAATCACACAAATATCACTTCTTTTATATTCAAATAAGCTTACTTATACACCACAATCACCATCTAACCATCCTACATTCAAATAAATCATCCCCCCCCCCCCCTAAACTGAAGAACTTAGAGTTCATACAAGTTCAATAAATAATCAAATTGAAAGGTAAAAGGGGTTAGTCATACCTCAAGATGATGAATATACAATTTTTATGCTAAGAATTAACACTTTGGTTGTTTTCTCCTTTGTTCTCTCCCTCTCTCTTGTACTTTCTCTCTGTCGCATGTTAGAACCAAACAAAATAATATGGTTTGTTACAGATTTAGTTTGGGGTGTTACATAAGCGTATGGAGTTATGCATCGGAAGACAGAAAATGTATATTAACGCATTTAGGATGATTCAAATACAAAGGTTATATATGTTTATAGGTAAGTTAACCTGTTGAGTGACCGGTCCGGATTGTAAGTATGATGATTTTAGGGATTTTGATGGAGTGGTAGACCCATTAGGTTATTCAAGTTTAGACTTTCATATACTATTTCACTAAATCAATAAGATCTATTAATTCTTGTGATCAGACGTCATTGAATAACCCTAGCACTACTTGTTCCTTGTAATTTAAATCCCTTTATTGAATGTTGACATCGACTTCCCTTTCACATTTACTCCACTTTTCCCAACTATTCAGTAACATAATTATCAAATGATCCAACACTCGAACTGGCCTCAGGCTTCTGGAATCCGTGAGGGCTATCGCCACAACACGGTTCCTTACTCCTTCGGCAACTACTAAAATGACACGTACCATTTCTCGCTTAAGAGGATATGTCTTATCCGGAGCCAACGAATGTGGCACCAATCCATGTATCAGATTTGTGACACACATTTTAAACCTATCCCAGTCAGCAAGATGATCCACATTCACTCCTTTATATAAACTCCCATATGTACTCTTACATGACAAATCATAACACAGATAAGATGGTATACCTTCGATATCGGTAAAGTTGTACATTCTATCACGAGCTGTAAATGTACATACGTAAAGGTTATTCCTACGCATTAAACACAACAACCTACCATCATTTTCGGTAATTAGGCCTATTTGAACATATTTGTAGTACCATATAGCGAAAATTGTAACACCCTCCCTAGGAGCCTGGTAATATTATAATATTTTCCCCGATTTTAAATTATATATTTAATGTGTTCGGAAATTAAATTGTTCATTTATCAAGTTAAGTGTGAATAATTAGTCAAATAGTCAAATGACTTATTGTGACTAATAAAATATTAATTGTTTTAACTTTATATAGTTGACGGTAAAATAAAATTGTTGGAATCGCAAATGATTTTTAGGTTCTAGATAATAGGTTTGGAAGGGACTAATTTTAAATGATACGCAGAGTCGGTTGAAGAAGGAGCCGACTTAAATTTCTTATATACTCCATCTCTTCCCATTTCTTACGGAAACAAAGAAAAAAAAAAAAAAAAAAAGTAAACACGATCGTCTCTGTGATTTGATTATTAAGCCAAGAATTAAGATATCGCAAATCAAATTCCAATTCCAAATTCATAATCAGATTCATCACCATCATCATCTTCACTTTTCCTTTCCTAATCAATTGTAAGTTTAAGCTTTTATTTGTTTAAATTGAAATTAGTAAAATTGATAAAATTAGTTTATGATAACAACCAAATGATGATATATGATGTTTGATGACTGCAATTAACGTACTAGAATGACTAGAACTGAGCTGTGATGTTAGATTATAAAATTTTCGAGCTGCTGGGTTTTGAACAGGAAGAACAAGGCTGGGATGACGTCCAATCGCGATGCGATTGGTGGCAGATCGTGACGCGATCTGTATATAATCGCGACACGATTATGTGTTTAAATGGCGACGCGATCTGGGTAAAGTGGCGACGTGATTCATAGTAATTCGCAACGTGACTGATTATACATTGCGACGCGATTTGTATTAACTAAGAACCTTGTTTTAACTTCTTATTTGATTTGATTATGGTAATAGTGTAAAGGATTGAATGGAAGCTATGACAGGTTATGAACGATAGGTAGAGCTAAAAATGATATGGAAGTTAGAGTGATAAGTCATGTGAGTTATTTATAACTCCTAAGTATGGTTACAACTAAGTTGTTATTGGAACGAGCACTTTTGACCGATTAATCGACGATTGAACTAATATGAGTGTTAGTAGACTCTTGATAACATATTATAGTATGGAATGAAATAGAAGCTTGAATGTTAATCACTTAAGTTACTCATAGTTATTATAAGTAATTGCGATTGGTTAGCTAACGACCAAGTTATTGTGGAGACGTGCTAGAATTTATGAATCTGTTATGATCGGATTATATATATATATATATATATATATATATATATATATATATATATATATATATATAATATTATGAACTTGAATTTAATTATAAACTAAATTTGAAATAATATTGTTTATCATTATTAGCCAATGATTAACTGAATGTTATTGTTTAGTATTTTGATGATGTCCTGCGATATATTATATAATTATGAAATGAGTTATATATTATGAGACAAGTTACTAACTCATTATTTAATTGTATTCTCAGATATGGAGAAGATTCAGTAATATTAGACTTCTAAGCTTGCGGCTGAGGTATCGGTGAGTGGATTTGTAACCCTCAGTATGATTTGGTTGTAACAGGTTTGGTTACAACGGGTAAATATAGTTTACTGTTTATAGACTGTTAGTCTAAAGTGATGATATGTGAATTCTGTGATTATGTGTTAAGTGGCCTTTGGGCATTATGTGTTATTGAGGTCAACTGCGGTTGGGCTTAGTGGCTATTGTTGGCCGACGGAGTTTTCCTTATACTTATCGTTAATAGGAACCTTAGTCGTGTGAGGAATAGCATTAAGCTATCGGTCTCTTCTGCATAGGCCAAATGCAGATGGTGATAAGTGTCGCTTGGTGGGCCACCGCAGCTGAGAGTGCCACAAGGACCACCGATCCTCATGGTGATTATGTGTTTACGATTATTTGTTGTAAGATTTGTTATTGCTAAGTTAGACTGTTGGTTACAAGTCTACTCACTTAGCGTTGTAATTCCCACATTACTCCTTGCAGGTTAAAGTTGATTGGGAGGGCAAGGAGTTTGGATATGAAGGAATGTTTGACATTGTTGGCTCACTCTGATCTATTTTTGGAAAGTCTATATTATATTTTGAATTAAGTAACATCTAATCGATAAATTATGTTTTGTGTAGTTTAACTTATAAGTTTATTTTAAAGTGATGTAACTTATTATTGATTTGTACCGACTCTTCCAAATAGTGTTAAAAAATGTTCATGAAATGAAGAGGTGTTATAAAAATGGTAGGAGTATCTCTTCTTATCAGGTGGATCATACGAGTATTAGTTATGAAATTGTCATAACTGTCTCCCAAATCTGAAATACAAAATGTTAGATGAGGTTCTGGGATTGGAGTGCCATTGTCGATGGGGTTTTGAAATTTGATTTTTCAACGCAACGATTTTGTGTTTAGAATTTAAAAAGGGGGTGATGATGTAAAAATAGAGAATTGACATCTACCGTTGTTATTATTATATTATATTACACTCTAGCCACAACAAGTTTCTCATATATGTTTTCAACCCAACTCATTATTTGTATAAACACCAAACATGAATATGATAATTTAGATAACTCTTTTAAATTTACATAACGTACTTATTAAATTTGGGGTGTTACATAGGCGTATGGAGTTCTACATGAAATGACAGAACATGTATATTAACGCATTTAGGATGATTCAAATACAAAGGTTATATAGATAAGGTCACGAGTTCAGTGACCGGTCTGAATTTCAAAAGATTGTTAATATGATGATTTTGCGGATTTTGATGGAGTGGTAGACTCATTAAGCTATTCAAGTATAGAATCGGATACCATTTCACTAAACCAATAAGATTTAATTCACAATGATATCGTACCATCAATTAATTAATAATTAAATAAATAAAACATGATACGTATATTCATTTATTTATCTATAAAACTAGCCAACTACGTACATGTCGTTTATATGCGCCATCACCAAAAAGTAGGGAAAAAATTACAGTATGTTTTTACCGTACATGTTATAAACCTTTGCCTTTTATAGACCCCCGTCCTACAATTACAAATTTACCTTTAGTTTTATACACCATACAAAAACAAAAATAAAATAAAAAATAAATCTTTCGTCGGATTTCCGATGAGAAATGAGCCGACGGTGAAATGATGATGGCGTACCGTTGGTGTCACTTCTTCCGTTGGAAAGTGACGAGAACCAGACGGGAATATGATTGGTATGGTACTATGGTCTAACATACTTAAAAGTTTTCTCATGGATAACATAAGTCATGGTTACATATCTATTCTATATATTATACGGGATCAGGCTGACGTCATTCGTTTGCCTTCCCCCAATTGTTAGCTGCTTCTTTCATATACGTGGCAGCCTGTCGTGCAAGGATTTTTCACAGATTTTTGATTTTTATTATAAACTGTAATAATACATATACAAACTGTGAATGTAACTGCATGCATGTTTTCACAATCGATGTGCATGTAACTGCATATACAATTCAGGTCACCGATTTGTACACCAATGAAAATTTTACTTAAAAAAAAAATAAAATGCAAATACTTAAGAACATGCATGTTGTTTCCTTGAATAATTCATAACACAAAAGTCTCCAAAAAGCACATGCATTTTCATGCACAAGTTGTATATGAATGTTGTTTCGGTGGTTGATAATAGGTGAACTGAACTTACATGCAGCTCCAAGTATAGACAAGCAAATTAATTACATGCACCTTTGTCCTATTATGTTTATCTTTGTGCACTTCTTATGTGAATCATGTCTATAAATTGCATGCACAATTTCCATTTCATTCTTGCAATTTCACATTCCACCTTGTATCACTTTTGTCCATGGACGATCACCCTTATAATTTTTTTTTGATCTTAACACTTTTCAATGATTCATGAAAGTTATAGCTACGTATACTTTGAATATGCAAGTCTACATTTTAGATAGACATATACTTATGGATGAAAGGGTATTTAATTTTTTTTCAATAATTTTATTATTATACTACAAACTCCAACTGCACTATTGTTATTGATCCTCTTTTTTTCCAGGGCGATAAAGTTCAGGTAACAGTTAAGAAAGCTGTTTCCTGTTTTTGAACATGTCTTGGAGGAAAGTTTATTTGTTTTTCTTAGCAAGTTTGGAGTTACCGATAACAATGAAAAGTACCCCATGCTCAAGCACCCATACAAGCTCAATTTCTATTGTTCTACACACATGAAGAGATCGATTAACTTTGACGGACCCCGTCATGGCTTTAGCTTCGTTAAATTTGATGATTTACCCAAATTTATTGATGATCCAGATTTACCAATTGGTGATTATTTTTCCTTTTATCTCCTTTTTTTACTTGGTACTTATGTAAAGTAAAATATCTTTATAAATGTTATATCTTTATTTTTTTAAGATGTAATTGGCTGCGTTGTTGAGTGTGGTAATTTGGATGTCTACGACAAAGGAGATGGTCGTGAAGGAAAACAAATCAATATGATGCTTGAAGATCTCATGTAAGTTTGCATTCAATAAAATATAATTTTCAGAATCGTCTATTCTTTTACATTCAATGTTGATCTTAAACTTGTCCTTTTGTTGTTGTATGTGTTCTCTTATATATTTTATATAGATACTAAACTTATAAAAGTAGTTACTAAAGTTAACAAAGAAGTTCAAAAGAATGCAGAGATTGAAACTTTGTGGGAGTCAATCAAGGAAGTTTTTGATGAAATAGCTTTACTTATTCAAGAGCCCGAGAATTTACCGTCAGCATGAATATCAAATTTGACATTAACATCTCTAAAGAATCTGGTTCCTTATGAAGGTCGATATTTTATTCATTTTTCTAGGTTGTTTGCTTCTTTTGAACAAAGCAAAGAGAAGAAAAATTTCTTCATTGCAACTATTTTGAAAATGTAGGTTTTCCTATCATTATTTGTAATTGGTTTTGTTATTTCATGTTTTAGAAAAATTATTGTATGGTTTTATTGTTTGTTATTAAGTAGTTATCTTTAGTTCATTTCAAAATGCGAAACTAATTGACTAAAACACTATATGTCTATCAATAATATGTTCTTAAAGGTTGCTTTTCACTTATTAATAATATGGTCTTCATTTTCCCTTTTAAATAACAAATAATCTATTTTTATTACATGTAATAAACTAATACGCATTTTTGTATAAATTTATTTTTTCTTATACTATCTATGTGATATTGATCTTGTTTTATTGATTGTTTTCACTTTCCATTTTATTTAATTCAACAAATGTAACTAATTTAGAAGAAGAAAAAATCTATATATAAATTAAATTAATTTTTGTTTTTAAGATAATACTGATTGAGTTGTTAAATCAACATATTGGAATGCGTGTAATAATCACAGTTATGTCTTTGACTATACAAAACTACTTTGTTCGTTTCTTTATTTCCTGCTTATATAAAAATTATATGTATATATATGTTGTATATCATTTCAAGCTTTCATCAATTTTCTTTCTTTCTTTCAACCTAATATCATCATTTATTATACAAAACGTCTTCAAACAGAGACATTAAGTCTGTAATCACTAAGTTTCGTGTTTTCATTGATGAAGAGACTATTAGAAAATCCCTTTTTGAAATGATTGTTGAAGATGCTAACAAGTCATTCAAATATTTGGAAGAAATCATTCTTCAAGTTAACAAGTTGTCATCATGTTTATTCAAGAACTGTACACTAGCAGCTCTGTATGAACATCTGAAACTGCAAGAATTTTACATTAATGTTTTTATTGAAGTGCTAAACTCTGTTGCTGAAAATCAAGAAAAATTGATTTTTTCTTCAATCCACTGTTAAATTTGTATAATTGTTACTTATTGCGTTTTCCATATTTGTGTATATCTAATTTTATGTTAAATATAATGGACTACAGAATGATAGAAAAATGAAAAATTGCACAGAAGACCAACAAATTATCATCTTCAAGCATATTTAACATTGAGCTTTTGATCAAAATAAACGTTTCCATGGCTTTCAAGGATTCTATAGTCCATTATATTACATTCATAATGCATATTTAAACACCCTTTAAGAAACTATTCCAATCGTTCGCTGTCAATCTGTAACTTAATTCATTGCATCGAACTTTAATGTTTTCAGTTCTTCACATGTTAGCCCAAATTTAGCAATATAATTCATTGCAAAGGCTCCTATGTGATAAAAGAAATTAAAAAGAAGAGCTCAAAGGATGAAGTTTCATATCTAACTATCCTACCAGAATCAGAATAGTGGAAAACAGTTGGTACCAGAAACTCATACCGAACGACACTTCAACATACTACTTGACATTGTTGTTAACTTAACGTAAACCATAATACTCGAAGACCAAACCAAACATATCAACATGTTTCGATTTGGGGATTCAGTTGTTTAGACTTGCTACCTCTATGCAAATACACATCATGTTAGCGTTAACACTCGAAACTCGCAACTATGATGTTTGGAAATTGATTTAACCACGAACCGGGTACTTGGATAGCCACATGCAGCATTAAACATCCAAACATTAGAAAAAGGCTTTTCCAGTCAACAAACTAACTGATAAATTGATGTCTCTAAGAATAAATAAACTCGCAATCTAAAGTCTGTGGAGAACAACATCAATGATGTTTCTTTCATAATCACAATACAATCCAATTTTATTTTCTTGCTACTCCTACATGATACTATGACAAATTGATGTCACCTATTTTGAACATCCACACTGAAATTTAGAGTTACAAAAGCTACTGTACATGAGATTACATTCTCTATGCTTGTACAACAAATGTCTTCACGTCTTACTCTTGTGGGCGAGCAAGCCAAAGAGTGCTAAGGGCCCGAAGCCGAGAGAAGTAGTCATTGATTGCTAGCAGAGCGCGTGCTGATTGTCGGGTGGTTAGTATCGTATGCATTTGCTGCAATGTCTTTTCCCTCAAGTGATCAGCCTGAAATTTGCAAGCAGCGTTAGATGGTAAGGTTGACTTGTGAGGTCAACATGACTAAACTTTGACTTTTTCAGGTCAACATGATAAAATTTGACTTTTGAGGTTAACAAGACTGATGTATAGAGCTATCTAATCGGTATAGATATATAGTATTGTTACTGGTATTAGTCATGGAAGAACTATCGTTGCTCATTTTTCTTACCAACTGATCAACTGTATAACGTGACTTTAACATGATTATGTATTGTAAAGATAATCTACCTGGCGAAGGAAATTTTCAAGTGAGCCCAACTTCCCCATTGCCATAGCCATTTGACCCATGTAATTGGCCATACCCGATGAGCCAGCTGGGACCACGGGTGCGTCACTGGCTAAAGTCTCAGCCAAAGATTGCTGCAATGCATCCATTCCTTGTGATAGAGCTTCTTCTGCCTGCAATGATGTCTGCTGTAAATGATCGATGCTTGCCAACTGCTGTTCCGTTAGTGGCTCCAAGTGAGTCACAAGAAGCTGCATCCAAATTGAAATCTTATTAGAAAGAATAAAAGAAAACACACTCCGTCATGTATCAGAACTAACGATTTTATGTCACGTTACGTAAATATTGTGCATACTTATAATATGTATAAATAAAAATTAAAAACCATGATCATGGTATACTGAAAAAGGTCATGCTTATATATGTGTAGAAAGAAATATCAACAAATACCAGGAAAAAAGTACACAATGAAAAGTTATAAGAGAATAACCTTACATTTTAACTTAGAATATGATCATGGCATAATAAAGAAGGTAATATCTAATCTTTGTTGGATGGTTTACGTGAAAATTCTCAGAGTTAATGCTTAAGAGTGTCAGAGTGTGCAGATTTGAAGAAAGGTTTACACTAGAGCTTTAGGACTTTCTTATATACTTAACAATGTAGGTTGTAATCTCAACCCACCACATGAATACAGGTCAATGCATGTTTTACTTTATGGATAAGCAGTCAAAAGGGTGAAATACAACTAATTAGCTAATACTGGAACGGGCAAAAGTCTCCTAATGTGTGGTGTGTATTAAGTGCTTACAATGTATTAAAATTGTCTCCTAAACTGTTGTAATGGGACTTGCCTTGAGTAGTTCAGATGAACGGAAGCCACCAATCCACATAAAACATCGTTCTGCGGGTGATGTCCACATTCCATAAATGATATGAAAGACATCAGCCTTGGCTGCGGTTCTTTTTAGTCTAAAAATGTCGTTGAAATGTGAGGCCGCATTTTCCACTAAAGAACGAAGCTCACCGTCACTTCTATGAGAAGTGACTGCGGTCCTGAGTTCACTTATATGTTTGCTTTGCTCTTCTAACCAACGTGAATATTCTGCTACAAACGCCAACGAACCTGTTGGATGGTCAACAAAAGACCTATAGTCAATAACCAAATAACCATCAACCACGAATGCAAAAAACGAAAGAAAAAGTAGCTATCTAGTTTATTGGTTGTAATATTGAATGATCAGAATCAGATGATTGGCTATAGAAAAAATGGGCCATGGAAAATACTGTTTGAATGTGTTTCTGCTGTCTAAAGCTGTGATAATAAGGAAATTAGAGCCAAACCGCTGATTTCTCAAACTTCAAGGATAAATATCAAATTTATATATTGCTATAAATACAGACACAAGTATGTATTATATAGTGTACGGAGTTATACATACCATTCCCACCATTAGGTTGAGACTGATCGCCTGCATTTGAGATTACAACACCCTACAAAAATCACAAACAAAATGAAGTTCATAATCTGTGAAGATATATATCGGAAATGACACAAATTCCGCCTTTTATCCACCCACACATAGTCTCTAAAAGCAAACCTGCTTTCGAGCTCGCTGGACCTCCTGCTCTAGTTGGGTAAGCTTTAGTCGACTATTTTCCAGCTGTTGCACATATGCCTACACAAATAAAATGAAATACAAATTAAGTTTAACTTAAGTGAAAATATACCTAGGTACTTTTTTTAGGTCCAGACATGTTGGTATCATCAAAACTCAAAACCTTACAGTTTACAGTCTGTATGGACCATTAGAGGTGCAAAATCGGCAGATTGAATGATGGGTCAACTAAGGTTTGGGTCATATCATGAAAAGTTTTAGTAAGGTTGAAATAGCATGGGTATGCTGGGTCGACTCGCAAACACTCTCTGGTCTTCTCTTAATTGAACTTTATAAGTAACTACTGTGTTCTGTATCATTACAAAATCAGGTTCATTGCATAAATAATGTAACACAATTTAATAACACATCTTATGAGGTTTCATTCATTTTGAATACTCTTTGGACAACTTTTGACTCAATTGACTTACTTTAAATTTAGCTAAAGGCTTCCAATTTTACCCATTTGAATATTTAGAGAGAAAAATGTAACCTAAATCAACATTATCTTCCACAAATGTGGCGCTATTGACACATTAACAGACCACCTCTACAAATAACTTACACGATTTTGTTACCTTTTTCCTCAGCCGGCTCTTTCTAGCTGCTTCACGATTCTGAGCAAGTCGTCGCAATGTCTATCATGTTTATTAAAGATGTAAGAAACAGAAACGTAAAATACTTGGTCAAGAATAGCATATATATGCAACTAACTATAGAGTTACCTTTTGTTCTGGGAATTTTTCTTTGTGTCCATCACCAGAACCGGAAGCCATAAAAGGATTGGATGGGTCCATATCATACTGCAAACAAGATAAAAGCATCTAAATTAAAATCTTAACTACATTGGGTGCCTACCACACAAAAAGCATAATAATATTCAAGAATTTACGAACACGGTAATTCTTGTTTACATTTTGAATCCTGTCATCAGGGTCCATCTCAGTGGAAGTATCTGTATGTGGGCTTCCATCTGCCATGTTAGAGTCTAACCAAGCCTCACGGTTACCGCCTGAATTAGATACTTGATTCAATTGAGATCTATTTTGTCCTTGTAACATCTAAAACACAAAAAGTGGCAGCTATTATAAAGTCGTAATATTACATATACATATACTAAAGTTTAAGATAAATTGAATTATAAGGTTACTGTAATACTATACCTTCTCATATGCACCAAACTGAAGGTCAGGATGCACAGCTTGGTTGATCAAAGATGTGGAGTTGTAGACTGAACATCAAAAACAATAAATCATGGTAAGAAGGGACGGCAACAATGGACGCGTTGGATAACGGGTCAAAACATACAAGTCAAATTTGATAAAACTAGAAACTCTATCAAAATCAAAATCACCTCCTCCACGAAATCCAAGGGACTGCTCAGGCGCCTCAAAAGTAGAAACTCGGGAGGATTGACCAGTGTTCCCCTCTGTGCCACTAATTTATACGGAGTAATAAGTACTCAGAGTCATATAATCGTGTAATCGGTTGACTAGAACTATAAGAATACATAGGTACTTGTCCACTTATCTCACCAGTCAACAACTTGTTATATGCTTCTTTAAATGCGATCATTTCAACACTAACTAATGAAAAAGTCACAACCATTACGATTTCTACCTAAACACCAAGGTTTAAACTCACATCCAAACATCCCCTTAGGTAAACATACTAATTTGATTGCAAAGCACCTATTCATCCATCCAAACATATGTATTTTATAGAATACAAGCACTTGAACAAAACATATTTTCAAAAACTAATAACTTGCATTAATCACATAGGCCATCAAATTAGTAAATTAACCTGTTTCAACTTTCAATATATGGGTTTGATTTCAGAGATTCTTTAATATCCAAAAAATAGAAACTTTCTGTAATTCTACAAACAAATACTGTAGATAAGAAATTACTTTAAATTGGAGATGGGTGGTATCTGAGTAACAAAGCTAGGCATCAATTCACCAACACTTGTATAATCTTTTCCACAAACTTCGAAGCTTTTGCTACCCATAAATCATCATCTTGATATACCAATAAAAAAACATATTTTCCCAAATATTTAGAACACAGACAAATAACAAAAACCCAACTCAATACACAGCATAAACATATTAAAGATTCAATCTTTATGCAATATAGAACGTAACCCACATAAATAAACCTACTTTGATCCATAAAACACTAAAAAGATACAAACTTTACTTCAAATTTGGATTCAAGAACATTACCTTAATCACCAGCTTAAAGGGGTGACATAATTAGAAGCTTTGAATAAGGAAAAAATGGATCTTGTTGACTTTGGGAAGTCTTGTTACTATTTAAACCAAGCAGACTTTTTATTACAGCAAAAATATATGTATATATATTTGTGTGTTTGTGTGTCAGTGTGTATGAAAATTGAGCAGTCCCACTTAAATATTTTTAGAATCTTTTATATTTTTATGAATAAAATATGATTATTTTGTTATCATTCGTCACACCCACCAATACTTTGAGTGTATTTCATTACCATTTCTTCAGAGTTCGGTCTATAATCATGACATATACTAAAGATGAAAATAAATAAACTAGTTTTCATGAAATACAAAAAATGCTTATATCGTACTACGTACAAATATTATAGTAGTAAAAGGATATAGGCTGATAGGCATATAGCCTGAATTAACATTTTGATTATGATAAATAAAAATAGGTAACCCATATATTTAATCGCACTTGTAAACGGTAAATAAATATTATTCCAATAAAGTAATAAAAGTAAATATAATCGAACAAATTTATATGTTAGAAACAATCTATAAGACTATCGGTTTATATATCCGGAAACTATTATATAGATTGAGCTGCATGGCACATACAATTAGTTTGGGGATTTAAAACTACAAACAATACATACGACTACCCATAGATTAATGCTTAAACTCTTACTCATTTCACTAGATTTTATTATTTGTTTTTGACTCTTTAAATCATTATAGACACATTAAAAACCACACTCTATATTTTGGGATATTTGAGATTGTTTATATAAGCGCCTGTTATTTAATCCGACATTGATGCTATTTTTGAGTGGGACAGACATATACCATTGAAATATGCTACAAGGTTTTAAAGTACCCTCTAAATTATTATTATTATTTTTTCCGGAAAGAGCACCTTAAAATAAAAGCCGTTACAAACTTTAAACTATAACTACTACATACACATATAAAGGGGGTATATAATGTAACACTTGACCACTTTCGAAAAAGAGGGAGGAAAGTGAGGCTTATGACGTTTCAGACCATTTAAAACCTTTTGCAATTATTCAAACCATTAAAAAAAATCTACTTTATTTTCCTGTACATTTTTCTTTAATTTTTATTTGCCCCTTCTAAGTTTTACTTTCTTTGTCAATATGACCCAATAGCACAAGCCCAGCCCTTCATTGGCCCACATAAGTACTACCCACACCCGTTAGCCCAATTAAAAAGGAACTTGGTCTCCTACACTGCTACACCTGACTTTTGAACCCGAATGCATATACATAAGTACATAACTCAAGTAGGCATGCATTATTTACTTTATAGAATATATAAGAGTTTTGTATCAAGTTGTGTGTAAATGAATGCATACGACTAGAATAACAAATATAAATGATTAATGCGGGAACTATTGTACAATATCCACGACGCAGCTGGGATCGGAGATATTGACAGTTATTTCGAGTTCAATTACACCTAAGAACTTTAGGAAAAGGTGGATCAATTAGTTGTGTCACAAATTGAGCGAATCTATAAACGTAATTATATCTTTCATTAATGGACCTAATAAGATCTATGTATAACCCCGTTAAGGTTGACAAAATATCGAACTTTAAAAAGTAATTGCCAAATGTTTTGATTACATAGATATATAGTAGTTTTATAGAGAACTTGAATATCCTTCAGTTCTACCCGCATTTAAAATAGGGTTTTGACATATATAGCCTTTAGGGCATTGTTTTAGGCTTCCAAAATTAAATTTAAATTATTAATTAAACATAAACATTCCATATTTGCAATGCACTCATTCCATAATTACTTATAATCATGATAATATTAATTATAAATTTATTATGTATATGGAAACTTGACGCCTAATTAATATACTTTGACTATAATTTTAGAAGGGTTAAAATGTTTATCAAAACCCAATAAATTATACAAACATTCGCACAACATTATTCATTTTCTTTTTAATGGCAATTCTACCATCCATCTCACAATATATACAAACCACACACGCGTACGTATTGTCTTTAAACCTATAATAAAACTTGAGCACACAACATCTTTAACTTTATGCAAAGCTAAAGACCTTTCTTCTACAATAATTCGCTAAAGATCGATTCTTTTGTCATGCTAATCATATCTATAAATGATTTGTTCATGTGTAAAAGGTTTGTTTTATCTGATTTAGAGGTAAGTAATTTAAAATTTTGGTAGACTTCAATATATGTACACCAACCTCGACAACTCTTCATGAAACAAAAGTAATTAAGGGTCCATACACATCTAATCGAATATGGGTCATAGCTCTTTTCTAGTTTTGGTCCAAACCAAAGTCGTACCTTAATTCATTATTAAGTTTTAGGTCCAATTTATATCATCAACAGTATCTACATTAAATTTTCTTCATTTATACAAGCATCCAAGAATGTCACGTTAAGTATACATTACCTGTATCTATCTATTTATACTTGCATTTCACTTTTCATATTTAATGATTTACATTTAAAACTTACATTTATAATAGAGAAATTGTATAATTCTACCTAATTAATTACACTACCACCTACCTCACTTTTTCCCTGTCATTGGACCTCATGTCTCCACCACTTCAAAAGAGTAAAACGGATATATACATATATAGCTTGCCATTATAATTCTATAAATCGAGGATTATTGATACCATACAATGATACATTTAATTTAATGTTTGGTTTTGATTCTAAAAAATGGCTATTGAATTTAAAATCACTATGTTGAAGCTCTTCTTTATTTTATTGATGGTATCAACGTGGCTGTGGTTTCGAGTTTCGACATGGACAAATACTTATGGTACGTATTCTATGATAAAATAAGAACTTTAAGCTTCCTCAAACTAATACCTACGCTAGCTATTTAAATTTTATTAACATGCTATAAGACATATTCTAATTGGATCTAACGTTGGGCAATGTATGAATGAATTTACTGATACTAATTTTGGATTTATAATATTTATAGTCTACAAAGAGAGATTAAAGTCAATGAGATTGAGATCGTTACCATGGATATACCATTTGTCTCATTTTTACTAGTATAATTTTTTTTTTGTGCACTTGTACGTGTGACATAAGCTTATTCTTTCCACAATTCGTAAATGAATGGCATATTTGTTATATACGGAGTATTATGTATGGGTAGCTTTAATGTACCAAACTAGTGTTAAATCTGTGCGATGCACGACAAAAAAATATAAAAACATTATACATATAAGATAAAACTGTATAGAATAATGTTTCTGCTGATTCAGCTTAATGCTATTAACATTTTGTATAGATATAAAAAAATATGGATTAAATTTAACAATCACTATAAGTATTTAGAGGCGTGCGTGCGCGCACACGCACAAACATATGTGTATATACATATATATATACAAACACACACACACATATATATATATATATATCCATATAACTAAAAGAGGTTCCCTTAACTAAAAACACACGTCTTATCAGTCAAACACATAATTGCAATTCAGTTGTGTAATTGAAATAATTAGAACCTTGATCTTTCTATCCATCCATAAACCTTGTATTAAGATTATAAAATAGATGAAATCTAGATAAAAAAGTGAGTTGCCATAATATAACTTATTAAACGTGATAAAAAAATAATCAAAGAGCTACAAAAAGATGGTTGAAAATTAAGATGAATAAAATTTGAAAATTCTATTATTCAATAAACGATTTCAGCTCATAATCAAAGAAAATTGATAACCGGATTTGCTATGATTTTGAATTACGGCTAAAACTATACTACAGTGGTTATCCCATGACACATTAATTTAAATTAAGTTGGATATAATTTGATTTTATATGTTACATTATATAGCCTCTAAAAATGATAACAAATTAAATTACATTAAATTAGTTATAATTTGTATTTTTCAAATTAAGCTGGATAAATGTGATATTTTACAGTTAACAATGGCATATATGTAATTCTCCCCGAATTATATATTACCTTATTTTTGCCTTTCAATAAATAAATAATAATAATAAAATAATAAAATTAAAAAACTTGTTACCTTGTTAACTCTCTAAATGTAGGAGAATTTACCATCTCATCAAATTGATGTATAAGCTGATGACACTTAAGATACATCCTATATGGCAAGGATGAAATTTTGATAAATAACTAAGGATCTCCTCCTTTAATTACATACATAGATAGATGTATGTTGGACCACAAACATTATATTATACTACTCAAATTTTCAGGAATGATGACTTAAATAGTTAAATGGCAACTAACCAAAAAGAAGTGAGTTAGATAGTTAGTTGCCTACCCCAAATTAAAAGTCGAGTTAGCGGACCACATATTTACAAATGTATACTAAACCTAGTAAATTTATAGCTATTGATAAACCATCGAATTTTTGATTCGACAAGGTTATATGATACTCCATCCTTTCCTTTAACTATTTAGAATCAGTACACTGTGTAATAGAAATATGACAATTTTTTCCAACTTTTTTGTACAGTTCTTTATAAATCATTTCGTGAAAAATAAATTACAGATAAATTGATGTTGAGTATGGTCGGCTTTCTTCCAATGACACGAGATCTGGTTCTTTTGTCTCTTTTGTTTGAATTTAATTTGAATTTAAATATATTGTATATGTTATAGTACCACATTAAGGTGTGATGTTATAAAGGGGCGAGTTCAGCATTTCATCTTGGTTAATTTTTGTTATTTTGTTAATTATAATAATTCATATGAAAAAGTTAGATATAGATATTTGCATTAATTAGGTGGCATGTGTTTACTGCTTATCCGTTTCGATCTGCCTTATAAATTGGACCCGTTTACTGCTATCCAATAGAATGACTTCAAATGGATGGACCCGGTAGAATGATTGCTATTTGCACTATATTTGTGAGCAGAATACAAATAATGGTACTCCCTCCTTGTTCCGGTTAAAACACATTATTCAAATCAGATCAGAAATTCAAAAAACCCGAATTTTATTAATTTGAATTGAATTATGAGTAAAATTATCAGCTTGTAAACCCCTACTTTAGACTCACTAGGAAAGCATTACAAATACATTTCGGATTACTTTGATACTGAGACGATTAAGGGTGGATGTAAAGGGGATACGTGAGTAGTTCTCCCTAAAAAAATATTCTAATTCTAAATAATGATAAAAGAAATTTTTTATAAGAGCATTAATGATAGGTGAACGAACTTGTAATAACACAAGAACACAATCTAAAAACAACTTCACTTGATTAATCAACAGAAAACAATACCGGCTTAAAGCCAAAAACAAGACAAAGGATTCGATCTCATTTTTACATGAAAAACTCTCAATGATTCTAACACCAACAGGTGTAGATCATTCACACAAACTAAACTATATAATGTATCAAGATGATACAATCACAACTTAATTGTTCTGCAGAGAGAATAACAAAGTAATATCAACAACAATAATGAAAAAACAAAAAAGAATTAGCCTTATATATTTTCGGCTTACAACAAATTACAAAACAACCCCTGAACTTCTAAACTTCTCATTTTAACCACCAAACCTCCTTGCACCTGCAAAATAACACTTAACCAACAAACTTATATCTTTTACCCAATTAGATTAATATATTTAACACCCCTCCTTAATCTAATTGGCATACAGATTCAACAAATTCATTTTATCTGCAAGATATTTATGCTGATATGAAGCTAATCCCTTTGTAAACAAATCTGCAGTATTCTCATGAGATTCAATCTTCACAGTTTCAATCACACCATTACTAATCTTTTCTCTAACAAAATAAAGATCAATTTCAAAATGCTTTGTTCTTTCATGAAACACAGGGTTAGCTGCAATTTGAATTGCAGCTTTATTATCAATATAAACTTCAACAGGTAACTTGCTTTTAATTTTAAAATCTTCTAAAATCTTTAGTACCCAAATAATTTCAGAAGTAATAGCAGCTAAGGCTCTATATTCAGCTTCAGCTGAAGATCTAGAAACAGTAGACTGCTTCTTACTCTTCCAAGATATCAAAGATCCATTTAAAAATAAGCAAAAACCTGTTACAGATTTTCTACCCATTACAGTTTTTCCCCAGTCAGAATCTACATAAGCAGTCAAGACAAAACTATTCAAATCTCCTTTAGAAATCTGAAAGCCACTACCAGGAGCACCTTTCAAATATCTAAGAACTCTAAGAGCACCTTTTAAATGTGATTGCCTTGGTGCAAGCATAAACTGACTCAAAACATGTACAGCATAAGCTATATCAGGTCTAGTGAGAGTAAGATATATAAGTTTACCAACAAGTTTCTGATACTCAGTAATGTTTTTTAATAGAGCATCCTTTTCACTTTCATTATCTTTGACTCCAACAAATGCACCATTATCAATAGGTGTAGGAGCAGGTTTACAACCCAATAACCCAAATTCAGCAAGTAATTCCAAGCAATACTTCCTTTGATTTAGACAAATACCATTGTTGGTTTTAATTAACTCAATTCCTAAAAAATATTTCAATTTGTCTAAATCTTTTATTTGAAATTTAGAACTTAAATACTGCTTGAACTTATTTATTTCAAAAACTTTATTACATGTAACAACAATATCATCAACATATACTAACAAAGCAATGAACACATTATTATCACACTTAACAAACAAAGAATAATCACTCTTACTTTGAACAAAACCAGTTTCAATGAGAGCAGAAGTGAGCTTCTTATTCCATTTTCTTGGAGCTTGTTTAAGTCCATAAAGAGATTTGACTAACTTACACACTTTAGAACCAGATTGATCATAGTAACCAAGAGGAGGAGTCATATAAACTTCTTCATCAATTTCACCATACAAGAAGGCATTATTAATATCAAGTTGAAACAATTCCCACTGATTTTGAATAGCAATATTAATCAAACACCTAACAGTTACCATCTTAACTACAGGAGAAAAAGTTTCATCAAAATTAATACCTTCCTTTTGACTAAACCCCTTAGCTACTAGTCTAGCTTTATATCTATCAACCTCACCATTGGATTTATATTTAACTTTATAAACCCACTTACATCCTATGGCTTTTCTATTAGAAGGTAAATCAGTAAGTTCTCAAGTTCCATTCCTATGTAAAGCTTCCATTTCAGAATTCATTGCATCTACCCATTTAGAATCTTTACATGCTTCCCAATAAGTATTAGGTTCAACAGTTTTATTTAATGTTGAAATAAAACACTTATTTTCAAATGAAAGTTTAGAATAGTTCACAACCTTTTCAATACCATACTTTACTTTTCCCTCAATGACATACTCATTAAATTTTCTAGGAATTACAGTGTTTCTAGAAGACCTTCTAACATCTGCATTACTGATATTGTCATCCAAATGAGTAGGTGTGCTTTGAGAAATACCAACATTGCCCTCAGGGATTATTGTTTCATTATCAAGTGTTGCATTTAAGGTATCATCAACAGTATGCTTTGAAGAGCTGTGCTCTTGAAAGCTATCAGTAGAATCTACCTCAACACTTTCACTTTCAATGTCATCTTTCCCTTCATCCTTGGGACTAAAAGAGGTTTGTTTATTATTAAAAATTGAATCAAAAAAGTTTAAATGATTTACTTCATTATTTTCTTTTGAACTTTGATCAAGAGTTTTAATTTTAAAAGGAAAAATATTTTCATGGAACTTAACATCTCTTGAATAAAAAACTGTTTTATGTTCCAAACTTAATAGTTTGTAACCTTTTTTAACAGAAGAATAACCTATTAAAACACACTTTTCTGATCTATTTGAAAATTTATCAGAATTATTTAATATAGTTGCAAAACATAAACACCCAAACACTCTCAGATGGGAAAGATTAGGCTTATTGCCATACACCAACTCATAGGGACACTTACCATGTAAAACAGAAGAAGGTAACCTGCTAATTAAATATGTAGCAGTTAGCACACATTCACTCCAAAATCTCAATGGCAACCCCCCTTGAAACATAAGAGATCTTGCAACATTTAGCAAGTGTCTATGTTTCCTTTCCACAATCTCATTTTGTTGTGGAGTATAAACACAAGAAGTTTGATGAATAATACCATGTTTATTTGTAAATTCTTTCATTTTGTTATTTATAAACTCAGTACCATTATCACTCATAAAAAAATTTACTGTTTTATTAAACTGATTTTGAAGTAAATTATAAAAAATTTCAATATTTTCAAACACTTCTTCCTTATTCTTTAACAAGAAAACCCATACAGCTCTTGTAAAATCATCTAACAGTCAAAAATACTTGTATCCTTCACCACTTTGAACTCTATAACGACCACAAACATCTAAATGCACAAGATCACCCAGAACCACAGACTTATGATCACTAATAGGAAAAGGTTCTCTTGTTTGTTTTGCCTTATGACAAACTTCACAAGGACCAGATTCACATTCATTTTGAAAATTTAGATCAAATTTAAGAATATCTAGAACTTGATCTGCAGGATGACCAAGTCTGTTATGCCAAATAATTTTAGACAAATAACAGCATTTTAAATTCATAGACAACAAACTAGTACCTCTAGAATCACTATATAACACATATAACCCATCAAATTGACTACCAGTCCCCATAGTTCTTCTTGAGTTCAAAACCTGTATGTAACACTTATTTTCATCAAAACCAACAAACAACTTGCTATCTCTAGCAAGACAACAAACAAACTGTAAACTCACATTGTACTCAGGAACAATCAATACATCATATGATACTATAGACTTTGACAATCTTAAGTTTCCTATTTTACTTACTTTTGCCTTTGTACCATTAGGATATCCAACACTTAAATTATAACTTGACACATCAACAACATGTTCAAAATTATTTTCATTATTTGTCATATGCTGATTTGCTCCTGAGTCTATTATCCAACCATAATTAAAATTATTTGACACACTTACTCTGTTTGAAACAAAGAATATATCAAAATTATAATTGAAAAAACTATTAAGATTCAAAAAATCACCTGCCATGTTGGAATTAACATGTTTTGAACCAGATTTTTCATCCAACAGACTTAATAGCTTTGACACTTGTTCACTAGACAAAGAAACAGAAGTAGAAGAAGAAGATGAAGCACCTGCAGACTCTGCAGCTGCATTACTTAAGCCATTTTTAGTGACAGTAGATTGATTTGACAACCTTTTCTTAAAATTTGATGGATACCCAACCACTTCAAAACATTTGTCAACAGTATGATTTGTCATCCCACACTTAGTACACTTCAAATTATTATTTCTAGGTGAATATCCTACTATCTCAAAACATCTTTCAATAGTATGTCCAGTTCTTTGACATCTTTTGCATTTTAAGTCACTTGTATTAACTGGTTTCTTAAATGTGTTTGAATAAAAAGCAGAAAACTCTCCACCAGATTTCTTTTCTTTTATATGTGTTCCCCTGTGTGACTCTTCCCTTGATATTATAGAAAAAGTTGTTTTGACACTTGGTAGTGGGTCTTGCATCAAAATAGTACTTCTAGTTGGTTGATACTCACCATCTAAGCCCATTAAAAACTGCATCAATTTTAATAAACTTGTATGGTCTTGAAAATTTTTAGCTGTTGCACAAGTGCAGGCAGGTAATTTCAATAACACATCATATTGTTTCCATAAAGAGTTTAATCTGTGATAGTAATCAAAAACAGATGAACCATTTTGACTTAATGAATTGATCTTTTGATGCAAGTTGAAAACAACAGACCCATCTACCTTATCATATGTTTCTCTTAATTCTTCCCAAACATCATAAGCAATCTTAGAAAAAATTTGACCATGATATAACTCTTCTGATATTGAACCAAGTATCCAAGACAAAACCACTGCATTACATCTGTCCCATTGTCTACTCAAAACTTCATCATTTAAAGAGTTTTCAAGACTACCATCAATAAATCCAATTTTATTTTTAGTCTGCAAAGCAAGTTCCATAGCACACGCCCAAGATTTATAGTTTTCAGTTCCTTTTAACTTGAATGTTATCAATGGTGTGCTACTGATATCACTAGCATGAAGATAAAGAGGATCACCAAAGTCTAACTTACTTATTTCAGTAATTCCTGAACTACTAGACTGTTTATCAGAACTAGGTAGTTTATCACTTTCTTTAGTCATTTTGTCAATCAATTATCAACTTAAGCACAAAACAATACACAAGAACTTTATTACAAACAAAGAATGACCTAAAGAACGATCTGTGCTTGATCAGGTTTCCTTATTCTTCAAAGAGAACAGGTCAAGAGTTGGGCAGAGATTATATGTTTTCTCTTCTACCAAAAAAGATTAGTACAACCTTGATAATCCACACACAAATAATAATCACAACTCAAGTAATCAAATAGTCACAAATTAAGTCACAGAAGAGATGAAAGAAAGAACGATCTCACAGAGTACTCCGAGCAAAGCAAGAAGAATAGAGAAATCGTTTACAGCGGAAGACTTCAACGCGACTCTAGAACAGTCAAGAGTCAAATTAGAGGAAGAAGAAACAAATCTTCAACAATCTCCAGAAACAACAAACCCTAATTTGAAAAATTAGGATTTCAAGACGAAAACCATAACTGTTACGAGCAAAAGTAGCCCTAACCCAACCAACAGATCCCAATCGAACCCGATTAGAACAAACAAAGACAATATGAAGATAAATCTTCAAAGAAACCCGTGAATCGAAACCATAATCTTGAATCTGGAAATCTGAAATCGATAAGACCACAACTAATCCTTCGAGTCGTAGCTCTGATACCATGAACGAACTTGTAATAACACAAGAACACAATCTAAAAACAACTTCACTTGATTAATCAACAGAAAACAATACCGGCTTAAAGCCAAAAACAAGACAAAGGACTCGATCTCACTTTTACGTGAAAAACTCTCAATGATTCTAACACCAACAGGTGTAGATCATTCACACAAACTAAACTATATAATGTATCAAGATGACACAATCACAAACCCTAATTGTTCTGCAGAGTGAATAACAAAGTAATATCAAAAACAATAATGAAAAAACAAAAAAGAATTAGCCTTATATATTTTCGGCTTACAACAAATTATAAAACAACCCCTGAACTTCTAAACTTCTCATTTTAACCACAAAACCTCCTTGCACCTGCAAAATAACACTTAACCAACAAACTTATATCTTTTACCCAATTAGATTAATATATTTAACAATAGGGTTAAAGGTACAGATCGCCAATGAACTTATTTTTTTGTTTCGAGCTAGGTAACGTACCCAATTTATT
Source organism: Pseudognaphalium luteoalbum (assembly GCA_963422505.1). NCBI lineage: Eukaryota > Viridiplantae > Streptophyta > Magnoliopsida > Asterales > Asteraceae > Pseudognaphalium > Pseudognaphalium luteoalbum. The sequence goes on from OY730198.1 coordinate 97,556,079, forward strand.
ACTAATGTACGTAACAAACATTTAAATTTTGTTCCGATATCAGCAACTAACTTTTATTTTACTTGTTAAGACTTGAAAATGCTGACGTGTATATGACAATTCATTCAAACGTGCTAACTGTACTGTCATGTGTAAATTAAATTTCAGGGTTAAACTACATATCGACAACAAACTTATACTTTTGTACCGAGTTAGGTAACAAACTTATTTTAATACTAATGCATAATACAAACTTTCAAATTTATTTTCAAGTTAGGTAATTATCATGACGGAGCTTCCATGTTAGCAAAATATGTACACGTATATGTACACATTGATTTAGATCGTCTTTTCTGATCGAGTAACATCTGACCAACATTTTTTTCGGCAAAAGAAAAAAAAATATTTTTATACAGCCGATAAATTGACTTCAAGTCTTAACAATTCATCCTCGTCATATAAGATTTGAAAATTTTTATTACTAAGATTCTTTTTAATTTTCACACATACAAATGTGTAAGCGTTTGAACACGTTTATGATTGTGAAAAAGGTTAATACACAAATAGGTCAATGTATTCTACGAAAATGTTCATCTGTATTACTAAACTTTAAAAATGTTCAAATTCATACTGTACTTTAAAAAAGTGTCACCTTACCTATTTTTGCTTAATTTTGGTTAAAAGTTTAGTGACCCAATTGCACATTGTTAAGTACATTATTTACAAGTATAGTAACCTAATTGAAATATGTCAAAAGATTGGTAACCTAATTAAACACTTTTTGAAAGTACAGTATGAAATTAAACATTTTTAAAGTTTAGTAACCCAGATGAACATTTTTGCAAAGTATAGTGACCTATTTGTGTATTAACCCTTGTAAAAACCTTAAGATTATTGTCCACGTTTACATGGTGTGAAGCAAAAACCATGAGAAACTATCAAATTTGTCGTAGTGTGTGCAAGACTGATAATGACGAGGATGATTTGTTAAGACTTGAAGTCAACTTCTTTTGCCGAAAAAAAAGTTGGTCGGATGTTACTCGATCGGAAAAGATGATCTCCATCTATGTGTACATATACGTGTATATATTTTGCCAACATGGCAGCTCCGTCATGATTACCTAACTCGAAATTAAATTTGAAAGTTTGTTATCTGCGTTCGTAATAAAATAAGTTCGTTACCTAAATCGGTACAAAAATATAAGTTCGTTGCCGATATGCAGTTTAACCCTTAAATTTAATTTACACGTGGCAATATAGTCAGCATGTTTAAATGAGTTGTCATATACACATTAGCATTTTCAAATATTAACCAGTAAAATAAAAATTAGTTGCTGACATCGGAACAAAAGTCAAAAGTTTGTTACCTACATTAGTAATAGATTGGGTACGTTACCTAACTCGGAACAAAAAAATAAGTTCGTTAGCGATCCGTACCTTTAACCCTTAATGATATCTTTAAATAAGTGGCAAAATGAATGGGTCGGGTCATGTCACGGGTCTAGATGTGTTTGGGTCTAACTGGATCCAGGTCTAGATGAGTCATTTAGAAGCATGGGTCTAAACGGGTCCGGGTCAAATGGGTCTCGAGTCGGGTCGACACATTGGGTTGTTACCAAACTTTTTTTTATTTGAGTGAAAAATGAAAATAATGAAATTAGGTGGAAAAAAAATATTTACTTATTAGACCTGTCTGGACCCGTTGATTAATTATTATACAATTAGAGCTTATATTAAATATCCATTTAGACTCATCCAAAAAAAATGAGGGAGACCTAACAAACTCATTCTCTCATATAAATATCAACCAAGTTGACCCACAAATAACCATTTGGTCTAAAATAGTCACTACTAATATTTTATAAGTTTTGACCCCCTAAAACTGAAAAATTAATCAAAATTTTTTCACCCCAATTATTAATTTCTAGCTCCGAATCTGGAGACGATGAAAATTACGTTGCGTATGACAAGAGAGACTCGCTAAAATTCAATGATAGAAAATTTTATGAATCTTTGTGCATAAAAAGTACATAGAACTATACATTATCGATCAACACCCAGTATAATATAGTAATATCTATACTGAGAAAGTGATATTGTATCATATGCAACTGTAGATTATTACCCCGTACGTATATATTTTATAAATTTTGGTTCCTACAAAGTAATAAATGGTAATGGAAATGTAGATGATCAATGAAAGTAACTGGACTTGTAACCGTGGGACCAAACTATATTTAAACACATTATTGTCGTAATAAAGTAACAATTGACAACTCCTGATGTTCTACGACCAAAATAGGCAACACCGAGAATACCCAACAAGACAGGCGTATTAAAAATGCTAATTTTGTCTCATTTATACGGAGTAAGTAGGGTTTTTTACCGAAAAATGAATCAATAGTTTATTTTTTCATTTTCGGGTATCAACTAACTTTTTTGATGAAAAATAAACCACTAATTTAAAATCAATCATTTTCGTGTATATGCTAACATTTGAAACGGTCACCGAGGATTATACAGCTGCGGATTTTTTCTTAAAGATGTATTTTGAATCGATCATAAGCATTTGAATTGATATATAATCATCGACGGTCGTTTCAAATGTTAACATATACACGAAAATGATCAATTTTAAATTAGTTGTTATTTTTTGGTAAAAAAATTAGTTGATACCCGAAAATATAAAAAATGAAACTATTGATTATTTTTCAGAAAAAACCCGAGTAAGTATAGCCTATTTGTATTTGTAAACATATGGACATATGGTAGCTAGGCAATGTCTAAACGGAGAAACATTAATCCTTTTAATGTATTAATGGTTTTTCTTATAGAATAGATTAGAAAAAAATAAATATAAATAAACTTTCATTTTGTAACTCATCGCTAAGGTTGTTACGTGGTAAAGGTGTCCTCGTATTGTTACAAGGACACCCTAGTTTGACGATGTACTGTTGTATATTCATGGACATGGCTAAAAAGCTTTGTAACACCTACGTGTGTTATGAAGCAGGTTCAAAGGAGATTGAAACAACATTCATGAATAATTACTAATATATGAACACATATATTAGATAGGACAAAACCTTTGATCAATAGTAGTGATCTTCTCTGTTTAATGTACATCTTCAATACAACCCCGAATAGCAGCAGATGAAGCCCGGACACGTAATAAGTCTAGCACAGGAAGAGGTTACATGTCTTTATAGGTGTTTACGTGCTCGATTCGCTGCAAGACTCGTACGTAACAACCCCAGGATTGATGCAGACTCAAGTTGCATTTCGTCATCGAATGAATGCAACACAATGTTGTTGGCGGAGCACAAAAACCTCAAGATGACAAGATAGATATGCAAAGCAAAACCGCAACACGCTTATGCTTGAATCACTACAGCATGTGGGTGTATTTCTCTCCGATCAACATGGCTGTCTGGTAACTAATTTATAGGCATAATGTGACAACAAAGGTGGAGATCATGGTATCACCCATGATCAGCTTATTAACTAAAGTAGGATGATGGAGTTAACGGTTGTAACATCACGGTTGTCATCCAAGTTACACCCATATCCTTTTTACCATGCATAAATCCATAATACACCAAGTGATCATATGCAATGCTACACGTACAAATGGTTGATGCATCAACTATGGTTACGCATCAACTATATATCTGTACATCTTAAAAATTGCCAACCTCATTATTATTAATGATTCCAACACGTACATCTAGTAAAAAAGAACTCGCAGTATCCAAGTAACTACAACAATGAAAACATCCTCCATATATTTATTAAAGATTAGAACTTTTTTGTGTAAATATAAAAAGGAGTGACAATATCACGTAATTTTCTTAATGTTTTACTTTTTTATATCATGTGTGAACTTTAATTACACACGTCACAAGTTGTTAAAAGATAGTTAAATCAACAACTATTCGTTTAATTATTTACGAGAAGTATAACCAACGTATTTATATATTATATCAAAAGTTCATGTATTATGAAAATTTACATATATGAAACTCAAATAATATCGACATTGTGAGAAAACAACATGACATTTCTACAAGGGGCGGAGCTAAACGGAAGTAATGGAGGCAGTCGCCCCTCTAAAAATAAAAAATTATCAAAAAAAATAAATTTTTTAAAAGTATTTAATGACAGTTTAGAATTTTGACCCCCTAATGTGATAGAAAGAAAAAAAAATAATTTTTAACCCTCTTTTAAAAATTCCTAACTCCGCTCTTGATTTCTACGATCTTAGCACTCCATCAAACTCATGTTATTTAGCATGCAACTCATGACTTTCTCTTCATTTTGTTCAATTCAGCATCCATCTTGTCGAAAAACTTTCAAACCCTAGTTGCCGACGCTTGCTTCAGCTGCTTTTTTAGACAATATGGTGCGCAAGAAATAAAGTGAACTTCTAAGGTGAATATCTGCTCTTCTATTAGTGAAATCAAGAAGTCTTAATTGGCTTGTTGGTGCAACTAAACTAAATTAATCAAAGTGTTCCCAATGGATAAAAGCAGGGGTGGAGCCGTGGAACCATGTAGAAATTAAGAGTAGCTGTTGATACGTGTCCAATCTCAATATGCAGTGTAATTTATATTGAAAAATAGCATTTTTAGTTGGATTTCTTGTTTGTGCTATGGGTTTAGAAAAATTGGGATAACATTGCTACGGGTCATTCGGAATTCTGAATCCGTCACTGGATAAAAGATAATATCATGTATTTGGTCGCCTAGTTGCTGCTTCTGATCGAGCTGTCAATTGGAGTGGCTTGGGTACGAAGATCGCAATCCGATTGGTTTTGTTTTTATCTATGGTGCTATATATTTTGTGTTCTTACGGCGCTTTGATCTTGTGTCAAACATCACATGTATCCTTATGTTATATATCTTTTATACCTTATCAATATATTTTTCACTTTTACCGTTGAAATATATATAATACGACAAAGGTGAAATTTATTAATTATAGGACTATGCATGAACATTTTTTAAAAAACAGCAAACTATATAAAAGTTAAAGCTAGTAAGATGGTAAGATCGAGATGAAGACTTACAATGATAACGGACTAATGCATGAACATTTACATGTTGGTGTCATCTTATATTTTACACGAGTTAATGATTAATTCATAGCTTATATTTAGTTTTCTTACATTAAATTAAAAAGAATATGTATAGTAGTACTATATATATACGTAGCAAGTTAGCAACATCAGTCGATTTTATATACGAAAAATGCCAAACAAGGACAATTACTAAAAACCCAACTTGTGTATTTCACTTATATATATACATCAAATTTTTTGACGCATACACAAACTTGTATACATTATAATGTGACTATGCAATACTCTCATGCTTAAAATTCGATGTAGGTATCAAAAACTTTGCTATATTTATCATTACTAGCTATATCCCTGTGCGATGCACAGTTTTCGTAAATTCTTGTCAATAACGTAGATATTTTTGATGACATTGATCTCTTCAACATACTTACATAGACGCATAAGAGTGTTACATAAAATGATATTTCCGGTATTCGGAACTCACTTTAGGAACAAAAAGAAAATTGTACTTCCAGTTTATTTTTTCCACTTTGGTACCATATATGAAATATACATGTTTTTCTTTTTTATAGGTCGCTAGTATCTTTCTATATTTTAAAAAAAAATTATTTGAAACATCATTTCGATGATCATATAATATGTCTACAAATACAAAATGATATTTTTTGGATGATTAACAAGTATAAAGTTAGAGTTAAATCCTCACGGATGAATACAGTTGTCTTGTATAGATGTCTAGCTATTACTCTTTCCCACATAAACAATCACGTTTTTACCGGCCTAGTTAAACCTAATGCCAAACATATTGCTTGTTAATATAAAGCTAAATATCGTGACTTGTGTCATTACCAAATCACTTATATTAACACAATACAAAGTAACAACTTGTATATATATGTTTTTCTTCGTCACAATCCATCCATGTTGATGATAAAAAATTTATTTGAGACATTGATATTTATCTTTTTTTAAATGTTATCAGTACAAAATACATATTGTTATATTATATTTTGGTACCAAAGCGGAATATATAACACCTCACAATTTAAGTCATTTTTTTTATATAATTCGGAAGCGTAAATCCCATTTATATAATATATACATACATGATATCAAACCATATCAAAATATCACAACTTAAAAGTATTAAGTATAGTTACAACGTTAAAGTATCAGATGGGTGAAATTTAAACAAAATCTATTAATATTATCAAAATGATCAGAGTATCTAGTTGTCAAACATTTCTTCAAATATCCATAACTTGCCCAACTATTCCAAAAGTTTAACCTGCAAGAGTATTGTGGGAGATTAGCACAAAGCTAAGTGAGTAAACTAAGTCTAACAATCTAACTTAGCATAACAATCAATTCGCAACAATCAACTATAAGAAACAATCAAAACAGAGGACCGGTGGTTCTTGAGGCGTCCTCAGTCCGCAGTGACCCTCCAAGAACACTTAATAATCAACTGCAGGCCAATACAGAGATTTTACCGATAGTTTATTGCTATCTTTAATTAATATGGGCTAATTCACAACGAATGTTCATCCAACCCATAAAGATTAACCTATAGCAACTAAACCCAATATAATTGACCTCTATCATTCCAACCTATCATGGAATTATTCACTAGCAATCAATTAATCCATCAATCAACAAGTTCAATCAATAATTCTATCATTAACTTATCAATAAATCAATCAATACTATCAACTTAAGATTGATGTAACTAACTGTTAACACCAAAATTAAACTGTGAGAATCAGTCCACTCACCTGTCGCATTTCAAACTCCAAACTCAAAGGTCTAATTTTATTGAGTCTTCGTTGTATCTGAAACACACAAGAAATTTCGAGTCAAACTTCATATCATATTGTTTATAACTTAATATTAACAATCAAGCATATAATAAGTTATATAACCACAATGTACAAGCTAAATCACATTATGCAGTTTAAATCAAAAACATGTTATCACCCAATATAAATCCACCGGATTCTAAATGAATCCGCCAGATTCAGATAGAATCCACCGGATTCCAGACATTTTTCAGATTCATAATTGGGACAGAACTTAAATAGAGAATCCGGTTGAGGAATCCACCCGAATTCAAGATGAATCCGTCGGATTCAAGATGAATCCGCCGGATTCCCACTGTCTTCCAGACCTGTGCAGTTCACAATTTTCTGCAACTTTCCATACGAACCAAAAACCACAAAATCGACCAAACTCAGTTATGTACTCAACTTTTCACCAATTTTTGACCATAATAACATCTAATAACATCATATAACAAGGTTTCAATCATCAAATCATCACAATTCACCCAAAATTACGCATAACCTAACTCATTCATATTCAAACTTAATTTCAAGAAATCTAGCAATTTCTTCATGTAATCATCACCAAATCAGTTTGTAAAGTATATATACATATCATTAAATATGAATTCTATCATATACACTAAAATCACATAGCTTCAACTTAACATCAATTACAAACTTAAATAACCATCAATAAAATACTTACAAAGATGAAGAACAAGAAGAAACTTAAGATGGTGATGAGCTTAAGAATTTTATCATCAATTTTGTATAATCTTCACTAGCTTATGTATTGATTTTAGTTTGGGAAGGGTTTTTGAGATACAAAATGAAGAACACAAGAAAAGGGAAAAATTAGGTCGGCCTCCACTCATTTTATTAAACCGACACATTTAACTCACAGTATAATATTATACCCCTTTTAAATCTATTGTCTGGAACCTAAATTTCAAATGCGAGAAAATTATTTTATTTTACCGTCACCTAAGTTTATTTAAAACAAACAATATTTCACTAGTCACAATATTTCCTGAAACTTATTTTCTTATTAATTTTACAATCAAACATATATAACAATATAAATTACATATAAAATTAAGGAAAATACCTGTTTCTCCTAAGCCGAATTAGAAGATGTTACAGAATAGTACCACTTTAGTTGTATTGATACCGGAATTATACCTGTATCATCCTGCTTTAAACGGTTTGGTATTCGATACTCACTTTATGGTAAAAAGGATAACCAGTATGCTTTGGTACTTGTTATGTCCGATGCCTACTCGTATTCTGATGATAAAAAGTTGATATATTGCATTGTTAATCAAAATTATATCCATCAAAACCTCGATACAAACAAAATGTCTACAACGACTTGTTTATTTTGTAGATAATTCAAATTTACTTATCATTATTATGACAAGAATTAAAATAAGAAAATCGATACAAATATCTTACAAAATCATCATTACAAAAATTATTAAAACACTAACGAAAACAAAAAGATATATTCGGTAGCAATATGATGTATTCCTACAATTTTCAGGACTAACCAAAACTTCAGTTAACAATAGTATTGAAATATTATTGTGTTTGTTCATATACTGCAAATAATTCATATGTTGATAAAACATTAAAATTAACCACCAACAAAAATAAATGGTTTTCACTCACAGTTATACCAACTTAGGAATTTAACTTGTGAGGAGCTTTATCCATGTGATAAATTTTCTATACCTCAAATCTCAAAATCTTAATTAAACAGATTAAGGATTATAAGAGAAGTGGTCATTTAAAGAGAATGAGGAGAAGATTTATTTGTGGCCTTTGGATGATCTTTTTGATTGGATCAATAGTTAAAAGAGATGGCAAAATTAAGGGTATTAGTTAACAAAAAAAAAATAACATTAAATTTCACCCCACACCCCCTTCCACTATTTAGATTATTACAATTTAACTCATCCACTTTATTTTCTTCCCCCTTCTACCTTCTTCTTCCCCCAACCCCACCTACCACCACCCCACCACCCCCACCACCTGCTGTCACCAGCCGCCGTCAGATTCCGGCCGCCGTCAGCTGCCGCAGATTCTGACCGCCGGATTATTATTTTTTTCAATTTTTTTTTTAAATTTTCTTTTTTCAAATTTTTTTTTTCAAATTGTTTTTTTAAACTTTTATTTTTTCATAAATTTTTTATTATGTATCATATTCCTATTCCTACTACATTTCTAATAAAACTATACGTTTTTTACTACATTTTGAATAAGACTATACATTTTTTTCACTGCATTTTGTATATTATTGTTAATTAACTAAAATTTTTATATATTTTACCGCATCTTCTATACCTGACGTCAACAAAATACCGTACAAATGGATAATATATATAATATAAAATGCAGTAAAAAATGAACAATATGTCCTAAATGAGGTATATGCAAAATGTAGTAAAAACAATAATATGTAGTATACTTTAATACAAAATGCAGTACAAATAAATAATATGTATAATACAAAATGCAAATGATTCAATAGATGATATATGTAGACCGGCCCTAAATACAACAAGTTGCACGTGCGTATTAAAAGTTATAACTTAATTAATGACATGACATGATAAACAACCAAACTAATTAACCAATATAAACCGACACATCTAAATCCATCTTTACACTGAATTAATTAAGATGTAATCCGTTACTAGTACTAATACTAATTAAGTTAATTACTAATTCTATAAACAACATATATATGTTGCCCTAGCTAGTTATGAAGTACCAAACTCAGAAGACAAAAGTGATGGAAAACCCTAAAAAATCTGTGGAGTAAGAATCATATCTTCCATATTAATAACTTGATCTTCCAAACCACTAAATAACATTGATTTGTATAATCAAATATCAGAGTAGGCTTGGTCAAACATTCCGTCCCAAACAACTTTTTGACAATCCCGTTATATCAAAACCATAACCTGCAAGAAGTGGGGTGGTGGGGTTAGCATAACGCTAAGTGAGAGAATACATAACCAACAGCCTAACTTAGCATAACAACTTTGTTTACAATAATTAATCGTAAACAAAAGCATCAAATAGATCGATGGTTCTTGGGGAAACCTTCAGCCAAGAATACCAACAGTACACATAATATCAATGAGATAACATCTCAATACACAACATATCAATGAGGATCGGTGGCTCTGGAGATATCATAATACCCGAGGATTCTCCCAGAACACTTACCCAACAATCTGTATGGCCAATACAGAATAGACCGATAGCTTGGTACTAATCTCATACGACCTAATTTCCTATTAACGATAAGTACAAGGAAATTCCTGTCGTCATCAATAGTAACCAAGCTCAACCAACCAACAAGTTGACCTCAATACTGATGCCCGAAGGCCAACTATCAAGTGATCACATATTCAATCAAGTCAACATATCAGACTAACCAGTCTATCAACAGTATTATTACTATCAAACCAACTCTATCATGGCAATTCAAAAGCAGTAATAATACGATTACCCGTTGTAACCAAACCTGTTACAACTAAATCACACTGAGGATTAGAATCCACTCACCGACACCTCAGTTGTCCACTCAGTAGTCTAATGTCACTGAGTCTTTCTCCATATCTGAGAATACAATATAAATAACACAAGTTAGTCATTTGTCTCAAATTCTATATAACATCGTATCAATAGATTTACGCCAACAAATCTAAATTACTCAATTCACATGAATTAGCACAATTACCACAATTATTAATATGTTAACACATTTAGTAACTAAAATCTTCATAGTTACTAATCACTATTATCTTTAGTATTTACAACATAATACTACAATGTAAACAACATGATATTTAACTCGATCAAGTGTTCTAATTAGTAACCAATACCAATTTCATTATATAAGTCATCAAATCATCATAATCTCTATAATTCTCAAGAACACTTTAATTAATTTATAACTTTTAACTTAAATAATGGTTATCATCATTATTAATCAACACTTATCAATGTATACATCATTATTTCAAGCTTTAAAACCATTATTCATGAATAATCACTCAAACCCCTAACTTTCTTCATAAACAAATATCAAATTCTTCATTTCTATGTTAGGGCTTTACCTATAATCATGGATTAACTATCAACTAACAACTATATCATCATTTCAAGCTTCAATTTTACATCAATCATACTAATTTTATCTAATACACAAAAACCCAATTTCTAGGGTTTATATAAATCAAGAAATCAACACTTACAAGATGATTAGAATGATAAGGAGATGATTTAATTACGTTTTTGAAGCTTAATTCAAAGTTCCTTAGCTTCAATTTCACTCCAAGACTTGTTTTGCAAATTACCAATCATCCCTGTGGTTTAATACGTGCGACTAGGAGAAGAACACAACAATCAAATGTGAATTAGTTCAGAAATTTTGATGATTGTTGATGAATTAGGGTTTATGATTTTTCTCTCCCGATGTATCGATCTCTCTGGAATGTTTTGGATATTTCATACGTATTAAACACATATATTAGATAATATGTGTACTAGTTTTGTCCCCTTTTACATCTATTGTCTGGAACTTAAAAACCATTTGCGGGGAAACATTATTTTATTTTACTGTCAACTGAATTAAATTAAAACAGTTAATAATTTATTAACCACAATAAATTATTTGACTCTTTTACCCATTTATTTTCAATTACCAATTTACAATATTTCCTAACATTTCAATTAACCATTTCAAGTCAGGAAATAATAATAAAATACTGGACCCGTAAAGTGGATGTTACAGCTGCCGCCGGATTCCGACCGCAGGATTATTATTTTTTTCAAATTATTTTTTTCAAAATTTTTTTTAAACTTTTTTTTTCATAAATTTTTTATTATGTATCATATTCCTATTCCTACTACATTTCTAATAAAACTATACGTTTTTTACTACATTTTGAATAAAACTATACATTTTTTCACTGCATTTTGTATATTATTGTTAATTAACTAAAACTTTTATATATTTTACCGCATCTTCTATACCTGACGTCAACAAAATACCGTACAAATGGATAATATATATAATATAAAATGCAGTAAAAAATGAACAATATGTCCTAAATGAAGTATATGCAAAATGTAGTAAAAACAACAATATATAGTATATTTTAATACAAAATGCAGTACAAATAGATAATATGTATAATATAAAATGCAAATGATTCGATAGATGATTCGATAGATGATATATGTAGACCGGCCCTAAATACAACAAGTTGCACGCGCGTATTAAAAGTTATAACTTAATTAATGACATGACATGATAAACAACCAAACTAATTAACCAATATAAACCGACACATCTAAATCCATCTTTACACTGAATTAATTAAGATGTAATCCGTTACTAGTACTAATACTAATTAATTACTAATTCTATAAACAACATATATATGTTGCCCTAGCTAGTTATGAAGTACCAAACTCAGAAGACAAAAGTGATGGAAAACCCTCAAATATCTGTGGAGTAAGAATCATATCTTCCATATTAATAACTTGATCTTCTCGAAAACTCGATTCACAATTAGAATTATCGACTCCATTAGTATATCGTGCATCTAAACTTGTACCATGATCATCTTGCCATTTCTCTAGTCGTTGTTCTTCTTCTTTTTTGTTATAATTATGTTTCTTCATGGTATCGATGAGTTGATCATACGGTGGTGGGGACGAGGTGGCATATCTGCCGGTGAATTGTTGAACCACTGCACGGAATTCAGATGGTGTGGCCTTGATCTTCATAGGGTTAGAGATGTAAACAACTTTAACTGGTTTTTTCTTGTTGGATTTTGTTGGTCTTTTTTCGTGTTTTTGAGTTGCTTGTTTATCCATTTTTGTTCAAGATATAATTTGAAAAATTAAGTAGAAAGAAAGACACGGATGATAATGGCAAGTTTAATGTGATCTCTGGTTGGTATAGTGAGAAGGGGAAATATGTGAACGAGAGATAGAGATGGGGTTCTAATCATCCAACCTCATATTTATAGGGAAATACACACGTATCATTAATCGCAATGGTAAACGACGTTGATAATCTAAATGAAAATAAATCGCGATGGTAAACGTTGATAATCTAACTGAAAATAAATCGCGATAGTAAACGTTGATGATAAAACTGAAAATCGATCCGCACTGTCACATTTCTAAAGTCGTAACATGTGAGTAGACGTCAAGACTGACTCAACGCCCCGTTAAAAAAATTCTATTGTCATGCAATAATTGAAGATACGATGTAGTGGTTACCGATTATTGATACCTACACAAGTTTTATGTTTTACGATAACCTATAGTAGATTATAGATTATTTGAAGTTAAAGAATAATGATATGTTCGTGTGATCTTAAATTACAGTACTAATAAGAGCTTAAATAACCTAAATAGAATATCATATTTATTACTATTTTATTATAATTATATTTATTTCGCATGGTGGTGAATTTATCGACTCCAACTTCTTCTAAAATGTATACTGACGGATGGTGGTGGTGGTGGATGGACAATGACGAGCTTGAAAATATTGTTGGGGGGCAAAATCATTTGACTAAATAAGTTGTACTAACACATAAAACATCAAAATTTTATTATGCTAAACATGTTGAAAATTAAATTTGTAACCTTTTCCTAAATTGGTAACTATGAATATATGTATGTTTAGCTATACATTCATATAAATAAACAAATTCACATATATATATGATAGTTAAATAGTTAAACGGGTTAAAAGTGTTATTGTAATCTTTATTGTCTTGTCTAATATCAATGAGAATTTGAAAAGGTTAAAATTTACAGGAAAGTGAACACAATGGGACTTAAACCTTCACCAAATTTATTAAAAAAACTTGGTAAATCAAAACAATAACAACTTATCCAATTCAACATGTATAATAGTACATGTAAAACTAGTATATACATACGTCTAATAACTCAAATTAACATAAATTTACTCGACGTGTAATAATTGTTACCAAATGTTAAAAATATAAGAGCGATGATATTTTTACATTAAAGTACGTTTTTGTGTATGCACTACAAAGTGATCACTTCATCAACGCATAGCGTATAAAACCTAGCTTAACGCATTTACATATTTACCGAAGAACGCTTGGCTTACCAGTATGTAAGTTGTACATCTACCTAGTAATTGTGAGTTTATTCCTCATGAGAGGCGGCATAAATCATGTAAATATTTGTAGTTCTCTGTATAATGTGTGGGATAGTTTAGAAAAGAAACCTTAATACCTTCTAGAAAAAGAGAAAAAAAAAACTTAATACATTTTGTGTGGTGAATGTATAAAAATAGATGTTCAAAATGTACTACACAATACGTATCATATCATTGTTTATCAAAAAAACTATATAAAGCAATTAAAAATGCATATATTGACACCATATAATATAACATGTGGGGTCGATCGACTTCATTAATTTTGAATTTGGCATTAAATATACGTGACGTACCCTTGAAATAACCGATAATCATCAATATATGTGCTAGCTAGAAGCCTAATTGTTATAGAAGTCAAACTACTCGTATGTCTAACAACTTTACTTAAATAGTTGTGCGTGAGTAATAAGAAATTTTCAAGCCTAAGAATAAAACAAATAAACAGAAAGAATTTATACAATAAGCATATTTCTTAGATATAGCCTTATAATTGTTCATGGAAGAAAAACTTGACAAGTGCTATAATAACGATTCTCATGTTATAACGGTTGATATTATAAGTTGCAAAATGAATGGGTCGAGTTACGAGTCTAGATGGGTTTGAGTCTAAATGGATCATTTGAAAGGATGAGTCTAAATGAGTCCGAGTAAATTGGGCTCAGGTCGGATTGACCCATCGGGTTTTCACCAAACTTTTTTTTATTTGAGTGAAAAATGAAAAAAAATGAAATGAAGTGGGGAAAAAAAATACCCGCTAGACCCGTCTAAATCCGTTGGTTAATTGTTACACACTCAGATGTTATATTGAAAAACTCAATTAGACTCATCCAAAAAATGGGGAGGAAACCCAACAAACTCATCACCTCCTAAATATTAACCAAATTAACTTATAATATCCAATGAGTCTAAAATTGTCACCTCTAATTGATATATATACATCATCATGCTGAAATGATGAATCCAACTTTTTGATAAGTCAACTATCAATATATATAATTTATATATACAATACAACTTTATAATACACATCGTGGTAGCATACCCAATGAAAGCTTTTTACAAAGCTTTTTATTAAAATTGGTGTAAGAGCTTTTTTGGAAAAGCTTTAGAAAAAGCTATAACTCCATTGAAGAAAAACTTTTAATTCATTCAAATTCTATAAAAAGTATATATTTCTTAAAAGTTATAGCTTCAATGATTTAAGATTTATCAAGTCTTTACAATCTCTCTCTTGCATATTATATTGAAAATAATTGATGAAAAACTTTTTGTTGTTGGATTAAAAGCTTTTTTAAAAAAGCTTTTGAAGAAAAGCTATAGAAAAAAACTTGTAAAATTGATCATTAGAGATGCTCTAATTTATGGAAAATGATGATAGAAATATTGTCAGAGTGACATAGTTATGAAAATATCGTCATAGTTATAAATAACTTTTCATGAATAATAGTAATAAATAAATATATCTGTCGCTGTGGATGGGTCACCTTTGATTGTACATGGAAGAATTTTAGGGTTGTACATATTTTCTAATTTCTAGTGTTGTAGTAATATTTAATTGATTGATGTGTGAATAAAAAAAGCGGTATTGTGTTACCGTCTGTTAATAGTTAATATTTGACCTTCTCATTAGTTTACGAAAATAAAACTAGTTAAATAAATTCGATCTCTTGTTAGCATGTACCATTTAATTTGTAATAGATATGGTATTCACTATGCACGTATATACGTACGTACCGGCGGCTAAGTTTTAATTTTGTCGTTCTTCTTTTATTAGTGCGTTTGATTTTGTCAGAGCATTTGGTTATCCTTTTGTGGCCAAAATGCATTAAATGACAAATTCAGGTTCGACATATATATATATATATATATATATATATATATATATATATATATATATATATTTTATACCAGCAGCAAGTTGAGGAGATCACAGACATAACAATTTAAGTTTTAAGACCGTTCCCATCCATAACTAAAATTATACAGTATATATTTAATTGAGTCACGATCGTTATATCAGTTTTTTCAAAACTGTGACGAACCTCTATCATCAATGATATGTTACTTTAACTTTTAAGTCCCACCTTTACCAATGTATTTACACTTATACAAATACAAAAATCGACGAACGTCAGTTTTCCGACGAAACCAACCGACGAACGGTACCATTTGTGTCGGTTGGACCAACGCTCGGAATGGGAGCCGTCTAATGTATTTTACGTACGTATGTTTTATGATAATTGTGTTCTTGCAAGGCTTCAAGCTACTTGTTATGTCATATATCCACCAAAATAAAACAATCTTTTTGTTCATATTATATAATGTCTATGTTTTATTAAATTTACAAGATGATTACCTATTACTTGGAGTTGGTTCTGGTGTCGAATGGGCTGGACGACAGATTAGGACATAAAAAACTTTATGATCGTCGATTGGGTAATTATAGACAGCGATGAAAGATTTTAGGTATCAATTGACAAAAATGTCGTCTCCTTGTTCGCAATCGTGGATTGTCCTAGATTGATAAAGAAAAGTTCAAATGTGCAACAAATTGCTCATTCTCAACACGAATCTAGGTTTTCTTAAGATAATAATTAATAAAAAATAATGTTGAAGAAAATGAATAGTACGAGTATTCGATCTTTATATTTCCCTAATAATGAAGTTTGTTACATTAATTTTCTTGATGTTAGAATTAGTGGTTTAGATTAAACATGTTTACTTCTAACTTTTTAAAAAGTAAAACTTTGATGATTAAAACATTACTAAAATCGGTGTTAATGAGTTTCGTCACTTCCTTTCGTCGGTTCCTTTCATCCTCAAGGCGACGAAATGACGAAATGTGGGCCCCAACTTGTATTTAATTGCTTCTTATTTTTGTTTAGTGCATGTAAATATAGGTATATTGGTAAGTGTGAGGTTCAAAATATGAAGTAATGAAATCATAATCTTGTGTCTGTCTTTCGTCGGTTTTTGATATGCTAATGTGACGCAACTGACGAATAAAGTGACGAAATAACTGTCGGGAGCGCTCTAACACTTACAAAAATTACTTTTATATCATTTCATCCACTCTATCAAAACATCTAGCTAAGATGAACAACATGCTATTACTCGATCTATTAGATATTTAGATGTTACATATAAAATGGCTCATTTGAGTGTGTGTTTAAAGGGTAAGGCACATTTTATTTTATTTGTATATATTTCTTTGAGAAATTCATAAAAATGAAAAAAATGAAAAATAATTCACATTGATATACTTCTGTTAGGTGCAAGAGGAGGTTAATAATGTACGGAGTATTTGCTACAGTAGTATTCTACATTTTTACTGTATGATTTTGGGGTAATCAATACCCATGTTTTTATCGTACGAATTATGGACCCGAGTAAAGTAGCGACTGTCCAATTGAAGTGGGGTAGAAAGACGGTAGGAGTAATTAATATTGGGCAGAGAGATCATATACAAACGTTTTTTCTATTTTTAACATTTTACTTGTGCTATACACTTGATTTTAGTAAATCTTCTACTCTTAAGAGCATCTTTAATGCATTAAACATTTTAAAGTTTAATGCATTGTTACGTCACTGACACATTAATATCTCACACTTTTACATAAAATTTTACAGTGCATTAAACCTTACTAATTCATTAGACCGCCAACTCATCGTACTATATTTAACTCCTTACTACTAATTTGTATAAATGTGATATATATATATATATATATATATACACTTGGGATCCTGTGAGAACATAAAGATTACGTGAGAATGGTGAGAACAGATCCTAGCCATCCATTTTTTCATCAAAAAACTTGATTTTAGAGGTGACAATTTTGTAATTATTCTGAAGTTTGATTTTGAAAGGTTCACATAAGGGTTGTTGAGTGAAGTTTATTTTTTTTTATTCACAAAATTTTTAACATGATGAAGTTTTATTGATTTTTTGTTAACAACTAATTTGAAGTAGTTAATCAATGTGTATATGTGTGTTATATAAAAAATCAAATATTATATAAAATGATTAGATAATAAAACAAAATTTTGATAAAACGATTTAGTACCTTTTGGTTGCATTTCATTTCAGTATTATATATAACAAACTCTAATATAATAAAAAGTTCCAGCTTGAATATATAAAATTTAAACTTTGAATTGTATCATACACGAAAATATAAATATATGGGGTGAGAATTATAGTTAAGGGACATATATTGTCAATGTAAAATATAAAACCATGACACATTTATCAAAATAGTGGGTTGGCCCACCAATAACCATGTTAAGATGAGTATGTATAGAATTAGACGGAGCTTTGGACGTGTTAATACGTGGATAACTCACAGTGGGTTAAATTGTACACTTGGCAAATATAGGGATTTCATTCGACGCTCCATTCGACGTATTTTTTTAGACCGCTGTCATCAATTTCGCCGGTTTCTTTCTTTTGTTACGATCCCATTGGCACTGCTTGTGCGGTTGGCTCATCACTTTTCATTCATCGGCTAACCAAAGAAAGGAATATATGAGGTTTTCGTGCGGGTCCAACTTATATTTAATTTATTGTTATTTTTTGATTAATATATGTAAATATAGGTATATCAGTAAATGTGAGACCCAAAAATTGAAGAGATGAAACCACCATTAGCACCATTGTTTCTTTCTTTCGTCAATTTCTGGTGTGTTGATGTAGCACAACTGAAGAAAGAAGTGACGAAACAACAATAGGAGTGGTCTCAAAGATTGTATACTTTATTTTTTTTTAAAACGTAGTTTGATGAAAGTTAGTGTATATTATTATTTGATTACGATGTATTATGCTTAAGAAAAATAGTATGGTTAAAAGTTTCTGTAACTTTGTAATTTAAAAAGAGTCTGTAAATTCGATTTACGAAAGGTTATAAGATTTTATTTAATGTATTATAAGAAAATTATTTGTTCATAGTACATATAATTGCACGGATCATCACATGCAACAACGTATAAAACAGATTCCTCTTTGAGTTAGTAAATTGAATGTGCAATTATTTAAGGGTAAGGTTATGTTTGGGTTAGAGATGTCGATCTAGCTTCTATGTACTAGTTTTCAAGTTGGAGTCATGTGGAGGGTTAATATTTCACGAAGAAAATTGACAATAATGTATCGTCATATAAACTTGTTTTAAGGTAAAGCTTTCTTTAAGAAAATTGGCATTGTGCCCCTCTAACACGAGTGGTAATGGAAAAACACTATTAATGAATAGTGAATTTTTTTTGTTTCTACTATTATATAGGTAGTAAAAAAAAAAAAATCTTAACCTGAACTTATTATATAGATAGTTATAAATATTATTTAAGTTTAATTTTTTTTATTTTTTATAGATCACTTTAATTTACTTATAACTTTTAATACTTATATGTTTTGTAAATTGCATTGTATATTAATCAATCACTAAACTCGATATGACAAAATAAACAGATATTTATATTTTTTATTCTTCATGTTGAGTGTTATTTATATTTGATCATTAAACAAATTTAAAGTAATTTTATATTTAACAATTAAAATTATAACATCTAATTCTAAAGTAAATACTGTAAATGTAATATAGATAGTTACGAATATTATTTTAGTTTAAAGTTTTTAGTTTTTTATTGATCTCTTTATTTTTCTTATACTTTTGATACTTATATGTTCTATAAATTGCATTGTATATTAATCAATCAATCGCTAAAATAGATATGACACAATAAAAAGAATCTTACAAGTTTTTTTTTTCATGTTGACTGTTATTTATATTTGATCATTTAACAAATTTAAACTAATTTTATATTCAACAAACAAAAATATAAAATATAATTCTAAAGTAGAGACTGTAAATGTATTTTTATTGTCGCGCCATCATTTGAAAATACTCGAATTTTAGTAACTATAGTTCACTGACTTTTAATTCGCATATATACCAAATTATGTAATAAATTAATATGAGCATTTTTGTTCCGCCGCAACACGCGGAGTAAAATTTACTCGTTTGGACATATATTTTACGGTTAGAAAGTTCAAGATTGTATTGAATGAGTTTTTTTCATCCGTGCGTTGCTGCGGGGTTCTATATACATTTTTTGATGTTTGAGGATGATACTTCTTTATGCCAGTCGTTATCAGTTATACTTGTACAAATGTAAATATTATAAAACTGTTGTCAAATAACCTAAAAAGGCATTAAATTTGACTCATTTAATTCGAATAATTGATATTTGTAGGAAATATATTTTAATCAAATAATGGATTCAACTTCGGGGTTTTTCTCAAATCTTTAGTAAAAACTTAAATTTAATTTGTTAAAACATATAAGAATAATATAATAAACTATTAATATAGTTGACTTACTATTGTTTTTGTTCTATGTGCGGGTTTATATTAGAAATTACATATGACTCGTAAGATATATTTAGCTAATTAATATGGAGTAAAAAAATACAGATTTCTTAGTGGTCAAAATAATCATCTATTTAATATGATAAAACTTTAAAATTTGATTACGCCTATTTTTTCAATATTTAATGATGTCATTAAGTGAATTTAAGTTTGAATATTGTGAATAATTTTTTTTATACAAATAATTTATAGGTGCATGCGACATATAAAATGTCACATATCAATATATATCAAACACGAATAAACAAGCAAAATATTTTTCTTTATCAAAGGCATGTTTTCAAGAGCTTTAGTTTTAATCTCTTGGTTCAATCTCTTTATTAACTTTTTTTTATAAAATAACTAATAATCCTTCATGTTATTCATATTCTGTTTAACTTACGACGTAGACCATATATTTTCATGACACTTAACGTTTAAATTTAGTAACTTTATTAGTAAAGATCCGTTCTCAAACAATGATAATATCTTTTTAGATGTTAATGTATACTTTCTTTGTAGAAATAATATAACTTTTTAACATTTCCATGAAATACTTATTGATGAATAAGGTAAGTGTCTTTCACTTTAAATATTAGATTGACTCTTTTAATAGAGTATTACTTTTAGGTTATATATAAATATACATGCATAGGTAGTATATGTTATAATATACATTATAAACTATACAATTGAATACTATATAACTTTTTAATATTTCCATGAAATACTTATTTGAATAATGTAAGTATTTTTCACTTTAAATATTAGATTGACTCTTTTAATATTATTTTTAGGTTATATATAAATATACATGCATAGGTAGCATATATTATAATATATATTATAAACTATACAATTTAATGCTTATTTTATGTATTGAAATGAGTCACAATAGTAGCATGAGTTGCAGTAGGTTATAAATAGTACAATCACCTTTGGTGATTGTATGTGTTTAAATAGTAACATGAGTTGCAATAGGTTATAAATAGTATAATCACTTTTGGTGATTGTATGTGTTTAGATTATACACATTTTATTATTGTATTATTGTATGAATTATGTATTGAAGTTGTAAAACTATTTATTAGCTGTATATCTTTTACCTAGTATACATAAGTTGACATTTTCTTTGTAAATATGATAATAGCATGTTAAATGTGTTTTAAGTAAATTGCAATTTTCATTAGCATGAAAATTAATAATTGTATTGGGAAATTAAATATTACGGAGTGATAAGTTATAAATTATCGCACAATAATAATAGAAGAGATCTACTTTTTGCACGCCTCTATTTACTATGTGAACGCCCCTATACCTATTAAATAGTCATTTTTTTCTTGTCTTTTACTAGAATTCCTAATTGTACACCCTATTAATTGTTAAAACAACTTTTGTTTTTCGTTCTTAGTGCTTTTCTTTTTGTTTTATAATGTTTTTAATAGATAATTTTTATAGGAAAATATTCTTTTATAACAAAACTGACAAAAAAAAAAAGATTGAAAGAATTACAGTATTTTGAAGTGTGCATTTAGAATTTCGCTAATACAAATTACTTTTTTTAAGTCGTGATTTCGACGCTATATTTAGTATGTCACTATTTCACGAGGGTCAAATTCATCGTCATACAAACTTGATCTACGAACTCTCTAAAGAAAGTTGTGCGACCCTAAAAAATATATAGTTATGAATAACTTTTCATTAATTCAAACCGAGATTACGTAAAGTGTGAAGTGTCCTTGATGGTTATATTGTGTTGCATAAGTCATGTTTACATATTGAAGATGACATCACAAATTCTTTTAACCCATTTTTCCCCACCAAACGTCCCTTACCATTTATATTTATTGTCATTTCTATTAAACACTCAATTAAATGCGTCACATGACTATCTGCTTTTTGATGATTTGAAAAACAACTAGGTGAGCATCCGTTCCTGAAATCCCGATCCCATATTGATACCGTATCGATACCGTATAAAACTGGTATCAACCGACTTCAAATGATCTGATATTCGGTATTCACTTTAGTGTCATAAAGATAACCAGTATCAACCAGTTTAGTACCGGTGTTTTCCCACTTGTTCCGCTTTGGTACCATATTTGAAACACATATATTTTTCTTTGTTATAGGTTGGTAGGTTCTTTTTGATATTTTAAAAAGATTTAATTGAAACCTCATTTCTTTGATCATATAATATGTCTATGAATACAAAAATTATATTTTTTAGGTGATTAAAAATTATAAAAATCGAGTTATACCCTCGTGTATGTATACAATTGTAATTTTATAGATGTCTAGCTAGTACTCTTTCCACACAAACAAGCTAGTACTCTTTGCCACACAAACAATCGCATTTGTAACACCCTAGTTAAATCGAATTTCAAACATACTGCTTGTTAATATAAAGGTAAGGATCGTGACTTGTGTCATTACGTAATCATTTAACATGGTACAATGACGTTTTATATATTTGTTTTTCTTCGTCAATATTCATCTATGTCACTTAATGATGATTTTTTATTTGAGATTCATTGATATTTATCTTGATTGAATTTTATCGAGTACAAAATATATAGATATGTTTACCTATTATTTTACTATTTTTGTGGTACCAAAGATGTATAATACAATTTTACTCGTACCGGTACCATAAGTGTATTGGTACCGTCCCATTTTAAACGATCTAGTATTTACTACTCACTTTAGGGCCTAAAAAATTACCGATACCAACCGGTACGATACGATTCAATACCAGTTCCGTACCATGCTCACCCCTACAAATAACAATCACTTATTTTTAACATTATCGCTGGTGGTAATGCGTGATGTCGATACAACAAAGTCTCAATTGGAACCTCTTTTATCTAAACATTTTGAAGGGAAACAAAGAAGAAGACCCAAAACCATTACCGAGATGACCCAACTAATTCGCGCACATCTAAGATAAAACTCGTCATCCCAACTAACCTAAACAAATAACCCTCTTTCATTCACCCTCTTAAACTACAATAATTATAATTTTATAGATTTGGTGAGAATGTTGAAGATGTTTGTGTATATATCAGAAAGGTTACAAACCTTCAAATAAAAAGAATCCGAAATTTTAAAAAAGAAAAAGTATATAATAGTGATATTTTACCCAAATTGTCATATGATGATATGACAAATGCAAGTCCGTTTGCTTTTAGTAATAGACTATTTATGGTGGTGAGCTAAAATTACAGTATAATGAAAATCAGAAGTACAGCACCCTCAAGGTGGGTATGATGGAAGCCAAATTCATTGGGTATCAACTTCATTCCCTCAAACACTATGAGCTATACAATGTTGTGCTTGAAGTTGTATAATTAAGTTGATTGGAACCTAAATGTAACTTGTGTGTGAAACCGTAGCAATAGCTATTAACAAAAGCGAGAGGGTAGTTTCAAGTTTTAACTGTCAACTAGTTTTTTACTCATAAAATTCATCCAAACAGTTAAAAGTTTTGGTTGAAGTACCGATAGATGATTCTTGACACCTAAAATAAGAAACTGTAAAAAAAAAAAAAAAAAAAAAAAGTCACCAAAATCATAGTAATATTCAAGGTGCACCTTCTGGACCTGACCTAGTTAGTGGTGTCACCATCAGAAACATCCATGGAAACTTGATTTGTAGCCTTCGTGGTTCTAATCATACCATCATCACTCCATTTGTTGAACCCGTTTTCAAGAGCTTCCCGCATCCATGCATGTCTGCAACACTGAATGGCTTCGGGTATCGTCACCCAACTTCTGACCCGACGACTCTGTTCGGGCCATGAGTCAAGCTCCTCCTTCACAAATAATGCAAACATTGCAGCCCGACACCTGCCTTCTGGGCTAAACTCATCTTGTAG
Organism: Pseudognaphalium luteoalbum; assembly: GCA_963422505.1. NCBI lineage: Eukaryota > Viridiplantae > Streptophyta > Magnoliopsida > Asterales > Asteraceae > Pseudognaphalium > Pseudognaphalium luteoalbum. The sequence continues at coordinate 97,580,472 of OY730198.1, forward strand.
TGTTTTACTTTTGAAATGGTAGTGCCCCAGAAAATGCTGGAATATATGATACCGTTAAATAGATTATGATAAAGGAGGTTAAACGAATGTAGAGGTAATGAGCAAAACAACATATAGAAGGGCATCATATGCCACATTGTAATGAAAATTTGCGAACACGACCAACAAATTATAAATTTTAAGCATATTTGACATTGAGCTTTCCACAAAATAAACATTAATGGCTTTTAAGGGTTCTACAGTTCATTCTACTAACACTAATTTCTGCTTATAATGATTCAATATCACAAACTCATTTTCAAAATGAATATGATGACATAAACACACTGTTACCAGTCAATCCCAAATTTGGCAAAAAATTCACTTTCGTTGTTAGTTGTAAGGTAGCACATACCTATATACGTTGAGTCGTTGACCGATGACACAACCTTCACTAACTTTTCTTTGATGAGTTACTGTTTTCTTTTAATCATTTCTTGATTAACTATCCACCACAAAGGATAAACTTTGATTTCAAATTATTTAACTATCCTACCAAAAATCAGAATCGTGGAGAGCTGATGGTTTACCCAACTCCACAGGTTTGCAGGTATAAGTGAAGCCCCAGGTTTGCCTACCAGATTAAGAGCGAGACATATTGATGAAACTATCCTACCCCTATTCTTAGTAGCGCAAGTAGAATTTCCCCGGTTACCCATAAAGAAAAAACTATCCTACCCCCTATTATTAGTCGCTCAACCACTAAACGAATTGTTGAGATGAAGTTATGTCAATGGCCAAAATTAAGTGTCTATGTATATTACTAATATATTTACAAGGTGAAAACTCCATAAATCACCTAAAAATGGTGAAGAAAGCTCTATAACTACAAAGAAAGGATGCCATTTAATGTTTACTTCGTGCCACATTGGGACCCAAATAAAGGGCCAACCAAGCCCAACCTTTGGCCATGTCGTAGCTTTAAAAAAAGATATATAATAAAAAACAAAGGGAACTCCTTGGACATCAGCTGAAATGTTTGTTTGATATATTTCATGAAGTATTGACTAGCCTAATTACACAAATAAATGAATATATAGACAGCATATATGGGCCTACTATTCTAACAATATGAATTACAACCTACGTCTCTAAATACACATTTGTGAAACCTTTTATCTATAGCTCCTTGTACGCTTTACTTCTACAGCTTCCAATAATTAGATCCTGATATTATATACTGCTATGTTGTATGATGATAATCATGATATAATGATGAACTAATTCACATATCGATCTTCCAACACTCCTCAAGTTTAAACCTTTAGGAAGGCCTAGATTTTACAGTCAGGTAGTGCTTGGTCAGATGGTTGGCGAATCTGGGTATGAAGGAATGTAATGAGAAACTGGCTTCTAGGCTGTTAGTGATCTTAGGTTTGTTAGGTAACAAAATTAGATATTAGGTAGAGTTTGGTTTGTGGGTTTGGGGTTTAAGCAATGGAATGACAGTAGATTAGGTATGTCTAGTTGAAACGGGTATCACAAGTAAGAATCAATACGAGGTTTCAGGGAATTTCACAACTCGCCAAGGTGTCGGGTTTGAAAATTTCATGCACGCTCATTCCTCCTGCCTCTCTCCAAAATAATTATTTTCTGTCACTGCCCCTTCTCAGCAAGTTGCCGTGAGTTTGGGAACCCATAAATGAAGTGTTAACCTTTTAGTTTATAACCCCGATTCAACTGCTCCTCTTGTTTTCCATGCTTCATTTTGTTTTAATTGATGCTTCCTTTAATTAGAAAGGTTACAAATAGTTCAAATAATATTTGGCCAGATTGTTTCAAGCCTCCTGAATATCAAATAAGGGATGTTCAATGTATAAATTAAATGACCAAATCACCAAACTTTGTGCTTTGGAGTTTGGACTAAAAATCAATCTCCAACCAAGACACCAAATTTATTCTAATTTTTGGTGCGGCACCAAATTTTAGCAAGTTTCAGTTAACCCTTTTATCCAATGCTTTGATTTTATTTTCGGCCCTATCATATTTTGAGTAATTCATGTGACTATTATTTGTCCAAAGTAAGAATTTACATTTAATTTAGGCAAAATAATAGTGAAACCAAGCTAGGGCTATATATGTAGTTCAGGCATCAGAGTATAAAGTAAATTTGGTGTAAATATATACTTTTTACACCAAATTTGAAGTAGCATTTGGTACATATATTGGAGATGCTGTGAAGATTGTTTGTATATAAAAGATGAAATATCAGTATAGTTCAGCTGCACTTGGCCGTGAACTGCACATGATTGGATAGATAGATACCCCAGTTATTATGTTGGATTCCATTTTAGCAGTAAACATGATAATATTTATACTCAAAGCCTATATAAAAACTAAACTGTAGTCTTTGTGTAGTCAGACATATCCCATTCCAGTGAATTTCAAACATATATCCAGAGTGATCCCTGACTGCTAAGTGCAAACCAAACACTAACTTACTTTGTTCTATATAAATTTACATCAACGAAAAAGTTAAGAGCCTTCCTTCTTCTCCTAAAGTCCTTGCGTATGATACTCATTGGAAAATCACGATATACATGTAAGCACTTATTTACTACTATCACTTATCTAGTCTGTTAAAAAAGCATAGAAGGCACAAATGAATGACAGCATAGACATACAGCGAGAACATGTAACAAGAGGGAAATTCAACAATAACAAACTCACCATTAAATCACCTCGAACTCCAGCCTCTTCCAGTGCTTCACGTGCAGCTGCCTCCTCAACAGTTTCATCATTTTCCCAACCACCCTAGATATAAATATAATAAAACAATAACGAAATCACATATAACTACAGAACGGAATATATATATATAGCACTAATTATTATTAAATATGAGCATGGATAAACAAAAGTCACCAATTCATTTTTAAGCCATATATATATCGACATTCAGATAGCATCTGGTATATATCAAAAATAAAGTTCCACCTATAATATAAAACAGGTTGTACCTTTGGGAACAAAAGGCCAGGTCCACTTGTAGAGTTGATCATTAGTACCTCCAAAATCTTCTCAGATTTGTTACCATTACTACCTTCAGAGTACCTAAACCTGAAGGGAATGCACCTGCCAATCAACGAAACCAGTCAAACATAGGTATAGCACGGTATCACGCCTACAGTTTCATAAGTAAGCAACAGTTTTAAACTACTAATAAACCAAAAAAGCCCTAATTGCTTCACACACTATCTTTTCAATCACAAAAATTACCAAACCCAAATACCAACCTTTTAACTTACAACTTAATAAACTAATAATACCCAATATGAACAATCACCAGTTTGTTGCAGTTCATCTATAACTTTTACAAAAATCCCTCATTACAAACCCTAAACTATACACAACTACTTAACAATTCTAAGAATTTAAGCATATCTTAACTATCAAGTAACAACACTTCCAATATAGGGAAAGTGAATGTAGGTATATATAAACAAGAATAACCTAATCCTATAAACCATATATAAATAAATATTACAAATAGAATATACATAAATATTAAATTGAGAGAGGATAATTAGTATACCCGGCGATGAGACGGCAACCGGCCTCATAACGTTGCTGATGACGACCAGTGCGGGCCACCAATTCAGACATTTCACTATCAATATACACACACACACTTCACCCTTTTATCATATTTGCTATTTTATTATTATTATTATTATTATTAATTATTATTATGTAAATATGTATGTATGTATGTATGTATATGTATATACCCTTTTTCAAGAATCGAATAAAAAACCTAAAAAGATATGATTTTTTACAACCCCTTTTGCGGATGAATCAAACCCGGTATTTGAATCAGCAAAAAGATTCAGATTTCGATAGCTTTATAATGCGTCTAAATGCCATTTTGATTTCTTGATTTTGGGAATTTTGATGAAAACAAGAAGGAAAGAGATGAGAGAGAGAGAGAGAAAAAAGAGGGGCGAATGGATCGGAGATTTTGTGTGTGTGTTTTTGGATCGAAGGGAAATGAAAGGAAAGGGCCAAACAGATTTGGTTACATAAGCAACCCATGCAATTGTAAACCCATTGATATATGATTATATTTGCAGCTTTTGGTAGCTCAATTCTAAGTTTAATGTTTGCATTTGGATTTTATTTGGTAATAATACGACACACTTGGTGTGTTTGGATGAGAGGATTTAAGGGGCTTTTGGAATTTGAGCTTTCATTTTTTATAAGCCTCATGAAACACCGAAAAACTTAATTAATTTTTTATAAAAAAAAAAAAGACACTTTACTATTTTATTCATTTAAAACTTATTACAATTTTTAATCTTATTATTATTATATTATTGTTATTATATTAATATGTGTATAGGACAATTTAAAACAAGAATAGTTGGAATACGGGCTTACCTGTCGGGTAGCCGTGCTACCCGCCGGGTACAAATGAAGTTTACACGACCCTCAAGTTATGTCCCATTTTACACTGACCCTATTCGTTTAGGGTGGGCTTATCCGTCGGATACCCAGCCGGGTTACTACCTTACCCGTTGGGTAAGTAGTGTACCCATCGGGTACTCTGCTAAAACAGCAGACCTAACATCAGAACAAAAACCTGCCCTTTAACTATTACCAACATGCAAGCTTTCAGATCGCATAACTTTCTATTTGTTAAACATTTGATCACGAAACTTTGCGAACACTTTTCATACATAAATATTAAGACTTTCCAACTTACACTTTTCCAAAATTCGTGTTTTATTTAAAATTGGACCGTTATTCATTTTATGGTCATTTTTAACACTTTTCCATGACATATCAAATTCTAAACTACACGAAATCTGACTTCAAACTTTTGACCACATTTTCAACAATACACAGTGAGTCTATTTCAACAATAACATTTGACATATCACATACTTAGCCTAATTTGACATTTTAGCCATTTGGTGACTCATTCAGGGGCGGAGCTGGAATGGGGGCAGCGGGGGCAGCTGCCCCCACAAAAGTTTTGAAATTACGTAAAAAAGAATTTTTTTTAAGGTATTAATGAGATTTTTAAATTTTTGTCCCCTCAAAACTATAGATAAACACAAAATAATTTTATTTTTGCCCCCTTCATGTATATTTTCTAGCTCCGCCCCTGGACCCATTTGGGTACCAAATGACCCGTTTCAGTTGATAAGTTATTTAACCACTTCACTTCCACCAATTCTTACCCATTTGACTCAACAAATTCAAAGTCAAACATTTACATTAATATTACTTCAAAACTTACACTTCCACAAATTCTTAGCCTTCAACATTGTACCTACCATACTTTACAAACTTACATTTTCTTAATTCTCACCACATGATTTCAACATTTACATACACCAAAACAATACTTGTGATTCATGAGTGAGACTTAATGTGAAACACCCCGATTTTTTTGTCAAATATTTTTTTATACTCTTACAATGTCCCATTCGTAAATGTGCGGAAATTATTTTAGTAACATCATTTTTCTTTTAACTAAACTCAAGACACATCAACACAAACATTTCAGTCTGACACAGAGTACTCGTCGGCTATACTTAGTACCTGCGGGCTAATAGAAGTACCCACCGGGTACAAAGAGTACACATCGGGTACTCATTTTTGGATCATTTCTGTTAAAGACTGGACTTTAGTACCCGCCGGATACTTACTACCCGCCGGGTAGTCATGCCTGACCTGCAAGCCTTAATCTTTTCCCGCACTTAGCAAAATTTAACCCAAATTCAATTGTACATAACTTTTTACTCGTTAAACATTTCGACATCAAAGTTTGCACACACCTTCAAAATAACAATACTAAGATTTTCCTTTTGACACTTTTCTAAAATTCGTGTTAACAAAGAATTTGGACGTCTTATTAAATTTAGCCCATTTAGGATCATTTACTTAAACATACTATAACCCAAACCATACAATTTTTGGACTCCATACTTTGGCAACACATTTAACTATCAAAATGAAATGTAAACCAACTTACAAAATCTTTATACCATAACTCAAACCCATTTTGACCCTTAGACCCATTAATGACCCATTCGGGTACCTAACGACCCGTTTGAGTATTAACCAATGCAAACACACTATTTCACACCAAAGTGACTTAATAAAGTAAAAAAAAAAACTTTAAACATCATTCTTACATAAAACGTAGGCTTTTAATATCATTTCCATTTTCACCATTCGTTTACATAAACACACTAGCTTTAACAACTTTCAAGCCTCACTATGTAACTTTAACATTAACCTTCACAAAACATTACACATGACTTACAAATGAGACTTATTGTATCAAAATATACATTATACATTACAAAAAGGGGTATCATCGTATCAAGAGCATGATTCAAAAAAATTAAGTTTATTACCAACTAAGCAATAAGCTCTACCACTAGCTATCTATAGGCTTCTTTCCCGATTCCTCTTTCAAGTTACTTGATCCACCTACAACATGTTAAACATGATTTTGAAACATTGTAAACAATGATGAAAATTGTAATAGACTTGGTGATAAAATAATGGATATTTATTTAATAGAAGGAGTTCTGCCATTTACTATTGTTTGTCATTGTGTTTCATTTTTGCATGTTTAGAACCCACTTCCTGAGTAAAACAGTTTTTTACTCAAACCTTCTCAATCGTTCATACTCTTGGAAGTAAATGATGAATTAAGACTGACATGGAGTGTTAGTAGATTGTTTATGGAGATTAGACATGGCATGGAGAATGTTGCAACACTCATGGATACTTAATGGAGATTTAAGTATAGGAGAGACCCGTACTTAAAGAGATCACTTCATGGATTAAATCACGAGTGATTTTAAGATGATAATATCTTCTATTCTTGAAATTGATATGCATTTAGTTTCTTGTTTTTCAAGTCTGTTATACTTTAGTCTATTCAACCGTTGTGCGTAAATGCCACTCATAAAGGGTATGCTAGGTATGACATGATGAGTTAACTAGTACTATGTAGTCAAAATTTATTTGTTCCTTTTCGCCTAATGGGAAAAGCGATATCTTGGGCCCTCTGATGATTAAAGATTGACTCTAAAGTGCTAGTCCTGGCCGAGACTAAGTTGATGGTTCAATAGTCTCATAAAGTTAATGTAATCGGAAATCAGAAAACTAATTATGAATCTTGAGATTGATTAAAATCCATGTCTCGATTCATAGGATATTAGTAGAACAAAGAGATAGTTGATCACTTATCTAAAGGGATAACTCTAAGATAAGGTTCAGAGTTCGGCAGTTGCGTTGGATGGCACTCTCTGCTTAGTTAATGGATAAACTTGAGACCTATAATAGTTGATGACTTGTCTAAGTGAGAGACTGTTGGAATAGTGTCTAAGATCATAACTAATTGGTAAGAATATCATTAAAAGTAGAATCATTTTTTGGTCGCCCTCAATGAACAGTAAGATGAATACATAGAGAGATAATATTAATCGAAAATAATATTATGATTAGTTTATTAATTGAATATTAATTAGAAACTAAAAGAAAAGAATATTCTGGAAGCAAGGATCCAACCGTCGGTTGGAAGGTTCAACCGGCGGCTGGAGTCCAAAGGATTTAAGGCGGTGGAACGAATATGAGAACATTCTGGAAACACGATCCAATCGTCGGTTGGAAGGTCCAACCGCCGGTTGGGATTCTGTCCCACATCGGCCAGGGGATGAAATCCTGGGCCTCCTCCTCCCCTATAAATAGGGACCTCCCCTATACTTTCAAGGCATCCCAGAATTGAATAGAGTTCAATTATTTCTCTCTTTCTCATTCATACTCCTTGTGAGAGTTTACACGAGTTAGATTCGGAACCCAAGGAGTTTGGGAATTTCTCTTAGTTCTTAGGTGTGAGCCATTAGAGGTGTTCTGGTTTGGGCACTCGCCTCCAAGAAATGAAGCTCTGCAAGATCGTCTGCATGTGAGAAATTGGTTTTCTCAAAAGTTAGTATTTATCTCTTTATCTACTTATTTATTGCTTTTATTTATTCAAGTTAAGATCTCTTAGGGTTTAGTTTCCTAATTGCCCTAGATTAATTATTTTGTTATAATTCCGTTGCGTATATTAATCTAGTTAGGGAATAGAAAACCCAATAGTGGTATAAGAGTCTTAGCTTAATAAATATTAGCATTTAATTATCTACAATAGTATATAGGTAAAGATAAATTGAAAATAGATTGTCTAAATTGGTAAAAAGAATTTACACTTTAGACCCTATATTTTGAATTGTTTTAAAATATACCCTCAAATTTTAAAATGTTTAAAATAGAATCGTAGACTTCAAGAGTTTAAAGAGAGACATTACATATATTATGAGTTATAAGTATATGTATCATTAAAGTTAAATACATCGTCAGTCAATTGATAAATCGGCTCACCCATAGTGAACAAACTATAAGAGAGGTAAAAGGCGGGTCGCTCTGCTTCCCTAAAGAAGTCAGGTTTTTAATAAGCTTCGCGCTGACCTGCTTCTCCGCTTCTTTGTGCGTTCAATGGAGCTACCGATGACTTTTGATAGGATGACGTCAAGATCAAAAGTATGACCTAAAAGTACTAAAACAAAATCCCGTTCTAGATACTAAAACGTGAATAGTATGCTAACCCATGAAAACCACACATCTCTCGTATGGTCTATTTATGGAGCGTGTGTGGTTTACCAGCACATTAATATGAGATCATATTGAGAGGTGATGTGGAACTTGCGATTCTCGAGCGTACTCGGGTCGGGGATCATGCGGGTTTTGCATGGTTGAGTTCACCATTTTGTTCATGATCCTTGGCATACCAGTCATGAATGGTAGATGAGCATATCCGAGATTAACATGCCGTTGATAAGAATCAATGAATCTCAAAAGAACTAGGAGTTTCATAGAGAATGAAATTGACAAACGCATTGTCTACCTAAAATAAATTGAGATTGGGCGGCCGATAGTGAAACTTGTACTGGTGGGTCCGGAAAATGTTACGAATTTATTGAAGGTGGTGGTAGCATCTAATTCAACCTGGATTCAAGCGCTCGGTGATCACCTAGGTTAGATACATACGCACGGAGGTAATAAACCAGAGCTCCGGAGAGAAGACGTTTAAGTTCCGCTAACGATTGAGTCAAGATTGTACATAATGAAGCCCTACCGACTTCATCAAGATCTTTACAAAATGGATCAATTGTTTGTTTTATCTGATTTGGTTGGAGATAAAGGGATTCGGAGATAAAGGGATTCGGAGATGGTGGTGAACGAAAATAGTGGCAGCTGGAATAACATCGGCGGAAAGACAGCCGGTAACATGTAGAACCAAACCAGCAAAACTCACGAATCAAGACAGCCTTTTAAATCATGAAATTTCTGTAGCATCATTATCAGATCAAAAGCAAATCGAAGTGGATTTGAGGTTGGGTTTGATTTGAAATATAGAAGTGGGTTTTGATTTTGTTGTTCCTTAATTGATGTTTGTTTGATTATATTAATTAATGTTTTGATTTGAAAATCTGAGGTGGATTTTGACTTGTCAGAGGAAAAGTGATTGGTGGTTTGTGAGATGTATATACACGTAGACAATATATTTCTTCCTGGCATTAAAAATAATGAAAAACTATTAAAAAATCAAAAGTTACTGGGTTAACCGATTACCGGTTACCATATGGTGACATCGGGACAAATTTTAAAAGTTCGTTGGTGATCATGGTGATAAAACTGGTTGATTGGTGATCTCGGAACAAAAAGGAGAGTATGTTAGTGATCATTGACTTAATCTAATTTTGAATGTAATGAGTATGATTAAAAGTGAATTCACATAGTATGAATATAATGTAGCATTGATATGCCAAATTTTTGTCCTCGAGATTTGGAGAGAAACACTACGGGATAAGATCGAGTGAATATCTATAATGAGCACAAAAGAGTTCGAAAGTTGCATAAAACAATACAAACTAAGACAGTCTTTTCAATACTTATTAAAGTAATCAATCACAATTGTCTTACAATATACAAAACACAAAGTAACAATGTACAGTCAAAATTGATACTATGCAATATTATCTACAACACCCTTTTTATTACTAAGAGTGCACTAGAAAATAAAAACACAAATCATAACTTTTTACCAACTAAAAAAGGATATAAATGAGTTGTCACCAACCCTCATACCACAAGCCCACAAGAACAAGTACTCCAAAATTTGGGCTAATTGCGTTGACCAATTGATTTCACATTGAATCTAACCCTATTTTCTCATTCTCAAAAAACAAATAAAATTAAAAATAAAAATAATAAAATAAATATATCTTAATAATAATAATAGTATTATTATAAACCCTTATCAACATTCATTCAATCAATCCAAACAGATTCTATATGTGTTTCTCTCTCTGAAAGTTTCTTCTTCTATTTTCTTAAAATCTTCTTCCCCCTTTTAATTAGGGTTATATCGATTTTGATGATGATATAATTACAATAAAAAGGAATAAAAAGGATTGACAGAAATAGAAGAAGATTCTTTGTTTCTCCTAATTTCTGGAGAAACACTTATCATATATTATATTGTAATTGTAATTGTATTATTATTTCTAGGATAATTACCACAGATTAGATCGATTTAATTTTGGGGAAGAAATTTAGAAAAATTAAAAAAAAAAAATGGAACACCAAAATTCAGTAGCATCAGTTACAACTACATGTATGGATTTAGTGGATCCGTTTTTGGTTGAAGCGCTTCAGAATCCACGTCATCGTCTCACCAGTTAGTTCCTCAATTTTGCCCTAATTTTACTAGTTTTCTCAAATTTTATCTAAGTCGTGTTGTTATTAGATTGATGATTTTGTTGATTTATTTGGTTTTGTACTTTTTGTTGATTGTTATTGTTGTGGTTTGCTAGATTGGGTGAATTAGGGTTAATTATGCTGTTGAGCTTAGGGCTAGATCTGTTGTAATAGATGTTGTTACTGCTGTGGCATTTTGCATTTTGAATATGTACATGTTAGGTTTAATTTTGCATTTTGGATACAATAGAGGATGAAGTATTGTAGATGCTGCAATTGGATTACTATTAAACATAAGAGTACTTAAGAAGAAACAAATGGTTGCTTTATGCAATACGCCTTCATGTTTGTATAGGTTACTGGTAGACATAATAAGAGTTTCTAAGATGTTTTGTAGTTGATGTATGAACGATTTATAGGATTGGAAATCATTATGGACAGAGGGATCATAATAATGCCCTGTTATGTCACACAGTATGGTTTAATTACTCTCGTTGCTAAAGCACAAGAGCAGCATGCTGTGCCTATATGCGTTTCTAGAGTTGACTATGAGTTGTTTGCTTTTAGATGATATGTGGTTAAGTATGTATCGATCTTTTTGTACTCTCAGGGGGTAATGTCCTGAGTTGTTTGGTCAAGGTATGTACTAAAAGGTTTATTATATTCCATAATTTGCCGGAGGTATCGTCCTCTTTTACCCCCCCCCCCCCCCCCCCCCCCCCAACCACACACACACACAAAAAAAAAACAGTATGGTTTATATTATGTGAATTGAAGTGTATGACTAGCCTTTGTACTGAATGAAAACTGTTACATGCATACTTTTATATTGCCTATAGCAATCTTACACATTCAGCTTATTGTAGATCGTATAGTTAATCTCTACTTCTTTTTTTCTCAGTTCTTCGAATGGAACTCGATATTCAGAAATTCATTCAGAACTCTGAACAGCAACAATTTGAGTTTCAACATTTCCCGACTTCATATCTTCGTCTTGCAGCTCATCGTGTTGCTCAACACTATGGTCTCCAGACCATGGTTCTTGATACATTTTCAGATGGTCAAGGGGCTCGCATTTTGGTCAAAAAAATAGCCGAAACCAAATACCCTTCAATCTGCCTATCCGATATACCAACTAAACTGTCAGAAAATGAGAAACATGAGCATGTCAAGGTTGTTTTAAAACCTAGACCAAAGTTATCTTCCGATGGAACAAATCTTGGAATGAAATCTAACTTGGTAAAAACAGTTGAGGAAAGGAAGGAGGATTATGATAGGGCACGCGCCCGTATCTTTAGTACTCCTGGTAGTCCTCAGTCAGAGGGTACGCCGTCAAGGACCAATTCAGATGGAAAGAATTTGTGTATCAGTGGAGATGAAAATGAAGGGTATAGACAGTTGACTGTTGAATTGGAAAGAAGTGTGAGCAGAGATGGAAATACCTCTCGCGTAGCCATTCTTAGGGACAGAGAGAAGGATCTAACTGACCCGGATTATGACCGGAGCTATGAAAGGTATGCACACTAAAGTCGTGCACAATTTGTTTCATGTACTATAGTGGTGGGGTGGCAAAATGGGTGGGTTGGTAATGGGCCAAAACAGGTTGGGCTGAATGAGGATTATGATTGCAGCTTGAAACAGGCTGCTTTGAGCTGAACCACGAGTATACTAGTTCTCCACTTATCCCTTCTTTATAACTGTTCATATCACATGAACAATCTTATCTTTTGGAATACATCACTTTTAACTATACAAAACACACTTTTGGTGACTTTTAACCTCGCACTGTGTAACTTAAATGTTATGATTTGATATGTTGGAGATTAATGACAGTCTATATCAATTATTTATGAGTAAAGGACTCCAAATTGCCACATCTGATGTACTTCGAACTTATCAATTAATATGTGGATATTGAATATTGATTGATCCTATGTGTGTGCATCACACTGAGGTGTGAGTTAAATCCCTTTTTGGTTTGGCTTTTTTTTTCTTTCCTTTTTTGTTCTTTTCATAGGGAGACATTTGTCTTTACTACGAATCTACAATTGGAATAATGGAAAATTGGAATTATGGAAAATTGGAAATAATAGTTGCAAATTAGGATTTGGGGGTTCGTATAGAAAGGATGCCAAAACGAGTTTATGTTAACTGGCCAGCCCATTTTGTTTTTGAATATTGTGGGTAGTTAGGGTTCTAGATGTGACATTAAAACCTATACTGATAATAATAGTCTAATATCCTTTGTTGTAATAGAATGATTTTGGAATTCGTAAGATTATGAGTACAAACTGACCTTGTACCTGCCCATATTTTAGCCAAGTTTCTAAGTCTTAACTTGACTCGTTGGAAACATAATGTGGTGGTTGAAAATCGAAGTCAATACGAGCCTAGTTCAGGTCCAAGTTGTATGGACATAAAATGTAGAGGTGACAAAGTAGGCGAGTCAAATATTTATTACCATTTGTTAATTTTTAATGTGTTCAACTAATTTGTGTGGTTATTATGATAGCAGAAAGTTTCTTTATAATAATAAGTATACGAATATATGTTAATAAAGTGATTTAGTAATGATTTGTAATTACACCTAAGGCTATGTTTGACCTTGATATTTTTCCTATAAAGTTACTTTCTTTATTTATTTTGCTCCATGATTATAAGTAATTTATAACCCAAGTCGACCATTTCATGATAAATGATGTTGAAGTTGCCATCTCCATGAGGTGTAACCGTAATCTACTAATTTGCTGCCTCTACTGATGATTACTTTTTTTCTTTGTTAAAGTTAAGCTTCCTTTTTTCATTATATCATATGGCTAAATTAATGATGTAGGTATGTGAGGAATCTTCCTGTGACTCAAGGGTTTAACTTGTTGCCTTTGACTTTGCCAAAGTTTCAACCACCATGTGTCCAATATGATCCTGTAATACCACACCTGCCTCAAACCCCAAACCCTCAAGCACCCCTTGGCTATAGGAGTCCGACTATGAATCCTTATGCTGTCATGGGTGTGAATCACATATCAAGGGATGCTGTCTATATGCAATGGCCAACTCATTCCATGATGTACGCTCATTCATATGATCAGTTTAGACATGCTGTTTTTCAGGTATTAATCTTGAATCATTACTTCTATAGAATAATTTACAAACATGAAGGGAGCATTTGGATGTGCATTCTCTGTTGTTGTCTTAAAAGTTTGTAATAATAAGTTTTCAATGTTTCGGGTAGATTTTTTTTCTTGAAATTACATAATTTTGCTTTAAATTACCTATCTTTCAGGGTGACTGCAAAAAGAACTTTTTATTTTAGAGTATTCTCATTTAATTTCATCGTAGTTATTTCAAAAATTCCCATCTCGCAGTGGGTCCCTCTTTTCCCACAAAATTGGCTTATGGGTCATTTCATTGCAATTTGGGATAATCAAATTTATCCCCAAACGTGCGATTATTACAATTCCAACAACAGAAGTCTATCAAATGCACATTCAGACACCCTGAATGTATTGTTATACTGATTAAAATTTGGCTCTTTGACTGGTGTAGCAGGCACCATTCTGTCAGCAGCAACCCCTGAGTTTTGATTACTCCCAAAACCATTAGGCTCGAGTTGGAGCTGAAGGATCAACCACATTGAAATGGATCAACATCGATTTTGTTTTGTATTAGGAAATTACCTTGTTATTACTTGTGGCACTTGTCAAAAACTTTTGTTTCTTTCAGATTTTTAATACACTAGTACTACTATCACAAATTCTATCATTGTTCACCCTTCTAGTAAAGATTTCTGCATATGGGTAGACTTAATCTTATCTTCAGTTATATGGCATTACTCTTTGGTAAAGAACATATCAAAATTATTTGCAACACACCTTCACATCAATAAGTCAATAATCATATAATATGTCATGAGTTAACAATATTGACTAATAACACTATAAGCCATACTCATTAACGAAGTATAAGTATATCGTGACAATCAGAATCGCTACTTGTAGTTCATCCTTGTAAAACTTTGAACTGACATAATGTTTGTATACTAGTGATTCGGTACTAGTACCATGTAGGAACAAATATTGCATTTACATGTCACATTAGTTTACGAATGACAAACTAGTGGCCTAATTGGATTACAAATTTTGTAAGATTTTATAGCACATTAACACAGGGTTATGATAGTATTAAGACACATAAAGCAATTCTCTACCAAATCCATTATTCAATTCTGTAAGAACATTGTTAGACAGAGATTTTTAGGCACATGACTCATTTTTCTAAGATTAAAGTATATCTTTGTTGTCTGTAAAAGTTTTTTGGGTTCTATCGGTGTCATTTTGTGATAGAATGAGGCAAAACATGTACATCACTTCCTCAAGTTATGCGATTAATTTTCATTCATGATTCATAAACCAATCAAAGTTCTCTATACTATTATTGCAAGACCATTGTTTGCTTCCACATTGGTGCATACTAACCACCATGGCCAACCCGTGAAATTTGGTGCTTCAGTGCAACAACAAAAAGTAAGCCTTTTGATAAGAAATTTTAATGTATATATGACGTAAAAAGGTTATTACGACTACTAAATTGTTATAAACATTAAAGTATAAGTATATAAAGGAAGTATAACAAAGGTTAATCAATCTCATATTTAAATGCATCATAACGGTGTCTCAACCATGATTTCCAGAAATTTTGGTAGCAATAACCAACAAAAAGTTGATTAAAGACCCTATATCAATAATTCAAACTTGCATGATCTAAATTTATTTTTTAATTATAAACATAAACACTACATAGTGACAAGGCTAAACTTCCATCAAAACTGAAAAATAAATAACCAAAAGCTTGAAAGTTGTAGCATTTACTTGGATTATAAAGATAGCCAAATGCCCAAATGGTGTGAAATTGTAGAAATCAGAAACTAATCGTGATAAACCCAGACCAAAGTGTGTTCTTTTTTTGTTAGTTTCTTTGTAGTCGACAAATACTGCATAGAGCAAATCGTGATAAACCCAGAGCAAATCGTCATAAACCAAGAACATTTTTACTGCATAGAGCCACCTAAATGTCTGTGTCTAAATAAATCAAATTACGGAGTATAATTGAAATAAAATCGGTATCATAATCATATTTGACATTCTAATTATTTACAGATAAGTTAAAAGTTTTGAACATGAAAAGGTAATGACCCATACCAAAAAAAAGTGCCTGTTTTGACGTATTACCAATTCATCACCCCTTTTGACTTGTTACCCAACCCCTCCAACATGCCCATTTTGCATTAACTGAAAGGTCTATAGTCTACATTTTTGTAAAAAGCAACTTAGGAATTTGTATGCATTAAAAAGGCTAATTGAAGACCTTAAACCCATTCAACCCATTTTAATAAAACAGAAACCACATTACTAGTGCATGACTTAATTAGGTGTATGCATCATCAGTTGCATTTAGTTACTAATTCCTTTTTCGGTCATCAAAAAAAGTTCCATCTCATTTCGTGATAAAATGAAGCTAAAACATGTACAACACTTTCTCAAGTTTTGTAATTACTTTCCATTCTTATCTACGGTAACACTATTTTATCTCCACCGGGTGTGTGTATGGTCCTTAATGCATGACTGTGGGTGTTCTAGTCATTGTTCTCCCCGGTGTCGTTATCTCTGTTTCTTGTATTGGGTTTTCCATCTTTGCCTTTCCAAATGATTTGGTGCTTTAAATAAAAAAATTCTCTCTGTAGTTCAAAAAAATAAAATACTCCGTAAAATATTTCCGCCCGCATCGTTGCGTACTAACTATGGCACCATAAATGATAAGAATGTGCGTGAATTGATTAATGAAGCATATTTCTTAGTGTGCTACTTTGTATGTTAATTTTTATAGTGTAATGGTTGTTTATTTTTTTCTATATATCCACTTTTTGGGCTAACAGACGGGTTTAGGCTTGCATCCACCTGAATCAGGATGAAAAGTTGTACGATCGAGATTTTATAAGTTTATCATTTGACATAATTATTTTTTTTGTTCTTTTTTAAGCAAGTACTCACACACCCATATCACCAATATATACATTTTTCTACAAATTAATTATTTACACAATAGTCCACCCCATGACTTGAACCCACAACCTCAAGGTTGATAGGTTGACTCGATGCAGCTAAGGCTATTGGCCCTTTGATTATCACTTTAAATGATTCAAGATCATAATCAGTGAAGCCTTTGGCAAGCAGTACTAAACTACTATAAGCACAAATTTGTTCTTGGACTCGAAGCTTCTTGACAGACATAACCAGTGAATCTGCATCTGCAAGAGTCATGGCTACTTGAAGTCTTCTAAGTCCTTAAGACCAAATAAACATCATTTAAGCAGGGCAATACAAGCCCATATTCATTATCTTAAAATCATGATACACCAAACTTATTGCTTAAACACTTCTGGAAGAAAAAAAGATACCTCAAGTGTTCAAATATGGTACTCAAAATGCAATCGTTTCATTCTATTCTAGTATGCCACAGCATAAGTAAAAGATGTAACTATACCAATTATAATTATTATCCCCTGCAACTAAGTATACGTCGACATAAATTGGCAGTTACATCTGCAAACAAGTTTCCATTTTTAAGAAAAGCATTTGAACATTGGGAAAAAGTTCGAATGAATTGTGCTTTAAATAATATATGCACATCTCAAGATAAAAAAAAATGGTTGTATATGAGAGAACTAGATCATTAATTGAGAGCTTATGAAACTAGAATACTGTTTATTGTCTCTTGAAATGATCCACCAATATAACAAGTTTTGAAGTTTATCCAGAAACCCACAATTTACAACAAACCAGAACAGAGCTTACTCTACACATCTAAACTACATAATAATAAAGTAAAAAGCTTACAGAATAGAAAAATAATTTACCAAGCAATTTAGTAACAAATTTACCATTGCTGATACATGCTCAGTTTTGTAGTACTTGTGAGCATTCTCACTGATTATTTTTTGTTGTTAGTCCTCATGCTCGAGCTTAATATATCAGCATTTGCCTTCACCATCACCCCTGTCATCAATAATGCCCGATTCAATACAACACAAACTGATTAATCGATCTTGGCATCTAGTTTCTAGTAAGTAACAGAAATGCAAATTATCTGTTTGATATTATGCAGATACAATCGTAACATTCTAAGTAGTGGAGTAAGGCCAATGTGTTGATGATTATCTGAACATTCATCACTCTTACCATGAAATGAAAAGGTATACCTTATTCATCATCCTTTTCTTAACATGGAGACAGTCTAATTTTCTTTTCTTACCTACTTACTTAAACAAATGATTATTACAAGTCAACAAACAATAGCAAATTTCACAACCTGAATCATAATCATAAAATTAAGATTAATTTCAAGATAAGCAATAACTTTTAGCAAGTGAATTACCCAAAAATCAATCATCTCCGGTTGGAAACAAAGTCAAAACCTTTCTCCCATTTGCAGATTCAAGATCATCAACATAAGACACCCCGGAAATATTATTATTATTATTATTATGCACAGGTGTTCCTACCCTATGAATCCCTTGCTGATGCTGTTGATTCTGCCTACCCAAAAACGGATGCTCAAACTGCCCGTTTCTCGGTGACCCAAAATGACCAATTTGCCCGTACCTAGGCTGCAACTGACCATGATGATGTCCTACACCAGCCACAGCAACCATCTGCTGAGCCGCAACGGGCACATACGGTAAATAATGATCCGGCCCGGCCCGACCCGGATGCAAAAAATGTGCAGGGACAGGGGAACTAGCGAATAAATGATCAGTAGCCGGATCAGAACCCGACCCAGAACCCGACCCGGAAGAAAGACCCTGCATTCTCTTTAAATAAAGCCTGTATTTTTGCAAATGACTAGCTACATTCTCTCTAGTTAAACCATCAACACTCATCAGTTGCATAATAGTTTTAGGAACAGCACTTTTTATACCCAAATGAGCAACAGCATCAACAAACCTTTTATGAAGCTGTGGTGTCCATACAAGTCTAGGCCTTTTTAAGGTTCTTGCTGGTTCATCACCATTACCACCACCACCTGTTGTAATAAGCTCAGGTGAATCAACAAATTCACTAGAATTTGAAATGGGTGGTTGGAGGTTATTTGGGTTGTTATGATTATGGTTGTTGTTACTATTACTATGAATGTTAAAAGCAATAGCAAGATGAGGGGTGATTAGGGTTTGAGATAAAGGGGTAAGGTCTTGTGGTGAAGGGAGTTCATCTTCCCATTTGGAAAACCAATTTGATTCACCATCATCAATTTCTCTCATTTTCATGGTTCTGGGAATGATTGATTGACAAATATTTGGGGATGAATTTTACATGGGAATTAAGAAAGTTTAATTCTTGATGATGATGATGGATCAGAGTGATTATTTGTTTCTAATGATGTCTCAATCTTAGAAAGATTCGAGCTTTGATGAGAGAGAAGTAGAAGAAGAATGGTGTGTGTGTGTGTTCGAGGTGGATCTTGTTTTTGTTATTTATTTCTTTATATAAATAAATAAAAAAATTATTTCATTAATAATGTGATTAGGATATCATGTAAAATCATCAATCAAATACTACGTACATACATATTGACAATTTTTCATTTATCTTTTTAGAAATATTTATTGTAGAGTATACTTATTTTATGCTAATCAATTTGTAATTGATAACTTTATTTAAATACCTTTAATATGTATATATTTATGATAATTTATCTAGTAAAATATGTTTCATTTTGTTTGAAGGTTTGTGTGATTGTGTTATCAAAACACATTTCGTGTTTTCAGAACTGTGCTTTGAGAAATCATATATTAAGGTTACGTTTAGTTACAGAAAACTCTTCACTTTTTCAAAAAAAAATCTCTCTAAAAAACACGTGTTCAAATTTTTAACAAACTTTTTTAAGAAAAGAAAAAAATTTGTTTTCCATTTTATAACTACAAAGTTGAAAACTACTTTTGATGATTTTTCATCTCTACTCTTTCTTGGAAAAGACAAACTCCACCCTTACAACTAAACACGTTTTCTAGATTTTTCATGTTTTTTTAGATAAGTAAAACAATTCTTATTTTCTAGAGAAATAGAAAAAGAAAATTGGAGAAAGATATCTGTAACTAAACACGCTCGAACATTTTTCTTTTTTAAAATTGCACATTTTTTTATGATTTTTTACATTTTATAAGCTTGATAGGACCATAAATATACAATCGCTCTATATAATCCATTTCAAACACCCTCTTAATATGTATTATTAGTGGCCTCTCTACAATTTGTTAGCAACATTCATTAGTCATTACTTTTCGTGTGCAATAACATTATTTTTATCACTTTATTATTTATTATTATACTCGCATTTTTTTTTGTCAAATACGGCTACTGGATTAAGACTATTAATTTTAAAAAGATAATCAAGAATCTAGAATATAAATAAATAGAGAATCACATTTATCTTGGATTCGGTAACTATTTTTGATGCGGCTGTAGTGCTTCTTTTGTATTTGTCTTTATCTGGTAAAATTACTCTCCTTTTCAATACAGTGGTATTCCATGCTACCTTGATTCCATAAATAAAACATTAAATTAATATAAAACTTATAACATGAATTTATTATCTTATGTTTAATCCGTACTATGCAGTGAAGTAATCTTAAATTCTTTATAACAAAATTGTTTCAATATTAAGATCACATCAACTTGATATTTTGTTGGACATAAGACAAAAAATCGATGATGGTTCAAGAAGTACAAACTACTTTTTTTAAATAGAGTATTTGCTTAACTTCTAGGATGTTACTTAACACGCATAATGTGCATATTACATATTTTAAATTTCCTCTTGGATGGAATCTGTCTTTCTACAGGGTGAATATCCAATTTTTATGAACTATTATAATCTTTTATTAAGGGTGTTTTTTTTTACAATAAACTAATTAGAGTTGGAGTTTAAGGTTAAATTTGGAAGGCCAGCATATCCCTCTTACATTTTGTAGATTTTTGTGGTAATATTTTTAGTCTAGACTCTTTCAATATACAAGCAATTTGTACATCACTATTTTGTATCCGTGCACAATCAAACATGAGCTATATGCCTATATATAAATTATTGTACAATACAACAATTTATAACATGACTAATGGTGTATGATTCACTGTTCAATATTGTTAGTCATGTTTGCATGACAAGGGCACAAGGCCCTTTGAAACCTAACTATTCTCGTATGTTGTAAGTTTGAAACTAATTAATGTAAGTTTGAATTTACAAGAAATTTCTTAAGTTTAAATATTCAACAATCGTGCATAAAAAAAGATGTTTGTGTATGACTATATAGAACGATCGAGTTTTTGACTGGCTATATTTGTTAAGAAATATAACTCTCAAAAACTATGTTACATTGAAAAACTCGATTGAACACGGCACAAGTTAAAAAAAAAAACTGTAGATATGAAATGTCAATTGGTGTTTGTTGATGATATCAATCATATCAACTATTTGACATTAGTGGTAATAAACTTAAACACATGATACTACACAATAATTGTGTGTCACTTTCGAGTTTATTAGATTTTTCATGTAGATGTGTAAGTGCGAAAACGATTGTAACTGTGGGTCAGTGTGGCGATGTATATAATTTAATAGCGTATGTTTAATCATAAGTTTTTTTATTTATATAATATTTTATATTCATCCGACTTATCTATCTAGCTAGGTTTTATTCTTGTACCATACAAAAAGATTTCATCTAAGTTTTTGTACCATGTCATTGGTCGTTATAGTTAATTATTAAATTTTCATGTGGTGGCAGATCTATAATGAGGGTAGAGAAAGCATACATCCTAAATAAAATACTAAATTATAAATGTGTTCACGATGTTTTGATTTTTTTACCGCCTCAAAGCTATAAAATATATAAGAATAAAATCAATTCACCCACTCCTTTCAAAAAATGTAGCTTCACTATCGCCCCGCTTTCATGTCAACTTACTTGCATGATATATAGAATTTTCACTATTTTCATTATTATTATTATAATATTTTTAAACTTTTGTGGCAGAACTACAAGCCTCCACAAATGTATTCACATAAGATTCTATTGTATCATCATCAATAATATTAGGTACCCAAAGTTGTAAATACTTTAGTCGTATCATTACTTACTAAATAAGAAGAACTACCTATCCTAATTTTTAGACACATAAACACTTAAATTAGTGACATGTGTCCTAATTAAATAATTCTAAAAATCATTACAATAAAAATTATATTACATATATCCTAATATAAGTTGTTTAGAAAATAAAAAAATTATACATTTTCTTCTTTTAATTATATTTGTAATTTTATCATTATTTCAATTTAAACATATATAAAAATACATATTAACAATTTAAAAACAAACATAAAACATACTTAGCTTGAACCTCGGTCACTTTAAACCTCTTTCACCCAATTGTTTAAAAAATAAAATTATACATAACTTTTAATCTTTTCGATACATATTTTTATCACAATAGTTTTAATCTAAACATATAGGAGTATAACAACAAACATTAACACTTCAAAAAGGAAAAGAAAGATACTTAATTTTAACCTTAATCACTTTAAACCTCTTTTATCTTTATTTACCTATAATAGGGAAGTTAATAATGCTTAATTATGATTATGTGGCTCCAATTAAAAGTTGTCAAGTATACAAAATTCATAGGTGTCATTTTCATAATTTTTTTCACAATTAATCTTCCATGTCATCATGTCTTAAGTGGATGAATTTTAAAATTAATAAAATAGATTAAATTAATTAATGACATATTTAAAATTCAAAATGTTAAATCTTTCATGCATTCAAAGGATAATTAAGGACCTTCAAAATTAATTCATATTTATAATTTTGTAAAAAATGCTTATTAATATTAAATACATTAAAAACTTAATTTTTACCATAATAAACCCTCACTTATTTTTTCATTTAACTCATCAGCATATGTTTTTATCTTTATTTGGGATTATGGAACTTTCAAGTTTGATTTTGGTTGTTTCTTCATAGAGTTTCTGACTTTTTTTACTCTTTATCGATTATGTTTAGCGTTTCTAATGTAAATTGTTAGTTTTAAGTAATATATGCGTTGTTTGTTTTTTTCATCTCAAAACAACAATAATAAGTTGTTGTAATTCATGTAGTTGAGTAGCAATCAACTGGTCGACTTGGTCCAAAAAATAGACATAAGGACTACAATTTTGGTTTTGTTTGTCTTACAATTTGTTACATTCTATCTACACGTACAAACAAAGTATAACTTGATGAACACAACTATAATAACTACATACATATTCAGTCGATAAAAAAAATCATGCTGCCGTGCATCGCACGTGTTTTAACACTAGTTAAACAACATAATAAAAAGTTTAGTCATTTTCTTAGTATTTTAGTCTTAATTCTTAAGATATTATATATAAAAGGATAGTGATTCGAACAATACCAAAATTCTTCGACACTACCTTTTATGTTTTTAACCTTTGAGTCTTTTGCATTAACACATCTCGTGAGAATTTTTTAGCAAAGGACTTTCACTATTTCTATCTATTTTTTATTTCCAAATATAATGTCTTATATACACACACAAAATTATCAACTCATGCTAAAGATAAGAAACAATTATCTAAATTTATGTTCATTTTCTTTTTTGTTTGTTTAATTATTCACGGGGTTTTCAAAAACGGTATGTTTGGTTAGTTTTTTTTAGTCTTATAAAATAATATATCATGCGACTTTTTGATTAGTTACTACAACTCATTTTAGTCATAAAATTTTGTAGATAAATACTTGATTAAATTATTTCTAGATAAATTGATAAATTTCATGATAATTTCAAGACTATTTTGTAACGGATCGTAGTGGGTCGTGCTTAGCACGACACGAAACGTAACTAGTCATATCTATAAAAAGTTGATAAAACACATACATATAATTTGTAATGTATATCCTAGCTACATAAAATAATGGAGTTTGAAAAGGATTGACAGAATAAAAAGCCAAAAGCAATGTTAGGTCATTTTGTGGGGACCTTTTCTTAGCTCATCTCAAAAATTAATTAATTAAACAAATGTTATTAAGGTGCGGTTGGGGCTAAACTTTAAGATAATATATGCTTTTACTTTAAAAGGAGTGTGTATGTATATAATAATATATAATATATTGATTGATAAAATCAGATAATATATTGAATTAGTGTTTGATTCATAATTAGGTATATAAATGCCTCTAGTTTTTAGTAACTAAAACTGAAAATATGGTTATATAATAAAAATCATGTCATAGTTATTTATTTAACTTGCTGTCAATACACTAGTAGTCAAATTTGGACATGGTAACAGGAAAAAGAGAGAGATTGAAGAAGACATATTATAATTTATTGGTCAGTTGCATAAATGAACCCTTATCTATTATACAATTGCCATTTTTAGTATAGATTTGAAAGACCGGTATAAAAAAGCAACCTAGAGTTGAATTTACAGTTTTCACGTACACTTCATGACCATTGCTAATTTGTCTCCAAACAAACGCCAAATACAAAACTCATGTATGCATGGAGGCTTCACAAGGTAAGTACAAAGTATAACGTACATTTGACTAAACATGAAAGGGTGTTTGTTCAATTATCTTACAATCTCCTATTATGAACAATTTTAAAGATTAGTGAAATGTAGTTATTCTTGGAGCGAATTAAATGAAAAAGTAGGGGACGATCCCCATGATTTTTTGTCCACCGGTAAAAAGTTTCATAAATAGTACTTATAATTTTCTTAAATAACTATTATGCCCCTTGCTGTTCTCAAACTCAACTCGTAAACCCCGTGTAATATAATCTTAGATTTAGCAATGGTTATTTTATCATTCGATCGCAATTCACAACTTTGTGAAACGAGACACATAGCATGAAAGTATGAATTACATATCTTAGATCAACCGTATGTGACCCGATATAAAAATGTGAAGATTCTTCTTAGCCTATCCCTACTCATGTTAAACGGAGCACACGGACAGATTTAAACACAGAGGTGTCCCCCGATCTCATAGACAAAAGAAGTAAGGTGGTGGTACACAGTACTTGGAGTAAAAGTGAAGGTACCATATATGTACAATGAGGAATTGTGGATGTGGTGGGGTTGCAAATTTTACAATAAAACTAAAAAGACAACAGCTGGGGATGGGCAAATGCAAATGCAAATGCAAATGGGTATCTAGAATTGACTTTGACACTCAAAAAGTATGTTAGAGTTCATATAAAGACACATAAAGTTAACAGAATCTCCCACATGGGTTTTGTTAGATCTAGACCTACTTTATTAAACAAGTTTATGATTGCCCTAAACTTGGTTCATATAGTCCTAAACTAGGGGACATTACTTTTGCTATTTATTCCCAATATATCACACATAGTGGATGCGATGCCCCACAAATCCCTCATACAACTCTACCTTTAATACGGAGTATTATATACATTTTTTATATGATTTAAAAAACTTATCATAGTCTTAAAGATAATACAAATTTGATAAATGTACTTATATGCAATGTTTTAAAACCGGGTTGACCCGGCCAGTTCGACCAGTCGGACCGGAACTCAGGGAAGGGACCGGGTTTTGGGTGGTTTTTGACTCGGGTTCGCCCGCCGGGTTTTCCGGTCGGACTAGTGACTCGGACCCAGCCGGGTTTGATGTTTTCGATTTTTTTTTTTTGTTTTTTTTGTTTTTGCTATTTGACTAGATGAATTATTAAACTCTAATGCTTATAACACTCCGTTTTTTCAATAGAAAAGTATTTATGTACTTTTATTGTTTAGTATTGTAGGAAATGAAGTTAGAAAATAGACGTAAAGTTTAGTTTTGTAGGAAATGAATGTAAATTTATACAATTTTTGAAATGCTCGTTATGTATTCATCAATTTTGTTTGTTATTTGTAAAATAATTGATTTTACTTTTATTACTCGTTAGTAATATATATTTAATGAATATTTGTTGAAAATCGGGTCAATCGCCGGTTGAACCCCAGTTGAACCGGACCCGATCATTAGGCCAGGTCAACTTGAAACCCGAGTTTCAGAACATTGCTTATATGCCCTTGTAGTTGTCAAAAAGTAGTTCTTGTAATTGTTTAAAGCATATTTAGGAAGTGCTTGATTGTCCTCTTTAAAAGTGAATATTGTGACGCTTAGAAATCAGGAAAGAATAAAAATAAAAATAATTGACAAATAATTACACAGTTGTATATGTAATCAACTAGATCTAGTTATGGATAATCAAGTAACTTCATTTCTACTCATAAAAGTCGGTTTTACTATTATATGAATAAAACTTATATTTATTAAATCATATTATTTTAATTAATCCTAAAATCAATACCGAATTCACTAAAACGTTGGAAACCTTAGTAGTTAGTAGGTCACAATAATGAGTTCATAAACACCCTTAATAAATGGACTTGCGATGTCTTATCATAACATAATATGTCTTTTTCTTTGATTTTATATCTAGAATAATTTTTTCTAATTTCATATTAGTTCCCAATCAATAATATTAAATTACAAAATTCGGCCTACTTGTCTGGACTTACAAGGTCAACAATATATGTTTCTTTAATAAAATAACAGTATGTGCAAAGGTCGATGTTTGAACTTTGAAGGTTAGCTTGAAGTGCTTACGAAAATAAATAAATATTAAATATAATAATAATAACAATAAAAACCATAAAAAATAGGAAGTAAATTAAGTTCAAAACTTCAAATATATAAACTTTATTGCAAAATTTTGTACCAAAATCCATTGAATACTTACAACAGTCTTCAAAATTTTGTATACACTAAATTGGTCGTCTCAACTAAGGGTGAAATCCCAATAAATTTAGCAAGAGGCTGTTTCTTAATGATAATTTCTACAATATGATTAACGTGGCCAATTACATCAAGATTCATATACTATATATACTTTTCGATTGTATTGAGAGAAAGTAAGCGTTATAAGTGCGTCTATGGTCACATTCATGCCACCAATGCTATAGCGCAGAAAGCATAGCCGAATATGGAAGGTAGGTTTCCAACTTTCCATGCATCAGCATTCAGCAAAGTTAAGGAGTTCAAAGTACTCGTGTCTCTAAAGCAGCTATATAATCCATTCAGCAAGATAATACATGATGCAATAGATACCAAAACGCTCCTGTTTCACCAAATGTGAATATCATTAGATGATTATTGACTGTTCAGTGGTTAGCTAAAAAAGACCTGACTTAATGAATGCAATCTTAGTATGCTTGACAGCATGGATGGGTTGGGCCAGTTGGGTAACATGTTAACTAAGCGATTTTGTTAGGGTCACGTTCACCCGAACTGCTTTCGTCCAAGAAACTTTAAATCTTTATACATGATTAATGTGGTATATATGATTACAAATACAACAATAACATGATATTGAATAAAATCAGCTGGAAGGTTTTATTACATATACACTTAAGGTGACTTGTAAGATGCTTGACCATGAGATCCATTTGAAACTTTCTCTGTAAGCTAATTGCTTACCCGTTTGACCCGTTAAAGAAAATCATAACCTAATTGTTCATTAATCGAGTCGGTCAAAATGACACCTCTAATTTAGAATTCGAAATTGACAAATCATTTTTTAAATTTTGATTTATGTCCAAAATGGTGCAATCAAGCACCTTTTCACAGACAATGGGATATTCAGGTGTCCTCTTCAAAGTGACTATGACTAGAAGACTTGGAACTAAATGATGAGATAATCAGGGATAAGTAACAATATTATGCTTATGAGTTTATCTCAATAATTCATTTCTATTGAAATCTGATATATTTGGCCACCCTAAATAATCAAAAATTTAAAATCATAATGACATTTCCTTTTACCTGAATACCCCACAATTGTTAGAGCTGAGTTTTCTACTTTAAGAAAAATAAATCTCAGTAATTATAAACCTCGAAACAGCTACCAAAAACTCAAATGTGGACCCAACAAAGACACACAATTTATAAGGTAAAACAAAAGGGTTTAGTTAGGGGAATTACCATCTAGAAACCATGATTAATCTTTTTGAGGATGTTTCAGGGACTCGAATCAATTTCTGGGGTAGCAACAGACACAAGTCTTTGAAATTTTCTTGTCAAGTCCTCATAAGACTCCACATCTGATGACTGCGTATGTTCAATTGCAGATTTTATATGTTCCATTCTTACTTCCGATGCATCATGTTTCTCCTGAGATGATAAACCATTATGTGAAGTTAATTTATCACAGTGAACAAATAGATGCTTAAAGCCTTAAACAAAACTAAACTGTGTTTGCTCGTTACTTTGATATTTTTTTCTAAAGGTGGACCAATTTACTAAAGATTCATGAATAACTCGAATTGATTTATGGTTGAGCCATAGGACCCCAACGTGTCAAATGGATCAAAACAAAAAATTCAGTTAAAATGATGATGGGTAATACGGGTTGAAAACTTGAAAGTCGCCCAAAGTAGATGTGTGATAAAATTTAATGTTAACTATTTAACTAAATGGGGACACTAAATAGTTTGTGGGTAGACCTGGATCCATCTCAACCCATTACCCAACCCGCCCATCTGACCACCTCAAGAATCTTCACAGCTACCCAAAGTTTAACAAACCTCGATAGCTGCAACAGCCGCTTCACGACAAATTAGAGAAATGTCAGCCCCAGTACAACCTTCAGAAAGACGAGCCAACTCCTCAATGCATACATCAGAGCTACAAGACATTTTACGCAAATGGATACGAAAAATCTCTTTACGGTCTTTTTCATTTGGTGGGCCCACATACACGAGCCTATCAAAACGCCCTGTTAAGATTTCATTTTAGCAAGAAAAAGAGGTACAAAAATCACCACAAAGAAATCAGATGGATCATAAATCAATATTTCAGATGAAATTAGGTGATACCTGGCCTCAAAAGAGCAGAGTCGATTTTATCAGGTCGGTTCGTTGCAGCAATAACAGTGACATTAACTCTCTGGTTCAAACCTACACAAATAAACAAGTTGCAAAAATAAGCAGATGACGAGAACTAACGGGTATTTGCATTTTGTTAGAGATTATGTAATATTAGATCACTACAATACGATAATCAGCTGTAACAAAACAAAGTGTAGGATCTGGAGTTTAATGTGGTTCTGGTGCTTGAAATTAAAGACTTACAGTAATCAGATCTACAGAGTTAGAGTGTTTGACAGATATTGATTATTTAACAGATTTATAAATAGAATTACCAGAAAAGACATTATTTGAATTTTTTTTTGTTTTCTTTCATTTTTTTCTTTCTATTTTTATAATCTTTTTTTCTAAGAAATTCTTATTAAATAGGTTAAAAAGTAGGTATATTGGTAAATTTGTTTTGACCCCTCGATAATCAGCTTTTTTTCAATGAAACAAAGCCATAAAATCAGATAATAAGATGTTGAGTGTTTGACAAATCCAGACCACTAAACAAATTAATATGACTTATTGTAAAAGAAAGGTACAGTAGATGGTAAAAAACCCCATGAATTAGGTTAGAAAACTAGGGAAAATAACAAATTTTGGTTTACCCTAAGATACTCAGTAGTGTAAGTGTTGACTCTGGTAAGAACTACGGAGAATGATAAGGTTCACATTACCGTCTAATTCAACAAGAAGTTGGCTCATAACACGATCAGCAACTGAAACCCCATCATTTTCCTTCCCACGTATACTAGCGAGACCATCTAACTCATCAAAAAATACAATCGAAGGAGCATTAGCCCGTGCCTTTGCAAAAAGTGACTTGACAGCCTTCTCTGATTCACCAACCCATTTACTGAAAAGTTCTGGGCCCTTCACAGCAAGAAAATTGAGTTTGGCCTCGAATGCTACCGCACGAGCCAGAAGGGTTTTGCTGCACCCAGGGGGACCAAACAATAAGACCCCTGTTGGTGGCCGAGTTCCAATACGCCTGAAAGCATCCTGGTGCTTTTGAGGCCATTCTACAGCCTCCATTAACTGCTTTTTAACCTCCTCTTGACCACCAACGTCTTTCCAGCTGACCTTTGGTATCTCAAGTATCACCTAATTGCAATTTATATAGGTTAAAATTATGAAAAAATAGAAGACTGATTTACCAAATATTTATTTTAATGTAACAGTATAACTTTTGAAATTTTCTATGGCACGCTGCTTATGTATGATATGCAGAAAGTGCTAAGCATCAACTGAGCTCGCTCTGAACGTACCAAAAAATTTACATGTTTTGACCAGACACCATTCTGAGCCATTCAATACCCAACCCACAAGCCCCACCTATATGTCCAGTAATTTAGACCCACTGAAAAAAGTTTATTAAAAATGTGAGGCGCAGTTGTCATATAACACACCTTGTAGATCACACACAAATCTTTAGCTAGATAAATTTGTAAACTCAGAAGAGAAACTATTATTATACCTCTCTCATGGCGCTTGGTCTCACTTTGATTCTTGCTTTCTCAAAATCTTCAAGAGAGACGCTTAAACTTTCCCCCGTCGGATCACTTTCAACACTTTCTACATTGACTCCCGAATATGGAGAAGACGAACCCTCCAAATTATTATTCCAATGCAAGTCCGTATCATCTGAACATAAATTAAGTTTCTGCTTATTGTGGATCTTGCCAATGGAGCGCCTAAGGCAAACAAAGGCGGCTTCATTGCAAAGAGATGCCAGATCAGCACCCACAAACCCGTGAGTAGTCATAGCCAGATGATGAATTTCCATATCTGAAAGATGGTGTTCTTTTTCGTTGAGCAGAGCAAGTAATATATCATAACGTTGACTGGGAGATGGCACACCTGAATACAATGTCATAATGTTCAGCTTTAGAGATATAAGAGCGTCCAATTGGAGAGGAAATATTTTTGGCACAGACATACATATATTAATAGCTTGACGAATAAAATTTACAATCTGTTCAAAGGAGGACTAATTTACGATTGTACCTATTTCGATTTCCCTGTCAAGTCTTCCAGGACGTCTGAGTGCTGGCTCAATACTGTCGGGTCTATTGGTTGCAGCGATAACAAGTAGACCTTCAGTTCGACTAATTCCATCCATTAAATTTAGTAGTGTTGCAACAATTCTTCCAGAAAGTTCTTCACCGCCATCTTTCCGTGACGGTGCAATGGCATCCAACTCATCTATGAAAACCTGAAAGCCAATTTTATAAAACAAAATTGATCCATAAAAGATAACATGCATAAAAACAAGTATTAAAGAAACGTTCAAGAACAATGATGGAAAAAGATAGAAGAACTTACCACAGCAGGTGCAGCACTGCTAGCTGAATCGAATACTTTATGCAATGCTTGCTCACTTTCACCAAAAAATTGACTGACAATTTCTGGTCCATTTACAGAGAAGAGATTGACGCCAGCATCACTAGCACACAATCGAGCCAAAGAAGTCTTCCCTATGCCTGGTGGACCATGAAGTAGCACTCCTTTTGTTGGACGTAAACCCATACTATAACAAATTCATGACCAGTGATTATCGATTTAAGCTATGTGACATTAAGTAATAAGAATCGGAGAATAGTTTTAATAAAACGTGTTGTAAGATATATAGTGTGTGGATTTACTTCTGTTGTTTTCAGCTGTAACAATTACATAGTCATGAGATGCTTGAGTGTTTTGCTAATTCTAATTCTTCAAAGAATTAACGGACAAGATGAACAACAGAGTTTTAAGAAAATGAGTAAAATCCTCTCGAACAGTTGAAAAAGGGTCAAAATAAGTAATTTTACTGATAGATTATCAGATAAGCAAAAGTAGAATACTAGAATCTGATTATCTAAACATTAAAAACTAAGTATCGTGAGTTCAACTTGCGTGTTCAGATAATCTGTTCCAAGATGCAAACTCAACACCCCCTAAGTTTGCAAGCATACAAGACAACGTGTAAAAAAAACTTGATCACCCAAAGTAAATGTAACAACACTGATTAAACCAATTTACCACAGCTTGTCTAACAGAAATACAAAAAATAAACATACCTTGAAAGAGTGTTCTTAACTGATGATGAAACAATAATATCCTTCAAAACTGTATACTCCTTGGACAAGCCACCCAATTTAGGGATATCAACTACTATGCTATCTACACTATCCTCACTACATAGATCAAATTTGGTTTTCTCAGAAAACAAATGAACTTTTGTTCCATGGTCTACCAGAAAAGCATTACCATTACCAGATAGATCCAGTGATTGCATAAACGAACCATTATTTCTTTCTAAATTCTCATCATTACTAAAATCAAATACTTTTTCTGCACTAACGACCTTGAAAAGACAAATCTCTGAAAGTATTGGAATTACCACAAGGTTTCCCCAAAGTAAATGACGGGAAAATAAGAGCGACGTAGTACAAGTCTGAAGAAGCTTTTTTCCGATTTCATCCTCCAAAACCTCTCTTATATTAAAAGAATCAACTGTTGGGTCTAACAAGTTTGACCGTGTTTCTCTATATCTTGGTGAAGTTGGCTGGCTAGAACAGGGAGAGCTTAACTTCGATCGAGTCACTGACGGTGTCTTTGGAGATGAAATACTTCCATTTTCAGATAGAAGATCAACATGGGACGTTTTGTTACTTTTATTGCTAATTGAACTCTTTGAAGATATCAAAGTTAAATGTAGGTCTTTACACTTATCTATTGAAAGGGAATTATTCCTTTGATTGACAGGATAAACAAAAACTTTCCTGCCAGAAACCGGATAACCCATTGCAGATGCGAGGCTCGAAGATAACCGCACACCATTTTTTGAAACCTGAAATGAAAGTTAACAAATGCGTTCCAAGTTTTCAGCTTTAAATCATATGTTTATTTATAAAAACCATACGTTACATAAACAAAATTGTTTTCAAACCTTTAAAGATGGAAAAACTGTAGCTAGGACAAAGTAATTCCCTGTTTCTTTAGCCATGTTATCATTGAACCCATAATGCCTGCTGCATTCATTCATTAATGAGCTAAGAGGGTAAACCGACAAATCTCTCCTTAAAGAAGCAAGTGAAACCTGTCAACAAGTTCAATAGACTAAAACTATTATGACATATAAAAATAGCATTAATACATTACACAATAATCAGCAAGTATAGTACATAAAGTGTATATACATATTAAATTCAAATCATCATATACTCACTTAACTATATTACAATGAATAATAACCAGTTTCATTCATTAAAATATCACATATTTACACACACATTTTACTTAATATTAATCAAATTATATCAATAATTAAGTTAGACTTACAGAAACAATGGAACCAGGAGTGATTGAAGAAGCAATCATAGCAGATTCTGAGACCCAAATTTTACATCCTTTTGAATCAATTCCAGGATTAGAATCTTCAATTAAGCTACAGATTAAAGCAGAAGTACCGATGAATGATGGATATATAGTGGAAACTGTTTCAAGTGAGCGTAGTAGTGATTGTTCATCATCGTCTTCATGGTTATTATTAGCGTTTAGATTTGAATATGAGGATGAATTACCAAGTGGAGATGGTGTTATTGCATCCGAATTGAAATTTGCCTTTGATTTTGAACCTTTTTTCTTTGAAGGCATTGTTTCGAGCAGAAACGTTAATGGAATTTGGGGGTTTAGGGTTTTAGATTTTCAAACCCAAAAGGGTTTTGGGAAAATTTGTATATTGCAGAATTGGCTCTTGTTGTTTTTAGTATGGTTATTTGGGCCCCCTAATTGTTCTTTAAGTAGATATTTTAGTCCTTAAGACTACTCCCAACCCAAAATCAAACTGACAGAAACTGACAGAGCCACGTCGGCGTCACGTTAGCTTTTTCAGAAAACTGACTGAAACTGACAGACCCCTCTCATCCCTGTTCCGTCACTTTAACTTTTAGGTCCCGCTGACCAATTATTTAATCAACTAAAAAACAACAATTTAAATAAAAACAATAATTTAAATTAAACACATTTTATTAAAAATAAAAATTACAACAATTCCTAAAAATAAAAATTACAACAATTCCTAAAAATAAAACTTACAAAAATAAACTTCAAAATAAAAAAACAACATTTCCTAAAAAATTAAAATTACGAGAAATCCTAAAAATTAAAAAGTACGATACTTTAAAAAATACTAGAATTATAAAGTAATCTAATCGGAGCTCGTCTCGTCGGTTTCGTTCGCATTTTCTTGCTCGTCTTCGTCCGATTCGTCGTTGCCATATTTGTCTTGGTAGAGTGTCACGACTTTTTTCCTCGCGTTTTTCAGCATTTTAATTTCTTTTTTATACGCTTTTTTGGAAGCTTTTTACACAAAAAACTCAAAGCTTTGTAGGCGGCTTTCTTCATCGCGTTTTCCTTAATCATTTTAATTGCTTCCTGTTGCGCTAGAGCGATTTGCTTGACGGCTTCAAGTGTATCCATTTTTTCAGACTGAACACTTCGTGAAGATGAACCGGCGGAGCTTGAGGCCGTACTTTTTGCCGTCTTTCGGCCAGGAGGACGGCGGATGTAGTCGTTTTGGAACAACCGTTTCATGTTCGCATCAAGAGGCGTTTGAGTCGGTTGTTCATCCGTATCCAAATCGGTGACAAATGGTTGGAAAGAATCTTCGTTGGCCATTACGCCCGGCTCGGCAAAGAATTTTGGAAATTGTTTAAGAACATTCCAAGATGACTCGTAAATGAACTTACGCCCAACTTGCTGCCGGAATGCATCTCGGGTCGCATTCATAACGTCGTTTTCATCGGCACCGCTTTGTGGGCAAATTTCTTTGTAGTGTTTGTAGAGATATTGGAATGTTTTTTAGTCTTTAGAAATCTTGTTCCATTTGCCGGACAGTTGATTAAGGTTACGTTTTGTTGACACACAAGTATTGTAACCGTCAACAACCTTAGCCCAAAAAGACTCGGTTGTTTGATTTTTTCCGAGGACACCGTTTTCGGAACAATGTATCCATCGCTCCGCTAAAATCCTAGCCTCCTCGTCCGTCCAACGTACTTGAACACGTGTCGGCTGTTTCACCTTTTTACCTTTTTTCTTGTTCTTTGGGGCTTCGGGTTCGGATTCGGGTTCGGGGTCCGGAACCGGGATTGCCTCGTCGGAGCTTTCTTCCAAAGTTTGTGGTACGGTGAAGCTCATTTGTTGCTGACCGGGGTTGGATGAGCTTGGAGACCATTGTGTATTTGGGTGAAATTGTTGTTGAATTTGTGACCATTGTGTGTTTGGGTGAAACTGTGGTTGAATTTGGGGGAATTGTGATTGTGGTGGTGAGGTTGTGTACCACCCTTGAAATGCATAATTATTCATCGGGTCATGCGGATCAAGGTAGAACGGGTTTGCAATAGGTGGTAAGTTGGCAAATCCGGTAGGTTGAGACGATGATCCGGTAGCTTGAGTGTTTGGTAAAGACGGGTTTGGTAACGGGTTATTTAACAAACTTTGCCACATATCTTGGGCAACATTTTGTTGATCCTTCTTTTTATTTTTGGTTGTTGATTTATTGTTTTTGAACATTTTTAGTGAGAGTGTTTTCTTGTAAGTGTTTTTGAAGAAATGGTTGTAAAATGATATGAGAAAATGATATGGGAAGTGGTTTGGTAATGAGTTGTAAAAGGTTGTGAGAAAATAAGTGTGGTGTAGGGTGTATTTATAGGTAAAAGTGGGTAGTTTAATTTTTTTTTTTTGGGTTTAGCTCCTCCAACGGCTCCCCATTCAAATTTTTTTAATTTTTGTTTTTTTTTAATTTTTCAACGGTACACAAAAAAAATAATGGGGCCCACTCAAACCGATGCCCTCCGTCGGTTATCCGATGGGGCGGTGCCATCGCCGTCGGTTCATCGCTTTGGAACCGACGAAAACCGACGGGCCGCGTTGGGATTAGTCTAAGGAACATATTTTTGCTTAACAGAATATGTGAAGGAAAGAATAATAAATTAGACCCTTTTAAGTTAGAGCATCTCCAATGCTTTGAACCTTCAAGGTTCAAAGTAGTGTCACGTCAGCATTCTATTACTTTACATAAAAACTTCACAATGCATTGAACCGTACAAAGTTTCTCACACTGCCACATCATCGTACTTTTCAGATTTATTTATATTAAAATATTAAATATTAATAATACACACAAATATATTTAGCACTTCAAGATTTATCAAATGGTAACTGAGAAACATATACATGTACATACACATTCATTTTAGTTACAAACTTCACAAAATAAACACCTTTGTGCTTTTTGAATTAAAAAAATATAAATGAATAATATATACACACATCAGGAGAATAATACTTGCAACTATTAAACTGTATGGGCGGTGATTATTTTTAAAAAAATTTGAATGGTCGAATGTTTTAACGTTCTGAGTAAAAAAAATAAATGATAAAAGTTTGATGTATACATATTTTTATTTCAAGATATAGATATGGATAAACATGGTAGAAGTTAGAAACTAATATCATAGTGGGGTGTGGGTCATGCTAGTTCGTTTATTTCCAATTGAGGGTCTGCTGCACTCATAATATGCGGTCAACACTCACAATGCAAAAAATCATGACACCTCATCGCTCAAGAATTTGTTAGACGATGCCAGCTACCCGCGTTGTGGATGCCCTTAGTTACTACCGGTAGAAACCCGCGCAAAGCAGCGGTATATGTATTTTGTTTAGTCTCAATACATTATTTAAATTTTATTTATATGTTGTTACAAAATTATTTGATGTTATAATTAATTATGTTTCATCCACGTTAATTACATTCCAGTTTATTTATACAATTATGAGATTAGGTTATTTCCAAACATATAAGAAGTAGTTGTTTATTAATCAACTAAGTAAATGCATTTTACTTAATATTTTAAATAGGCATGTATTTATTTATGGACTAAATGATTTCATATTAACTAGTACAGTGTCCGCGTAATGCGCGGCGATACATGAAAAAGAATGATTGTTGTTGATTAAGATTTAACGATTTTAAGGTTTCCATGTGATTTTCGATGTGATCCGATAGTTACCTCGAGTGCACTGTAAGAGGTAATGTCGACCAATCATTAAATTCAAAAAAGATGAAATACCAAAATGTTTTATAGTGTAATAATAACATTTATTAAACTTCCTAAAAAAATCTAACCATAGAAATGTTGATATTATAAAGTTACTAAAAATAAAAGGGTTATTAGACAAGGGTAAATAAGTAATTTCCGATATCTTTTTTTCTAAACATTAAGTCAATGGGGGTAAACCGTTTATAAGGGGTTATAGATATAGATATATAATTATCTTAAATATTGTAGGTTGTTTCCAAAGTTAGTTAGGGGTAATTTGATCTATTTTGTTAAAGTCAAGGGTATATGTGTCATTTGCATATTTATACGTCTAAGTTAATTAAGAAAAGAGGTAAACCTTTTGTAAAGGTGTAAGATTTATACAAGTTGTTTTTAAGCATGAATAAGACATGGGTGATCTACTTATTTTTAAATTAAATAAATCTAGGTATAGTTGATCGTTACTTAAGAATTCAAGTAATTTGTAGTGGTACTAAATCCTTGTAAATTTAATGCTAAGATTATATACTAATATTCTAAATTATATGGCATAGATTGTTGAATTGTTGTTCTAAAATTTTTTTGGTCTGATAACTATAATCCACATGATTTTTGGAAATTAACTTTGATTTTTGGTACCACGATTATTTCTAGTCTACAAGACCGATTAATTGAACAATAGTTTCATAGTGTCATACACTTAACAATATACATGCATTTCTCTAGTTGGAACACTAAATTCAAATCCTAAATTTTGAATCCAAACCAAACATAATAAAAAAGGTGACATTTTTTATTATCTAAACCAAAATGTACAAATATAGTAAGAGGCCGTTTTGCCTAAAGATACACTTCAAAATGCATTTTGAGACCTATGGTATACATCAAGATAGGATTTTGAGACCATTAATTTGAAGTGACGTGGGTCTTAATATCACCCACCACCAATTTTGTCCCACCAAAATTGGGATAAGGAGCCAGCCCCCCTTCTACAACTATCTAACATCCCCACACATATATAACTATTTATGGACTTTTTCATAAATCTTACAATGTTTGAAACTCATAGAGATATTATACAGGAGGCTGATTTTAAATTCCCACTACTCCAATCAACTGCACTAGCATTTAATCAAGCAGGTAACTTTTACTGTTCTGTTTCTCCGTGAACATTTTGTTATGGTTTTGAAAGTCATTATGGTTTAAAATTGCTTGAAGTTGCAAAATTTCTTGATATTATGGCAATGTGAAGTGGGAATTGTGGGTTTAGACAGTTTCTTGATTGTAGTTTCATGGGTTTTCTTGTTTATTCATAGTTTTGATTAGTGTGGTTGGTAAATGAATTGAATGGAAGAAAGATAAGATAGCTCTGCTATTATCAAGTTATATAGAAATTGATAAAGTTTGCACCTTTCACCATTTTTGAATCTATAAAGTAGTTCATTTGATCTCAAAAGTCAAAATTTAGGTTGTTTAATAGAGATAAAGAGTACCCTTTTCTAATTATCATTTTTGGGGCAGAATTTTGTTTGTAATTTGTTTTTTTTTATATATTAAAGAATTGCATGTTGTATGTATCTTCAAAGAATCATACATCTAAATTGGCCTGTGTTTGTGATACATCATGGTGTCCTCATAGGAATAGGCATTGTGTTCCATTTATAAAATTGACTTATCCAACCAGACTTGACCCGTTACCCAAGCCATGCAGCTAGCCAGCCCATATTGCTCATTTTATCAATTCTTGTGTTTTTAAACCATTCTAAGTTCTAGTGATAAATGGAAGACGTAACTCGATGTTATTCATATCTGATGTTCTTCTGAAAAGTCTGTTTCGGTAATGACCTCAAGAATTGCAATGTGATTTCTTACTTTTTAAAACAATTTTCAGGTTGCATTTGGAAGATATCATACTGACTATGGCTCTTTCTTTACACTCGGTATTTCTCTGCAAGGAGGAAACCTCCAGTTTGTATACCAAATCATCAAGTGATGAAAGGTTTCACAGGAGTGGAGCAGCTCCTGCAAGTATAATCATGATGAAAATCCGGTCCAACCATGGATATTATAAATACTTCACCCTGAATAGATCTTATAGGTCGGACACTACCTATTCGACTCCGTCGTCACATTGCAAGGAGAAATCTCCAGTATGTAGCATCGATGCAAGTTTTGAGGTAATTTCTTGTATTACTCGTCACTGGTTGCCCAAACACTATAAACTTAATATTGAGACTTCAATAAAAACTAAATCATGGTCAAACATCCCTTGAGTCTTTTTCCTATACCCTGCTTTGAACATTGAAATCTTTATTTTTGAAGGAAATAGAAAATTTTGATTTTAGAAAGGGTGCGACTTTGATTCTTCAAAGACAATGGAGGCAATTTGTACAGTTAGCGATCGTATTGGTTTGCACATTTGTTGTCATTCCCAGGGTTGATGCTGTTGATGCTCTTAAAACTTGCACTTGCTTGCTCAAAGAATGCAGGTATTTCATCCAAGTCTTACTGTTTTTAGATATTTTTTTCAACCTCATAACTATAATTTAAAAACAAGAAACATATATTGACCAAGTGAGTATTTTCTTAATATTGGAAGGTTTAAGTGCCATGTTTACACTATCCTATGGGCTTTGAATTGTTTATCTAATGCCAAAGGGAAAACATTAATACAATATGTTTATCATTGGCTCTTATGCCATAAAGTTGATCACCAAAACTTCTTTTGCATCATTTTTATGTGTTTGGATGCTCTTGACATAAGAGATATTTTTTATCATTATTATTATGATTGCGATTTAAGGGTGCTATGTAGAGTTTATTATTTCAATAAAAATGACATTCTGATTTCTGGTTACTCATGATCAAAATATTCAGTTTTGTAGTTGGTTAAAGTTTACAGGAGATAAATCAATTACC
This sequence comes from Pseudognaphalium luteoalbum, assembly GCA_963422505.1. Classification (NCBI taxonomy): domain Eukaryota; kingdom Viridiplantae; phylum Streptophyta; class Magnoliopsida; order Asterales; family Asteraceae; genus Pseudognaphalium; species Pseudognaphalium luteoalbum. The sequence continues at coordinate 97,620,316 of OY730198.1, forward strand.
AAGATATATGTAAATTTACCTACCTATCAGTCTATCACGGGCTTTAATCAACTAATTATCCAATTCTGATATTAGAAGTCATGGTATCGCTTTCAGAACACACTTCCAAACGCCACCTCAATTTTTCTACTTGCCCTATGCTGCTCTCACTAAGCAAAAGCAAAATATGTTGGGCTTAAGTTGATCACAACCTTGTTTTGCTAAAAAGTTATCATCTACAGCTATGAACACTCCTTACTGTGGTCCTTATCCTTGTTACCCTTTTTCACCTTTTGATCTTGAATATGGAAGAAAGTAAGATACAGCATCTCTAATTTTTAAGCTATTGAGCCCATGTGCTTGTTACAGGATCGAACTGGCGAAATGTATAGCAAACCCATCTTGTGCGGCAAATGTTGCTTGTCTCCAGACTTGCAACAATAGACCTGATGAGACCGAATGCCAAGTAATTTCTACTCGTCCATATTTTTGTAAATTGTGTTAGAGGTTAAATGTTGACCATCTACTTTTAACTGGGTCTATTGGTTTGCGTTTATCTCAAACGGGTCAAATAGGTCGAACTGCTCAAACAAACAGGTTGACGGTCACCTAACATCTAATTTTTATATGCATACAAGATGCACGCTCCTAATTTGTTTTATTTAAAGTTTCAGATAGTAATTGTAATATTGTTTCTTGTAGTCTTGAAAAGGCATTAATAATATGTAACTTTTTCTATGAAATGAACAAAAAATGTTATGGATCAGCCTGACCCGACCATTTTTACCAAACTAAAAGTGACCATTAACAACCAGTACCCTTCATAATCCATTACGCAACTAGAAAGACCCACCCATCTTGCCACCTCAATACTTTATGCTAGAAACAATCTTCATTCTTACATATTCTTGAACTTCTGCTTCACAGATAAAATGTGGTGACTTGTTTGAAAACAGCGTTGTGGATCAGTTCAATGAGTGTGCAGTTTCACGAAAGAAATGTGTGCCACGTAAATCTGATGTGGGTGAATTCCCAGTCCCGGATCCTAGTGCAGTGGTTCAAAGCTTCAACATGAAGGACTTCAGTGGAAAGTGGTTCATAACAAGTGGACTAAATCCTACATTTGATGTCTTTGATTGTCAACTGCATGAGTTCCACATGGAATCCAATAAACTTGTAGGCGATCTGACGTGGAGGATAAAGACTCCAGATGGTGGATTCTTTACTCGATCTGCAGTGCAAAAATTTGTTCAAGATCCAAATCAACCGGGAGTTCTTTATAATCATGACAACGAGTTTCTTCATTACCAAGATGACTGGTAAGTAATTTCAATCCTTCATTTTTCTGTGCATTCATGTAAATTTTGTGTTACGTTTTACTGATTTAGAAAGCTCAATCTTATAAAAGTCAAGGGGAAGGATCCACGAGGAAGCATGTTTCTTGACACCCATATTTATCATTGATGAATATCAAACAAATATCATGTTCTGAATACAGACTATAAAGTACAGTAGTATTCAACACATGACTAAATATACAGGCTTAAGACATTGATTCCCTAAAAAAACTCACTTCCATGTGGATTGTTTCCTAAATGTCAATTATCAACGTGTTTTCCAAAATGATTCATAAACTACATATGCAGGTACATCTTGTCTTCCCAAATAGAAAACAAACCTGATGACTATATATTTGTGTATTATCGTGGGAGAAATGATGCGTGGGATGGATACGGTGGAGCTGTGATATACACAAGAAGTGCAACGTTACCGCAAACTATCATCCCACAACTACAAAAGGCGGCTCAAAGTGTTGGTCGTAACTTTGACACTTTCATACAAACAGATAATTCTTGTGGGCCCGAACCGCCACTTGTGGAGAGACTAGAAAAGACAGCCGAAGTGGGTGAGAAATTTATAATAAAAGAAGCCGAAGAGGGTGAGAAGTTTATCATAAAAGAAGCTGAGGAGATAGAAGAAGAGGTCGAGAAAGAGGTGGTAAAGGCTAGGGACACACAAATGACTTTGTTTCAACGGTTGGCCGAAGGGTTCAAAGAGTTGCTACAAGATGAACAAAACTTCGTTAGGGAACTCACTAAAGAAGAAAAAGAAATCTTGAATGAACTTCAGATGGAAGCTACTGAAGTTGAAAAGTTGTTTGGGCGTGCGTTACCAATCAGGAAACTAAGATAATTTTCGATATATGATTAAGAGTTTAAGACATGCATGCATCACTATAAATTCTCATCATATGTATATAGGAAAACAGCAAACCGAAGCTGAGAAAAAAATTTATTTTTAGTGTTGAAGTTGTTGTGACATATTAATACTCGATTGATTTGCTTTAAACAGCTGCAATTGATCATTTTTGATCGTTATACAACTTTCGTTGTACGAAATCAGTCACTGTAATACTAGGAATACTATGATTAAGCATTTTTTTGTAAGATTATATATCAAGTAAAATGATTTGTGTATCTTTCTTATTATGGAGAATGTTAAAATGATATCACATTATATCTGCAGTCAACCATTTTGCATAAATTTTGCTTGTCTATTAAGAGATATCAAATGCCCAGATGGGGGACTGGCTGTTTGCTACATCACTTATTATTTCTGCCTTTTAATTAATGATATCACATCAATTTCATTTTGTTATTATCCAATTAAAACTAATTGTCCTTGTTGCATATATTATAGTAAACTTGTAAATAATATGTTTTTATCTTTATATTTACTTTATTGTTAACATCTGAACTTAAAGTTATATTGTTTTATAAGACATGAACTTTGTTACACCTAATTTGATTGGAATCTAGCTAGTTGCATAACAACATATTGTCATGCTATACATATAATCATAGCCTTCTCACTTTGTAATTGATTGAACAGTAATAGCAATGATTTCGGGTCACCCCTTGTTTGTAGGGAAGAAGAAAATGCATGTGTATATGGTCAGCCGTCAGTGTATGATTGTAACATATAGAACACACTTTTTGTTAAATTTAATTTTGGTCGATGAACTTTATTTCTATGTTTATAAAAAAATAACATATATTTCTCACTTATTAGTAAGTACTATACGTTAAATTCACTCAAAACACATCCTTAGAAGAGTTGTAGCGTCGGCTCATGCTAACGCTAGCCCGTTATGGCCTTACCACGAGTCGTCATCACTACGGCTTTCAAGTGGTGGTTATGTCTTTCCTCCCGTGTGGTTGTGATGACGAATAAAGTTCGTACGTGCTGGTATTATTTTTTATTTTTAATATTTTCTTTAAAGAGACGAGTTCATATTTTAGTGTCATGACTACAAGTGTTTTTGAACACGGTCGATAATGAACTAATCTTACTCATGTGACGATCAATAGTGCACCACATAGTGTCATGACTACAAGTGCTCTGTATTCGTCTAAACTCTCCCTTTTCTATAAAAGGTTTGATTCTAATGAACTCCAAACATAAACTCACACATTAATGTTGAAGAACCAAGGTACACATAAATGATTAAACAACAAAAAAATCCGATGTAACTGTACTAATATCTAAATAGCAAGTAAAAAGGATTGGATTGCATATGTTTTTTAACGTTTTGCTAAACATCTACCAATAAATAGGACCATGGTGAAGCTTCCTAATGGGAAACAAACATCAATTGCATTTTGACTTCGACCTAAAAACAACTTGTAAATATGACCTACTTTTTCAAGATTTAGCTCTAATCAAATCATCACCATCAAAATCTTTTTATTTCATGATTCAATAAGTTATTTAAGCCACTAAAACAAATTGTTGTATTGTGCATGTTAATGATCGATAATATGATCTTGTTATGGTCAACAAACTTAAGTCCTAAGCTAATTCGTATACGACCGTTAAGTTGGTTCGTATATGTATCTCACGTGTGATTTGTACAAAGTTTTCTTGATGAAAATGATATGATCGGAAACAAATTTGATCATTCTCATACATGCTTTTCGGTTTAGGAACTATACAATATCAAACTTTAGCCGATTGAATCCCTTAATGAACCAAGTTTCTTTATGAAATACTTAATTAATGATACTCAGAATCATCAAAACTAAGCAGTAAACTATAAATGTATGATAAGGATACAGAAGAATAGTAAATTTATGATTTTATACTAAAAACTATAAACATTTACTATGAATTAAAACACAAAAAGGACCACATTTTCTATGTGAATCATATCAGAACACCAACTCAAAACCTTATGCAAAGGCGATTAATATCTCCATCATCCAAAATATAAATCCACCATATATATGCATTAACAGGTTGTACAGTACAATCTGTAAATACCTGCATATGATGGATTTATCAATTTAAATGGTGAAAATATCATCACCGGTATGTAAAACAACACGCGATCCTATGAACCAACGGTTAAGTTGAGATGTCACCACAACTACTTTAATTAGTTATCAATATTCTGGCCCACCATGTTATGTGTTATCTTTGGGCTTCACCTTTTGGCTATCTTTTTCATCTTTACAAACATGCATTTAAGATTTTAGCAATTTATAGCCAATCTAGCTACACAACCTCAACGTCCTTCCTATATGTAACATTATTTGGTTAAATAAAACACATGAATATAGTGTAAAGTAACCTATGTGTGATTTAACTTAGCATGTACATAAACATACATGCAACTATAAGCTATGTATGTCGAATATAACTATCGCGTATTTATGATAAAAACGTAACGATATAGGTCTAAATCAAAGATTAGTACATGCAAATGTGTTAGGTATAACGTTGGATCGAAATAACCTCTTGTAGGACCACTATACAAACACTTACATGCCATTTTAGTCGAAACAGGTAAGCCTATTGTATACTAGTTTAGTTACCATTTATTACGCTAGGAAACATCATCCGTCGAACTCAAGGTTAACATTTATGTGTACGGTGTACCCTCGATCATTCAAGTATAGGATCAAAGCACGAAACCTTACGTTCCTGTTACAACGAAACTAAGGTCTCTAACTGATTATCGTCTAGTTCATAAACGAGATTAAACTATAATCACAACAAGAATAACAATAATCCAACACGGCCTCATAAAATACTAGTTATATGTACTAGATTATTTCTCCTAACTTCTTTTATCCTTCACCATGTGAGAAAATTCTTAATATATGTTAAAAAAAGAGAGAGTACAAAGGTGGATAATTAACCACCAAACCTACTTTACAATATAAAAACACATTATTTAATTTATTAGCTTCCTTAATCTTAACTAATTCTAACAAATACATATTTATATATGTCTTAATTTGTTTGTAACTATGTCAACAAATTAATTATAGACCCAAAGTTATGGGGACCAAGAGGAAAGAGAGTCACATTCATAATGGGTTATGGAATCATTAGATTAGAAACACTTGATTTGTTAAATGTTACCAACCGTTTGCTCCACCAACCATTAATAAACAAGATTAACTTCACATCCAAAGTTGTTAATTGGACATTATAGCATATTAGCCCCACCATTAATTTTTAACTTTACTCCATTGTTTAAGGTGAAATTGATTATTTACTTCTAAATAATGGTACTTTCTGTAATTAGAATAAACTTGAGGGACTGTTGAGAAACTAACTTTTAGATATTGGTTTTGGTCCCAATTTTAATACACCTTTTTGTCAAAAGAAATTCGGCAAAATTGCATTTGCGTATGATGAATTGTCCAGCTTGCAAGATTAATATTCCAATTTAATTGATTTCGCTTCATATTAAGCATACTTTAGAGGTTAGGTGGCGTAATCACAAAGTAGCAAAATGATTGTACGATTTTAACGACGTGTTACAATCATAATCAAAAGTTATTATAAATTACCCATATATCACATAGAACACTTAACCTCTTCTTCTTAAAGCGTGTCATATCACGTTAATTTCTCCTTTTCTACTCCACGCCGGCCAGCCATTGGCCATTGCCTCTAGTTGAAACCGTCAAAAATGGAAAATATAATTATTAGTTCACTATGATATACATGTTCAAAATTTTTAGAGAAATTAATAAAAAAACCCTATTTTTCGAATGTATAATTCATTATGCCCTTCCAAAAAAAAATTGCTGTTTTACCCCACCCGGTCGCAGGTCGCAGGCGACCTGCAACCCAGTTCATGCGACCGGCGACCAGTAAAATATCCGAGTAAATGACATACAAACGAGCCCGAATCCGACAACATAAGTTGGTCGCAAGTCGCACGCTGCGACCTGCGATCCACTTCTTGCGACCTGCGTCTGTTTTCTTTTTCAAAAAACCGACGATGTGATACACGCACACACGTACACGTAAGACATTGTTTGTGTCAATTTAATTTAATATATTAAATGTTTCATATTTAATTAACTCAATATTTCACTTTTCTTTGATAACTTTTTATATACATTGTATAAAATAATTCCGAATATATAATCATGATCGGTGTAATTTTATCTACGTTTCGACTTAAAATTTATCGTCATATGTTATGTATTTAACGAAAGCATTTTTAGTTTCGAAATCAACTTTTTTTAATATCGGAATGTAAATAGAAATAAACTGGTCATAGTTGTATATTTAGATTTATGTAATATAACATATAAAGGTGGACTAATAAATCTAAATATTTAATTAAGTTTATTTCGAGATTTTATTAGTCCACCTTTATATGTTATACTACATAAATCTAAATATACAACCATGACCGGTTTATTTCTATTTACACCGGTATAGAAAAAAGTTGATTTCGAGACTAAAAATGCTTTCGTTAAATACATAACATATGACGATAAATTTTAAGTTGAAACGTAGATAAAATTACACCGATCATGATTATATATCCAGAATTATTTTATACAATGTATATAAAAAGTTATAAAAAAAAAACGAAATATTGAGTTAATTAAATATGAAACATTTAATATATTAAATTAACTTGACACAAACAATGCCTTACGTGTACGTGTATGAGTGTATCACATCTATATTAAATTAAATTGAAACAAACAATGCCTTACGTGTACATGTGTGAGTGTATCACATCGTCGGTTTTTTGAAAAAGAAAACGAACGCAGGTCGCAAGAAATGGGTCGCAGGTTGCAGCCTGCGACTTGCGACCGGCTTATGTTGCCGGGTTCGAGCTCGTTCGTATGTCTTTTATTCGGATATTTTACTGGTAGTCGGTCGCATGAACTGGGTCGCAGGTCACAGCCTGCGACTTGTGATTGGGTAAGGTAAAACGACAATTTTTTTTGGAAGGGCATAATGAATTATACACTCGAAAAATAGGGGTTTTTTTTATTAATTTCCCAACATTTTAATGAAAATTAATCTTAAACAAATTATATTTCTTGTCTACAAATATACATTTTGTTATATTTATTATAATCATAATCATAATTCAAATTCGCTCATGGAGTCATGGACTACTAAATCATGGTTTATTTATATTATTAAGTTGTTAATACAATTAGTTTAAAGGGTTCGCCATCGAATTATAATAAACAGAATGTACAAAACAAAGGAAGTCATTACAGTGGACCATATAATGCGGTATTCGGTATCTAAGTGACGATGAAATAACTATGCTAAATTGTCAAAAAATGAAATAATTAAACATTAATATTATTTTAAAGTTATAGAGTAGGACTATAGTAAAACTTTGGTTTACGACAAACAATTCCATAACGGAATATAAACAAGGGATGGGGAAAAGTTTGAATACCACGCGCGATCAATCTACGCGCCCATTTTTGACTTCGTTAATTGCGCTGTTCAAGGGAACAAGCTGTAAGCTTGACCCCACAAAAAGCGTGCGTGGATGGATTGATTATTGGCAGACGTATTCATTCTTAAGTTTTTATGTCAAAAATTATTGTCGTAAAATGTTTATAACTCACTGTTAATTCAGACCGGTTATCCATCCATTATATTGAAGTATTACGAGACTCACCAAATAATTATAATTATTGGAACTATAATATGAGGTATACCTGACTCGAGAAGTTATAATTGTAAGAATAGTAAGGCTTGAACCATTGACCTTATGCTTAGTTTGACAAAACATGTCTCACTCATTATCTCATTATCAACTGAACTACACATCATTTACATCAAAAGTTATTGTTGTTACTTTCTTTTTATTTTAATTGCTCCGATAATCGCAGTATGCACAAATAAAATTGCGAATTGTTAATATGTCAAGAAAATCTCATCATCCATAAAAATTCACCAAGTCTAAGTGCTAGCTTTAATTAATCATTACGGAGTACGTATAAAAGCATACGGAGTATAGCCGTTCTCACTAACGTGCCAGTCCACAGCATTCCCCGCACTCCATTACATTGTTTCGACGTTTCAAACATCATTCATGAACAACATTATGTGAGCTATTAACCTGCTACACTGTAAAAATTCAATATCTTTCGCCCATTCACTTTTTTAGTCATTGCTCCTCATGCTCTAAGGGTTAAGAACTTACAAATAATGGAATACTTAGATTAAATAAAAAGAATTATATAAACAATTAACCACTAAATAAGACAATGCATGAGAAATTTGTCGTTTTGTGACTTGTCGAGTTTATAGGCAGGCTTCATAGCGTCTATAATTTCTTAAATTCCATAAAAACTAATTGTGGACATATTCACTATTTATTTTGGAAAAAATTACTAGCAGTCTATAAGGTTAGAAGGATTAATTAAAATTGTTTTTCTTTTTTACTCTTAACCGCAAGTAAAAAAGTGAAAAAAAAATAAGCAAAGTTATGATGTGTCTTTGGTTGGATGGGGACCAAGTGAAGGACAACAGCTTTTCCTTTTCAGTTTTAATTTTTTATTTTAATTTCTTCATTTCTGCTTTTTAAAAAGCATACATATGCTCATATATATTCATATATACATACACAAACATGTATCTATATCTCATTTTTAGGATTCTTCCTTCTTCACAGACAACAATCACTCCTTGACATCATTCCCTCACTCTCTCTCTCTCTAAAACTATCATGTGAGCTCAGTAAAAAACACACACACTATTTACACCTTCATTTTCACACACTACTCTTCTCTGTAAGTATACACTCTTCAATCTAGGGTTTCTGTACGTTATAATGCATGTAAATTGCTAATTTGTGATCACGATGCTTGTTTTATGATCAGTTGAGCTTTATATTGTGTTATGATCATGTGTTTATTTATGAATCCAGTTGGTGTAGTTGTTGTAATGTAGTTGAGAAAAAGTACTTTTGATTGAGACAATACTTTAAAAAGTTTTAAATATTTATAAATAGCATATGAAAAAAGTTTAATTAGTTTATTATTTATTTATGTAGTTTTTGTTATTAGAAGATGAAATAAGGTATGCTCTAACCTGATTTTGATGTTTGTTTCCAGAATAGTTAATTAAATTCAACTATAAGAGGATGTTATTTTTTGATATTATTTTATTATTGTTATATGCTTTTACTGCTTTTACTAAATTCTTACTCAATTTGTAGGTTTTGTTGTTCAACCTCTTTATGTTATTAAATTATTTTGGGAGGTAATTTGATCCTTTGCTTATATTCTGTGACATGGTGGATGGTGATTTGAACAAATTTGTTGAAAGTTTAAGTAGATCTGCTATCTTGCTATAACTTTGATACTTTATTGTCAACAAAAAAAAGAGAGTCTAGTTTTGACTTTTGAAAATCAAAGTATGTAGCATTTTGTGTTTTGTAGAACAAATTTTGATAACTACCTGGTAATTGCTAGTATTTTGTGGCTTGAAACATGAACAACTTTATGAGTTGTAAATTTGAATAAAAGACTGATAAGACTCTGAAAAGTCCTGCTATCATGGAATTCCTTTTTGGTGGGACAATGGGTGTATTTACTTTGTGTAGAAGATATTTAGTAAAGAAAATGTTTCTGCAAGATCTGGGAGCATGGGTTTCAAGAGTTCTAGTTGGACCGATGATTTGAACCTAACAAGGAATTACAAAATAATCCAGAAAAGGATTGACATGTAACTGACTTGCTTGCTGAATGTAACGTTGTACTATGAAATATAGTAATATCTAGCTAGTAGACTTTAAGTTAGGTAGTATAAAGTACGAGATCATGGCATTTTCTATATTTGTATCTAGTAATCGTATTCTTCTTATTTTGTAGAACATATAGTCTACAAAGATGACGAAGGTAAGCCCTGAGGTGGTAGATGAGACACAGATGCAAGCTGTTTTGTCGGTATCAGCAGATGTGAGTTTCATATCAAATAAGTTCCCCAAATACAAATTAGGTCCTGATAATCAGATTCTGGATGAAGCAACCATGCATAGTAAGGGCCCACCATTGAAAGAGGTGGTGGCACAAGAAACTGAGCAGCTATCTGATCAGCACAAACGTCTCTCAGTCCGTGACCTGGCCAGTAAATTTGACAAGAATTTGTCTGCTGCAGCTAAGCTGTCCAATGAGGTATACTAAAACTATTTGATTGACTTAGAATGATAGAACTTTCTGCTGATAATTGCATCGTGTTCTTTTAATGTAGGCCAAACTCAGAGATGTAGCTTCCTTAGAGGGTCATGTACTTTTGAAGAAGCTCAGAGATGCTTTGGAGTACTTAAGAGGACGCGTGGCTGGCCGGAATAAAGAAGATGTTGAAAAAGCAATCTCAATGGTATACCATTTCATTTATCCTTTTTTACATGGTAATTTATGCTTTAAGAAGGTTTTCTCTTATGACATGATGACATGGCAAAAAAGAATCATAACTGATATGCTGTATTCCCTAGTGACTAGTCTGAAGGTTTTTGTGGTCGATACGTTGTTGTAGGTGGAAGCATTGGCAGTAAAGTTGACTCAAAATGAAGGGGAGCTGATACAGGAGAAGTTTGAAGTGAAGAGACTTGCAAACTTTCTCAAACAGGTAAATTGTTCACTGAGAAAAAAGGACACCGATAGAATAGTTCTTTATAATTTATTACCACATGTAGTTTTGGTCTAGTCAGTAGTTCATAATGACGATCACCTAGTTGGTAACTTATTGTCAGCAGGTCATATGGGTAACCATGAAGTACCATGTAGTCGGTGTAATATGTGAAGAACATTTCTCAAATTCTTTGACCGAATATTTTATTTGAACTCTTCATTTTCAGAGCAATTAACCATGTTGTAATTATTTCTTCACTGTATAAGATAATGATTTTATTATCTATTTGTAGGCTTCTGAAGATGCTAAAAAGTTGGTAAACCAAGAAAGGTCTTTTGCTTGTGCTGAAATTGAGAGTGCCAAAGCAGTGGTACGAAGAATTGGGGAGGCTCTTGATGAGCAAGAAAGGGTATCACTTACCTCAGGAAAGCAGGTAACATGTCTATACCATGCTTAATATTTTTTTACCTCCTTTAAAATCTGTTGTGCTTTCATTTCATTAGTTACTACTGATTAGTAGGGTTAAGGATTTTATTTATTGTTTTTCCCTTCTTGAATCTAATTTACCGACTTCTTGAATCTAATTTACTGACTTCTTGCCAGGAAATGGAGGAGATGGTGGAGGAAATCCAGCAGGCTAGAAGAATCAGGTTGTTGCATCACCCCTGCAAGGTACTTGTCATTTTCTTTAATAAATGTGTGATAAATAACTGGAAATTGTGTTTCTAGGTCAACCCTTGTTGTGTCCACCATCTTAAAATCTAGGTTTGGAAGTTGGCACATTGATGAAGTGCTATTGCTTCCAGTTGAAGTTAATCTATTTGTTATGCATTTGCTTTCTAGGTGATGGACATGGAACATGAGCTTCGAGCCTTAAGACTACAGATCCAAGAAAAGTCTGCATTTTCAGTAAAGCTTCAGCAAGAGGTATTTTGCTTTATAGAAAGAAAATGGAGTTGAAATTATTGCCTCATTAAAATTAATAAATTATTATCCCCTCCAACTGAATAAAAACAAATTTTGACTTGGCCCATAGTTTGTAATAACGTACAATTTATTGAAATAATGTCTACAATTGACCTTTAATAAGAACAAATAAGAAAAGTTGTGTGTCAACATCAAAGTTGATAATTTCAAGTTATAATTAATAAGCAGAATTGCAAATTTGGGTCGACTTATTTACCAAAAAAAAGAAAAGAAATTGTTGCATATGTTTGGGAGAACCCAAAATGTGCTTTGTCAAGATTTTTTGACGGAGGTCGTAAATCAATATTCCTTTGTTTCTTTTGTTTTGTACTTTTGTAATTTTAATTTATATTTTTATCAACTTAACGTTCCTAATCTGTATGCAGCTAACGCTGAAGAAATGGGCCGAGGAGAACAAATTAAGCTTATACTCATTAGAAGGTTCTGGAAGTTTGGGCTCAATTTTACGACTTCAACCGTGTTCGGAAGATGCCATGGAGCTCTCAAAATGTTCAATCCAGTGGTATCGCTTATCAACACAATGTAGCAGAAGGGAGCTTATTTCAGGTGCTAACAAATCAGTTTACGCTCCGGAGCCCTACGATGTTGGACGGATTTTGCAAGTTGATGTTATCTCAAATGGCCAAAAATCTACTGTGACAACAACTTGCCATGTACAACCTGGTTTGTCCTTTTCTTATCCTTTTGTTTTGACCATCCCTCCCCCTTCCTAAGGCCAACAAGGTGTTTAGCTACTTTTTGTTGATTTTATCGCCGTTACTTTTTACTTATCCGGTACCATAAAATTCTGGTAACTAAGTTAAAAGTTTTCATGATGGCTTTTGCAACAGCTGTTGGATTGGAGACTTACGTGGAGACGCTTTCTCGGAAAAGCAATTCTGAATTCAGTGTATGTTATCTATAAAATTTGATAGGGACTATATCCTTTTTCAATCCCATGAAAATAATAATCGTGGACATTATGATAAAGTGCTAAAAGATTAACCGATGGACTTTTCTGCTAGAACGATATGAAGAAAGACTAATAGTCAAGCATCCAAAATATCTTTCAATAATGACAGAACACTAAAGGGAATCTTTGGGACCCTGAGTGATATGACACAAAATGACAATAGGCGATTATGTGATTTCACTTGATAAACATCCCAAAAAAGACATTGTTCTTATTTCTCTAGGAATCAGGATGAATTTGAATTTAAATTAAAGGTTTTGTATTACAGGTTGTGATCTCCCAGATGAATGGACGAAATTACTCGTCACATTCTGCCCACTTGTTACGTGTGGGGAAAATGAGAATGAAGCTCTCGAAAGGATGGATTACCAAGGCCAGGGATGCGTATTCCTCTACTTCAATGCAGGTAATACTTCAATTTGAGGTCAATCTTAGTATCTTACTATGTCAAAATTAACACGGTTTCAAACATGTTTCAAGAAGAATAATCTGTTAAATACATTACAGTTTATTAAAAGTTAAAGATATAAGCCATAAACATGGAGAATTACGATATCAGTATGAATATAGTATGCATAAAGTTTTTGTTTACTTAACAACCAAGAATGCTTTTTCCTTTTTTCGATCCATTCTGTGGACCAATTATGTTGAGTAGTATGGCATACCTCTCAATGCTGTTGATGCCAAGCTATTTAATTCAGTCACATTTTTGTTTCTCCTTGCACCATATACCCAAGTAAAAGTTCTAAATGTCAAACGGGCTAAGCAAATCACATCTTAAGTTCGTTTTAAGGAAGTGTTCTTACCACATTTTTTTCACCAAATTTCAGTTATGTGGATTTAGAGGTGGTGGGAATCTGGCAGCTAAATCATTGTTTTGGCAATCTAGAAAAGGGCAATCTTTTGTATTGGTGTTTGAATCAGAACGAGAAAGAAATGCAGCCATTGTTCTAGCCCGAAGATACGCTCTTGACTGTAATGTATGTACTTATCCTCTTTATTAACCTCATCTTCACGAATGCAAATCTCATTCACAAGTGTTTTCGTTAAATTTATGCACAAAAAATGTCTTGACTCGATACCTTCTCATGATGATTGTAAACAAGATACTGGTTCTGATAGGTTGTAATTTTTAAATGGCAGGTGGTGCTGGCTGGACCAGATGATCAAGCATCACTTTATCTTCTCTGACTTCACTAATGCAAGTATGACAAGGTTCCCAAAGCGGATTGATTATTTCATTTTTTTTTCACTTCTAATTTTGAGTGTGTTCTTTTGGGTGTGTTTAATTGGGGTTTTTTCTACTAATTTGATCATTTGTGCATCCCTTATAGGCATAGTTTTGGTTTGCCTGTTTATCGGTTGTAACAATTTTTTTTATTAAGTTCTTCGTTTGCACTTTCTTTGTAATACTAATATAACGACGAACTCTTCGATCAAAGCGTTAGCCTTTAGGGGATTGTTTTATGGTTGAAATTTGATTACCAGTGTGGGGTTTGTCTCTTGATTTGTATTGGCTGATACAAAGTTGTGATAATTTTTAGAAAGTTGTGTCCTACATGGGCTACATAGAAACGAGTTTTCCAAGATGTTAATAGTACGATGCTTACCTGACTACCTGAGGTATGACATTAGCGGCGGTTCAAGTGTACGCAATTGAACCAAACCAGAGTTTGGTGTTAGAATTCGAATTCACATTTTAACAAGTGGGTTTGGTTCGACATATAATCAATTTTTGGGTACAAATCACATATTGAAATATGAACACCCCTAAATAGTTACATTTTACCGTATCATGTTATAGACCAAGTATGTTACCTGTGTAATTTCTGCACACACATGTATTTTGTTTTTCACCTCATCAAACGTTATTAACCAATAATACAGCTTTACAAATGACTTAAATGATATTTTTTTCCATTTTTTTTATTTCTTAAAAAAAAAAAAAACAATACACAAAGCCACAAAGGTAAACAAACAAACATGTTAGATATGTCAAATTTTTTTGACTTAAGAGGGTGCATTTTTTCTTCTCAACAAGTGTATTAGTTATCATTTTGGTTACAACCTTTCTAAACTGATAAAGGATATAAAATACGGATAATATTATCTTAGTAACAAGAACACCAACTTGACACACGATGAACAAAAAAAATCAACCATACAACAAAATATATTAGATGTGTCAATCATAATGGATGACTTCTGTTAATTATTCCGGTTACATTGTTAACGTTTGCATGATTTAGTGGTTTATTATGATTTCAACATTTTTTACTCGTATGTTTAATTAGAAGAAAAATGAAATTGCTATTTTATTGTGCACTAAACATGAGAAGCTCCAAAATAAAAGGCAAAACTTATGTAGTGGTTGAATTGTGAAAACTAGAAACTAAAGGGGGTGTAACTGTAAGCTATCAGATTCTGTAATAAGATAATATTTTAGGGCATAATCAAATATAATTTTTAAATAGTCTAACGGCTATAAATTAGACCGTTGGCTCAGGAGAGCGGATACATCTTTGGCTTCAAAAGGGGTGTGTGACCCCATATTTCATTCATCGCTTCAATAGTGTGTGTTAGTGATTCAGGGAGAGACAGACAACGTGTTCTTTGTTTGATTTCAATCTGTTTATCGAATCAATTTCGAAAAGATGGGTTCAAGACATATTATTCAAGAGCAAAACAGAGGTATTTATCCATCTTGATTTACCCTGATTATACATATATTTTTAATTGATTTGAGGTTTAATTGGATTTGTGGGTTTTGTTTGTTTTCGATTTAGATTTGTGGGTTTTGATGGGTTTTTGAAAATTCAGATTTTTTTTTTTTGAATTTACGTCATTGAAAACGAAAGATTTTGGTGTTGGATTTATGATTGATTCTGATTGTTATGATGAGTTTTCGTTATCTTGGATATAGATCTGTTCTTTTTATATGAATCCAAAGGTGGGTTTAATATCTTGATATCTTCTGGATTTGAATAGTCGAAATCACATAGATATATTGTTGTTAGATAGATACTATTTTAAGGGTTTTTTGTTGATGGGGTTTAACTTTATATGAACAAATATGCATCTGATTCTTATTTATTGTTTATAAGTTAGATTTCTGGGTTTCTGATGTTTTGTGTAAATAGATAGATGCTAGATCCTTTTTATTTAATTATTATATCTGCCATGATCTGTTTATGTCCACTTTGATTCGATAGATTGAACCCCAACATCAAATTCTTGATATCTATAAATGGGCTTTTTGTTTTTTCATACTTTTTTCATCTAAAAGTTGAATCTTGTAAATGGGACTTCTGTTTTATTAACTTTCTTGGTTAAGAGAATCGATCTTGTAAGTGGGTTTTCGTTTTTGTAAACTCTCTTGATTTAAAGATTGAAAATTTTGTTTTTGTGATTGATAAAGGTGAAGCAGTTGGGGTTATGAAGCAGAAGAACATGGCGGTGGCTCCAGCAGCCGGACAAAACAAGAGCCGCCGTGCACTTGGTGATATTGGAAACCTAGTCACTCTCCGGCCACTAGATGGCAAGCCACTTCCAGCAGTCACTCGCCCTGTTACAAGAAGTTTTTGTGCACAATTACTAGCCAATGCTCAAAAAGAAGCAGCAGAAAACAAAAAGGTAAAAAAATTAATCCTTACTTATTTCCATTAATCACTAATTTACAGTTAGATTGTAATCAAGTTTAACATTTTTATGTTATCTTACAGAAACCTTTAACCATGAATGCTGATAACAACAAAATGGTACAACCCAAGAAGAAAGCAACAGTGAAGCCCAAACCACCAGTCCCACAAAATGTAGAGGTGATTGAGATCAGCCCGGATACAATAGAAAATGCGAAACCTGAATCATCAAATTCACGAAACAAGAAACCTCAATCGTCGCTGACTTCAACACTTACTGCTAGAAGCAAGGCTGCCTGTGGCCTTAACTACAAGACAAAACCAAAGAATATCGTTGACATTGATGCTGAAGATGTCGACAATGAGCTAGCAGCTGTTGAGTATGTCGAAGATATATACAAATTCTACAAACTCGTAGAGGTATATTTACATATACATAATACACTGCAATGCATAGTCTTATTTGTCTTTAAATGGGTCAGTCATATATAGTGTTTAATTTGGGTTGGATCGGCACAAAATCATATGGGTCGACCTGAACAATACACTGCAATGCATACTTGGTCCAATATTTGATGTGGGATTAATGCAAAATGATCTAAGCTGTAATATCTACGATTTTACATATAATAATTTGATAAATCTATTTACTGTTTAATTTGGGTTGGATTGGACAAAATCATTTGGATTGACCTGAATTTCCATATTCCAATCTTTAATTCGGAATCAATGCAAAATGATCTAAAACTGTAATATCTACGAATTTGATTTGGGTCAATATGGGTTTCCACAATTCAACATAATCATTTGGGTCGGCCCGCATTGCCATGTTGGAACCTTTTGATGTGGGATTAGTGCAGAATGATCTTAACTGTTATTTTTAGGATTTTACATATATGTATCTACTGTTTTATCTATCTACTGTTCGGGTCAAAATGGGTTGGCACAAAACTATTCAGGCTGACCCGTAAACCTGGGTCAAATTGGCACACTATTCTATTTACTGTTTCATTGAACTAATTGATGTGGTATTGATGCAGAATGAGAGTAAGGTTCACGACTACATGCACTCACAGCCCGAAATCAATGACAAAATGAGGGCGATTCTGATCGACTGGCTGATCGAAGTACACAACAAGTTTGAGCTCACTAATGAAACATTGTACCTCACAATTAACATTGTTGACCGTTTCTTGGCTGCTGAAACGGTTGCTAGAAGAGAACTGCAATGTGTTGGCATGAGTGCAATGCTTATTGCCTCAAAATATGAAGAAATTTGGGCTCCTGAAGTCAATGATTTCGTTCAAATCTCTGATCGAGCTTATGAGCACCGACATGTTTTAGTGATGGAGAAACGAATCTTGGGTCGACTCGAATGGAATTTAACTGTCCCCACACCTTATGTTTTCCTTACCCGGTTCATCAAAGCTGCCGGACTCCCACACGACATCACAGTAAGTTTTTTTAAGTATTTGTGCTGTGTACATTTTTTTGGTCTAATTACATTTGGGTTTTGATTACAGTAAGAGTATTAAAGTTTATATCTTTTTAAGAATATAACATGTTATGTACATTTTTCTGGTCTAGTTACATTCTGTTTTCATTAATAATGATAAACGTGTTGTGTATATTTTTTTGGTCATGTTACAATTTGATACTAGTACTAACATCAATTTTACCGTTTTGTTACAGATGGAAAATATGGTGTACTTTTATGCTGAACTGGGAATGATGAATTACGAGATAATCAGATTCTGTCCATCGATGGTGGCTGCGGCGGCTGTGTATGCAGCACGTGCAACATTGAACAAGACACAGGTGTGGCACGAGACGTTGGAAATGCATAGTGGATTTAAGGATGTGCAAGTGATTGAGTGTGCTAAAAGGATGGCTATGTTTCACTTGATGGCTAAAGATGATGAGAAGAGGAAGGTGATTTACAGGAAGTATTCGAGTGGGACCCGTGGCGCAGTGGCATTGTACAAGCCGGCTATATCTTTGTTGATCGCCGCCGGAGTATGAGTTGGTCGGAGTTTGAGGTTTAGTATAGGTGGAAGATGAGAAAAATGATAGTATCAAACTATTTGTTTGTTTTTATTTGAAACATGATGATATGTTACTTGATGGATGGATAACTGCCAAATGTTAACTCAGATTAAATTTCAATTTAATGAAATATTATATTCTTACTGTGGTTGAAATATTGTTTACTTTTTTTAAATCTTTTTCCTTGTGTGTTAAATACACTAACTAATAATCTGCCTAATCAATATTATTTGTCATACTTGACCAATATTTTATGAGTAGTTCTTAGCTTAACTGGCAAATGTTCCAATATAGTTCACAATCACATGGTTTGCAACTTTAAATCATCATCATCATCATCATGTGAGATCTGCAAGAACCTTAAATTACGTGTGTTAATAATTCTGAAGGTAAAGAAGTACACGTGTTGTTAATTTGGTGGCACAAATGGACTGAAGCCCAAAACATAAAAATAACAAATCGGCCATCTGTTTTTATTACAGAAGCCCATGAAGACACTTGCATGTTGCATGATACTATGTTGTACCCTTAATTCGTTATAATATATGATGGTGACAAACTTTTTTATTATTTATTTCATATAATTAAATCACACATGCCACTTTCTAATTGGCCAAAATGTTTGTAGCAGGAGACACGTGGACCCATGATCTAGACTACCCGTTTGTATCATGACACCTTATATTCATCCGACGGTTACTAAAACCTTTGACAAAAACACAACACTTTTTATACAGTTATAAATACAATATGTGCATCTATATCTATTCACACTCACTTCAATCACCCCCTATAACTCTAAACTTCTCTTTATTGCATTCTTCTTCAACCAATTTATCAGGTATTTTTTTCATCTCATTCATTTGATTGATTTATTTTTATGTCCAGATCTAGTTCATGGTTACAAAATGACTTTAAATGTGACACAAGTCCATCTTTTAGTCACTCAAATGTACAATTTTTTTGGATATAATGACTACTAATATGTGACAAGTATAACACTATGTTATCGATGATTTTTTTTTGTGTGTAATTTGATTGATTTTGCTTTTCAACCTTTTGATTTATCAGTATCATATCTAAGAATGTTTAGAGAAAGTCATCTTTTTAGTGAAACAGACTTATAAACTACAGTGACTAAAAATGAAGATATAAGTTAGAGTACTAGATTATTAAAGTTGTTTTTTTGTGTAAATTGGTGTGGTTTCAGGATTAAGATAAGAAAAAAGAAAGGTTAAAAATGAGAGAAATTCTTCATATTCAAGGTGGGCAATGTGGTAACCAAATAGGATCAAAGTTTTGGGAGGTTGTATGTGAGGAACATGGCATAGATCAAACAGGGAAATATGTTGGGAATTATGATGTGCAACTGGAACGTGTGAATGTGTACTATAATGAGGCTTCTGGCGGAAGGTATGTACCTCGAGCTGTGCTCATGGATCTCGAGCCTGGTACCATGGACGGAGTTCGAACTGGCCTGTTTGGGCAGATCTTTAGGCCTGATAACTTTGTGTTTGGTCAGTCTGGTGCTGGGAATAACTGGGCTAAAGGACATTATACTGAAGGTGCTGAACTTATTGATGCTGTCCTTGATGTTGTTAGGAAAGAGGCTGAGAACTGTGACTGCCTACAAGGTAAAAACAAGTACCAAGTTACTGTTTTATATATTATGATGCTCTGATACAAATAGATATAGAATATTTGATGGATCTTTGGATTTGCTTATCTAATTATAAGTGCTTAGCTATTTATCATATAAGCAGTTTTGAGTGATCAGATGAAATTGCCTACAAGGTAAAAATGAACACTTCAAATAAGCAGGTTGGTACATACTTATTGTTTAAGCCGATAAGCAGTTTTGAATAAGCAATCCCGAACACCCTTCAAGGACTCAATACTATGGGAAAATCAAAACTACATTTAAATAAATATTGATAAATATAATTAACTTTGTAAGATTTTTTATCTAACAACTCACCGATTGAAACGATCCAAAGGGTACACAAGACCATCTTTTATCGACTCATATGTAAAAAAAAGTATAATGACTAGTGTGTTGGTATTGTAAGCAAAAAAAAATCTGTTAATACAAATACATATAATTAAATACTTAATTAAATGTATTGCAGGTTTCCAAGTATGCCATTCTTTGGGGGGAGGGACAGGTTCAGGGATGGGTACTTTACTGATCTCAAAGATAAGGGAGGAATATCCAGACAGAATGATGCTCACATTCTCCGTGTTTCCATCACCAAAGGTTTCTGATACTGTTGTCGAGCCTTACAACGCCACTCTCTCTGTTCATCAGCTTGTTGAAAATGCAGATGAGTGCATGGTGTTAGATAATGAAGCTTTATACGATATCTGTTTCAAGACTCTCAAACTCACCAATCCTAGCTGTAAGTATACTACTTAGCGCCGCTTTTTTTAATTTTCTGTACATTTTGTTGATCTATTTATTCTAGTGCATTGAATTTTCTTGATTTGGTTAGACTGATAGATTGAAAGTTTGGTAGTAAACATACTATGTTAGTGCAAATGTAGGGTCTTTTTTTGGATATATATCTATCTAACATCACTCTTGATCTGTCGTCCAATGTTTTTGTCAAGAGTGGTTACTAGTAAGTACACAGTCTTTTAATAATGTAATTCAAAGTGGGTGGGATCTAGTTAATGCTCAATTATTTCAAGTGTCTGTAATTATCATGTGGAGCTGATTTTTGGTCATATACTGCTTTTTGTGATGGATTTGGTACAATTATGTTTGCACTTGTTCAAGTGTAACCTATTTAGTAAATATAACTTTCTTACAAAGGGCCAATTTTGACCCATTCACTTAAGAAGGGGCCGATTCAGGTTATGTGGTCCTAGAAAAAAAGGGCTAAAATATGATATGGGCCAAATGGCTCGAATAGGTCAAGCGGGTCGAAATATGTCAAGAGTATATTTATAGTGTGCTACACATTCTATAATTTATAACCAAATGACATCAGTACTTATATGATATCTTTGTAATTAACCATATTTGATGCATCGATTATTTTAGAAAAAAAAATATATTGGCAAAAACTATGAGTCAAGTAGTCAACTCAACTAGTATTATAAATAACCAGTTTTGACCCATTACCCGACCCTCCAATTCGTTCCATTTTACATTAATTGTTTATAATTTTGTGAATATTAACAACACAATCTACAGTTGGTGATTTGAACCACTTGATCTCTGCAACAATGAGTGGGGTGACATGCTGCCTCAGATTCCCTGGTCAACTCAACTCCGACCTCCGAAAGCTAGCAGTCAATCTCATTCCGTTCCCACGTCTCCACTTTTTCATGGTGGGATTTGCTCCATTAACATCTCGTGGGTCCCAACAATACCGTGCCCTCACAGTCCCAGAACTAACCCAACAAATGTGGGATGCTAAAAACATGATGTGTGCAGCTGACCCACGACATGGGCGCTACCTAACTGCATCTGCTATGTTCAGAGGCAAAATGAGCACTAAAGAGGTCGATGAACAAATGATTAATGTCCAAAACAAGAACTCATCATACTTTGTGGAGTGGATACCAAATAATGTGAAGTCAAGCGTGTGTGACATCCCTCCAAAAGGGTTGTCTATGGCGTCAACGTTTATAGGAAACTCAACTTCTATTCAGGAGATGTTTAGGAGAGTGAGTGAGCAGTTTACTGCTATGTTTAGGAGAAAGGCTTTCTTGCATTGGTATACAGGGGAAGGTATGGATGAAATGGAGTTTACGGAAGCTGAGAGTAACATGAATGATTTGGTTTCTGAGTATCAGCAGTATCAGGATGCAACTGCCGATGACGAAGGCGAGTTTGATTATGAGGAAGGGGAGGAAGCAGTGTGAGATGAGATATAAACAGATATATGAATGTTCGTTAGTTTAAGTATATTAGCAATAGTAGTTGTAGTAGTAGCTGTGCTGGTTGTAATAAGATGATGATGTGTTGCTACTTGCTAGTATGGTCTTTATTTATCTTTGTTTGACCTATCACCCATATTTTGGTATAATATGTTGGTTTGGTTTGAAATTTGGTTCACACTGGAGTTAACCATGTCAATTCTCACTTGTGAATAAGTTGATTGTGTTTTACATGAAAACTAGTTCACTTTATTAGTAGCAAAGCATGATATGCCAAGTCAAAATGATGACACCGCAGTTGGTTTAACTGATTAACATATGCATAAAGATTGAAATCAGGGTACAAAAAAGCAACATGAGCACATAGAGACCAAAACAAAACTATCAAGCACATACTACTCAGCAACCATAAGAAAGACATCGTCAATACACAACACAGACCACAATTGAACATGCCCATAATTTCAAAACATACAGTGATACTTATACCTCATAACCAGAAACAAGAGGACGAAAATTTACTGATTCATGAAGTGATTCCTAGTTTGTGAGTTCCATAATAGCAGATACTATATCCCCATCTGC
The DNA here is from genome assembly GCA_963422505.1 of Pseudognaphalium luteoalbum. Classification (NCBI taxonomy): domain Eukaryota; kingdom Viridiplantae; phylum Streptophyta; class Magnoliopsida; order Asterales; family Asteraceae; genus Pseudognaphalium; species Pseudognaphalium luteoalbum. The sequence continues at coordinate 97,643,320 of OY730198.1, forward strand.
AGCCTTGAGAGCCTTGACAGCCTTTGCTCTGGATACACCTGCTTGTGTCATAACCAGCTCAATGTCCTTGGGCTCCACCCCAGTCTCATCTACGTCTTCATCATCCTGAGCTGCGGCTGTTGGCTCAGGTTCAGATACCACGTTACTGAGATTAGGTGCTTTAAACTGCTCTGCTGCTTGGCTCTGCAGTTGTGAGCTTAGATCTTCTATCTTAGCCTCACCAAAAATAACATAGGTATCTGAAGCAGGACTCTTAAATACATCAGGCTTTGAAATAACAAACAGAATCTGCAAGAAAACAGCAACATGGATTATCTCGTGGATCTAACAGAGGTAATTTCAATGTAAATTTATATGTTTCGGTCCATTTAAATAATGTTCTATCTCAAAATTGGATAGATAAAAAAGGTTGGTATAAAGGAAACGGGTCAAAATGGGTTCAATCTAAAAGCTAGGATAGAAAAACATCAAATGGGTTGAACTTCACCACCCAAAGTGTATATAATCCTTTTACGCAAGTCAAACTGTTAAGGTAGTGATAACATATGTATAGAAAATTTTATAATAACAAAAAGGGTGTTTATGGGTCAATCCAGCCCTATTTACTATACTAAAAAATGTGTGTCCCAGCTCAATTTGAACTGTAAACCCAATCCACCCTGTTTGGCACATTTACTATCAGGGTGACAAATAAATAACAAATTTTAAAGACAGAAAACTAACATTCTTGCTCTTCTTGACAGTAACACGGCTAACACCAGGAATTGGCTTCATCCCGAGCTTTAACATAGCCTTTCGACTCTTCTTTTCACTTCTACTTTGCTTAGACCTCCCACTTGCATCTCCATGTCCTGCTTCCACACAAATCATTACATATGTAATCTCAAAATACTGCCCATATACAATAAAAGAAGACAACTCCTGTCAATTAAATATATTAAGCTATATGAGATCAACTTAGAGGACAAAATGGTTGTTCAAAAGGTTTTGAGGATGAGACCATAAGCCAAACCATGAAGCGTTCAGTACAAGTCATAACACATCAGGCCAAGCCACAAACACTCATTTGTCTTTTATTTGCAATGAATACGAAAGTTCTGTGCAATGTATTACATTTTAGGTAACTATTAACCTGTTCAACCAGTTTTCACTTTTCTTTATATTTACCAGTCAGGGGTATAGCCTTATAGGATTGACTCAGATTTATCCATTTAAATATAAATTGGTCTACATATTCCTCCTAAGCTTAAGATTATTCTCACCTTCAATCTCATCATCATTGGCATCATCATCTTCGTCGTCATCATCTTCATCATCATCATCTTCAACCAATGGTTCCTCATGCTGTATGAAGTACACTCAAACATCAGTTATACCCACTATCAAATAACCTCGACAACTAATACGAATAAACTTAATCACACGTAGCTAACTACAAAGTAAATCAATAGAGTCTATTAAATAAAACTCAAAATTTCAGACAATCAGCATACAACTATCCAATTGATAAGAAACTATTGTCTTCTAATACTTCTACGCCTCCGTAACTAAAACAAATTGCATATGCCACCATAAAAACTTTTAAGAAAGCGGCTATCGTATCAATTATCAGTTAGGCTTCAATATAATCAAGTTCCACATACCAACAAACTTCTTTATCTTTGAACCAAACCCCTTGTTTCACATCCTAAGTTTTCTACTCGTATTTAAGTACACAAACAACAAAAATACACAATCAAAGCGTATCGAACACTTTAAGCCTACTAGAGCAACTTGGCTATCACAAAATTGACAAACTCAAAAGCTAGATCCTTTTCATACAATAATCATCAAGACATAAATAAAATAAACAACTTAATAATCATAACTTCATAACATATACTGGATCACACATTTCTAGCAACATTTAACCTATACATATAGTATTTCATTATTTCTGATAAGCAGTTTTACATGATCATGGAACTAAAATATCAACAAATAAAGTAAAATGAAAAAAAAAAAAAAACAGATCCGCAATAAAAGATGTAAACTTTTTGATGATGAATAGATATAGAGTTAGTTACATCGATTTTTTGTTGTTCGAGATGAGCGGCCAGGAGTTCTTCTTGAGTTTGAGCAGTCATGATTTTTGATTAATTTCCCGAAAAAAAAGCAAATGAATTTGAAGAAATGCAAAAACCCTAAAAATCTCAAATCAAAGACAACACTGCACAAACGGCGGTGGGAAACTGTATATGTACTCCATGTTTAATTTATCATTTTCGTCCCTTAACTATGTCTCATTTTACATTTTGAGAACAATTATTTTCTTTAGTTTTGTAACTTGTGATTATAAGAGAATACTGTATCATTTTAGCGTCGCTTATATAAGTAACTAATAATGATAATTAGTGAATACTGATTATTAATTAATACTGATAGACATAATAATAATGAGAATATATAAGCTACTCAAACATAGTTACATAAATATACTTGTGAATTTCATCATAAACAATCATAAATGATAAATTTGTTTGTTAAGTGACAATAAGGTGTGATACTCCATCCGTTCCAAAATAAGTGTCTCATGTTAAAATGTACACAGTTTAAGGAAAGTTACTATCTACCAATAATATTTTATCTTTACCCACTAAAGTCTTTTCTGATTGACTGAAAGGGAATCTGGATACTTATTTTGAGACGTCCCAAAATAGTAAGTGAGACACTTATTATTGGACGGAGGGAATACGATTTAAGGGGATTTATACTTTATATTTGTATTAGATTTTATCTATATTTTATTTTATGAAAAGATAAAAGAAAATAAATTTTATATTCAAGGATGATATGGCGAGTGAAGGAAAATAGTTAAAGCTTTAATGTGACTAATTATGTATATGCAAGAAAAATACGGAAATAAACAAACCTATGAATGTGTATTATAAGATTGATTCCAATAATTTAGAGCACGATTAGTGATATGATATTAAATCTGATGTTATAGTACAACTTCATGTTTAACATCGGGTAAGTTTTTGTGATAGCGGTTTAAGTGTTAAAATTGATGCTAAAAAGGACTCACAAAATATTTTTTGTCTAATGAAATCAAAGGAACAGAAATAAGAAAATGAAACAATAAATTAACTCAACATTGTGGCCCAATGGTGGTCTATAACAACCTTGTTTAATTTTGTGAGGAATCCTCAACACTGAAGACGAAAAGACTGTATGTATTAGACTATGATAAGAATAAAATCCGTTACACAGTTTGGAAAGTGTTACAACAATTCTCAAACTATAGGGATCAGATTGCAATTTAAACAAAGTTATTTGTCTAAGTCTCTAATTTTTAATAATAAAATACAAATGTTAAATAGATATTGTATAATGGTATAAGAGACGTAAGCTAATTAGTTTTTTAGATTTGTTCAGGAAGAGTATAAAAAGGGTATACCATAGATATCAGGTGGGTGTATAAGTGTATTCCTTTGGTTAGAAGCAAACATCTTTTTCATATATCATACTATTCTTATTCTTATTCTTATTAAGCAAACACAACCATCTGAAACAAACCTATCGATAAATAATATTCATATTCTAACGCAAAATTCTAATTAATACAACAAAAAAACGAATCCAAGCCAAAACCATGAACCATAAAACATCGTTGATCATCACTGCCTTATTCCTGTTTGTGTTTTTCGAATCCGGGGTTTCAAGAATGGAAAGAAGCAGCATGAATAAGCTAGGTGGAATCCGTGATATCACCCAACAACCAGGCGTTAAGAATATCGAGATCGAAAGCCTCGCTCGATTCGCTGTTGATCAACACAACAAAAAAGAGGTACTAATAACAGTTTTTTTTTTTTTTTTTTTTTTTTTACTTTTGTACAATGTTGAGCAGATTTGGGTATATGCATGATTATCAATATTGATAAATGTCAAGTTTTGATCAATTGCTCCATATTACATTAAAACACATCCAAACACCCCTGAATTGTTTCGAGACGTTAGATATGGCAACTTTCAACCCTTTGATCTTGAGTTAGCTGATAAGTAAACGGGTCAAAATTCGCCAAATATCATAAATCTTTTTTATGTTATAGTAGATTCTTACCGGTAAAAAGTTTTCAGGTCAATCCAAGTTGGACCCGTACAAAAATTACCCATTTGGATCTGCTACCCAACCCACCTGACCGTACCAGTTTGCCACCTGATAATATGTGATTGCTTGTGAATCATTTATATCTTCTTGTTTGGCTTTTGTATGCAGAACGCGTTTCTGAAGTTTGCTAGATTGGTAAAAGTAAAAGAGCAGGTGGTTGCTGGTAAAATGTACTATCTTACTATGGAATTAACCGATGCTGCTGGGAAGATAAAAGTATACGAAACTAAAATTTGGGTGAAGCCATGGATGAATTTCAAGCAGGTGCAAGAATTCAAGGTTGCCAATGGTCCACTTGTTTAAAAGTTTGGTGTTAAGCAGAACGTAGCATTGTCCGTATATGCTATTGTAATCAATAAACCGCTAGTTGATACCAAACACGTTTGAATTGCCTACTTGTCGAACCTTATGATGTATGAATTTTTTGTTATTGGGATTCATGTAAATAACAACTACGGTATGAAATAAGCTAATGGCTGGCTTGTTACAGCTATATATTCTTTGATTATAGATTGTTATACGCCTTATGGCTTGTGATCCACCAATTGTTGAGGTTCCTTGGCAATTTTCTTTGGTATGTATCAACAACCCTTATCTGGTGAAATATGGTGTGCTTATTTATGTAAAGATACTAGTTTGTCACTTCCTCAATGTGGCACATGTGTTTTGCTCATTGTATTTATTTGCATAAATCATCAATGTTATAAGTGAGATTATATTTGTTACTGGGCCTAGGAAGGAGAGGGTATCTTTTTGTTGATGAAAGTGAAACAGAATTAAAGCCCTCGTTTGATTATCCATGTAATACAAGACATTCTCTGGATTAAGTCATTAAACTATGAAGTATTTGCTAGTTCTTCAAACTTCGAATTAAGGTCATTGAAGTTTTCACAAATTACTTTCAATCGCATCCGTCTACATTGGAAGATGATGGTAGATTGGTAGTAAATTGAACTTATGGATCCCATGAACTTGCCAAATTCACGTATGGCATTTTACCTTAGAAGATAGTTTGTTAAATCAGACCGATCTCCTACAAGACTACAAGGATATTAATAATCACATTTGTTCTATTGATTACTCGATCATATGTAACCAACTCAAACAAACGAAGGAAAATTTATCCCACGGAACCCATTCTTAAGAACTCGAGTATGTTGCAAAAGGTGGGCATCTAATGACACAAACTTTGGCGTTGCATCCGAGTAGTCAGAGAAATTTGATGACAAGATCATGTCACTTGAATCACGATATTTAAAGTCTCAATAGCCTGTCACAATACTAAAAGAGAAAATAATCCACGTAGTTAACTATACGGATTTTACATGCATCAAAGGTGAGATAAATGTATCGTAGATACTAAAAACTCAAAAGGTTGAAATATAACCAAGTTATAATTTGTTTTAACAACACACATATAACATCATGCATCTACCAAATAAGTTAATAACATTTATATAATTAACTGAACTGAAAAAACCCTCATCCGTTTACTCGTACACTTAACTACATGTACGTTATCGGATAATCAGTTTAGTTGTATTCTTGAATTTTAGATACATAACAAAGAAAAATACACAACACTTTCAAGAATTCTATGGCAAAGATGTACAATTTAAAACTTACAAATTTTATTTTTCTTGTAAACCCTTAAATATAACTTGGTTTTCTAAAATGCAGGGGTAAGTAGTACAAGATCATACTATATAAGGGTACCAAAGTACAAATTTAACTATTTATTATGGGTCAAAATAGAAGCCCCAAACCCTAACAAAACCCCAATTCTTCCATCCTCCATTTTCCTGACTTCTTTCTACAGCTTCTTGTTCTTCAAGCAAAAATGGCGAAACGTTTAATTCCTTCTTTGAATCGTGTTCTGATTGAGAAAATAATCCCTCCGTCCAAAACTAACACGGGCATTCTGATTCCAGAAGCAACCTCCAAGGTTATTACTTTTTTAATCTTTATCAATTTATTGTATATACTTTATGCGCAATTTTTAGGGTTTTCGTTGTAGCAGTTAGACCAATCAGTGTAACCTAGAACTAATTATATTATGATTTATAATGAATTTGCATTATGTACACATATACACACACTGTATGTATGTATTGTTATATGCTTGCAGATTGTAGTATTTTTAAATAGTAAACTGATAATTGGTTTTTGATTTAGCTGAACTCTGGTAAAGTTGTGGCTGTCGGACCCGGATCGCGGGATGTCGAAGGGAAGTTGGTGCCGGTTTGTGTGAAAGAAGGGGATACTGTTTTGCTAGCAGAGTATGGAGGAACAGAGGTTAAACTTGGTGAAAAGAAGTAAGTATAGAGTTCTTATACAAATGGTTAATTACAAAATGCTACTTGAGTACTAATTCTGTTAATACCCTGCATTACGTTACTACCTTGAGGCAAATGTTAAGTAAAATAATAATGATGTTACAGTAACTGCAATGTGGCTTTATTATGATTAACATACCGAATATACTTTGATATTGAGCTTGTGCCTGTATTACACGGTTGTTAGTCATAATTAGATAAAAAAGTACATGCTTATGTTTTGCGAGGTGGATAGAATTGTTTACGCTGCTATTTGGGATGTCCGTCTTAACAGGATATACGAAAGGCCAAAAGGTCATTAGATTAATCATACACTATCAAACTTTCAGAGGATTGTTTAAGTTTGTTAAACTTGTTTAGCAACTTACAATCTACAGGGCTTTTTTGGTCTTTAAGTATACACGAACTTTGGCACTCTAGAAAAATTTATAAGAAAAGTTTCTTGGAAAGTATACTTTAATTGTACATTTAACGGATATATCATAGCTTATATGAGTCGTCTGTCTGTCATATGTGTGTGACACTGTGACCTATTAACTTGAATGCTAATGTGGTGGAAGTGTTGCCACTAGACTTTGTTCATCCTCTTAGATAATGTAATTAGTTGTTAGTCATCTTATACATTAGACTTCCTGCTGAAATTTATTTTTCAGAAGTCGTTTTAATATGACTTGCATGCTAGTGCCATGAAAGTTTCCTCTCTATTTCATCACATTAGATAGTAAAGACCTACGAATACAGAAATAATGAAATGATCTTTTTCATTCGAGTTATCTTTGTTTATAAATGCATCTAGTCTAGTTGGATCTTCCATTGATCCGAGCTTACAAACAAAATTACTGGTAATCATTGCAGGTATCATTTGTATGATGACCATGACATATTGGGAACGTTGCATGACTAATCTTGCTACGCTGTTGTGACCATTCAAGAGCATACTTCCAGAAGTTCGTGTCAAGTTAGTTTTAAGACCATAAATGTATGAATTAGTTGAGTTACTAAATGGATTTGGAGAACCATGAGAAATGAATGGTAGGTGTAATTGCGTTATTTAAAGAGTTATTATCTCATTTTGGGTTGTATGCTTTATTGAATGGCAAATTAATATGGCTGTAGCATTTTGTTTAAGAGCAAATGTTAAAGAACATGTCTTTATACATTCTTGGTTACTAAACTCTGCAAAAGTACTTCATTTTGATCACTTAGCCTGCTGACCTGATAGTTGCCAATGCAGATGCCAATATACGTCAAGTACGGAAACAAGCGAGTTATTTTTCTTCATGAAACACAATTATGTATTACTTCTTCATACAATAAAACATGTTATATAAAGATTTGATAAGTAAGATTATCCTATGTATTGTAATTTTAATGATGTAATCCTAAAGAAATTTACTATTGGTTGAAACAAACGAAAACCATTGACTTTGAGGATTTTCAAGGCATTTAGACCAATTGTCACCTGCACAAACGCATCTCCTGCTCAAGATATTTGAGTTATTATTTGGATCCAAGTCTAAACAAAGATCTACACCACTTTCATCTTTGCTTGCAATTTGAAACCTCGAATTTGGTATTGATTTCCATGTGGTTTGGTTGGTGTAGCAATCTGTCGTTAGCTTCACCGGAAGCCCATCTCCAGCCACCATGAGACACAACGGGGTGCTTGATAGTTGGATCGGAGTGTAATCACCTACGTGTCTCCATCCTGTCAACTTATTGCATTCATCAGCAAAGATTTCGTTCTTATGATCGACCGTTATGCATAGTCCAGTCAATGGGTGGTAGATGAATGTGTAGTTGCTTGATGTCATTTTTTGAACTACATGAAACCATTCAAATTATGAGTAAAATATCAACAAGGCATATAAATAGTTTTTTAAATATTAAATTTGATAAAAACGTATGAAATTTAGAGTCAAATGTAAAAAACCAAGTTTGGAACACCTTGTTGTTTTTGGTGGATCAAATACAGTTTTCTGTTAAAATCAGGGTTTCTAAGCTGGGTCCAATTTGAATCAAGCAGCCCAAATTGTTCATCCATATTTTGGACCCCTTGTCTAAAGTAATAACTTCCTTGCAGACCCCAATAGGCCCAATCCAAGTCCATTTCAGCTAAATAAGCCATGTAACAAGGTAGAAAAAGGTTGTCGGCCCGGTTCTTGCCCATTAGGTCCACACCGAATTCGGAAATAAACAACGGGGCCGGATTCGGCCCAGTTGTTAAAAACCCGACCTTCTTATTTGTATCAGTTATAACACTATCACAAATTTGATTTAATGGTTGACGTAGCCATCTGTCACGCCCGCCCGACCACGAGTATCTATGTGACTCGTAGACTATCTTGTTTGATAATGTATCATGGAGTCCCATAGGCTCGTTTTTTAGTGCCGAGAAGTCGAGATCATAGTTTAAACCCGAGATTATGACTAACACATTAGGGTTAGCATTGTGAATCGTTGTTGCACCTCTACGAAACCATTGGTACCATTCATCCACATTTTGACGGGGCCCACGTAGCTCATTTCGTAAACTCATAGCCACGACCTATAAAATGTGAAGTACTTTATGCTAGTTAGTTTATTTTATACAAAATTAGTTATAAAAATAGTGATAATATTGAAAATCTTACCATAGGAGTATTCATGTAACGTTTTGTCACAATAGACCAGCCGTTTAACCATTCTCGTGGGTCGAAATATTCATCTCCAAAGAACCCATTTCCGTCATTGTTAGAACAACACCACATTGGTTCACTCACGTGGTTATCGAGTACAACCATGAGACCCTGGTCCTTAATCGCGTTTACTACTACCGATAGAGCATCAACCACGGTAAGATCCAAAATATGCGGATTATTCCTCTCGAGACCCGCAATTGCATTCATAAGGTGCAAATCGCGAAAAGATTGCTCAACGGTCTTATTGCTATAACGAGTGAACATATTAGTAGCCCAAGTGAGTCGAACACAATTAAACCCCAATGAAGCAACATGCCCCGCAATGTGACCCACGGGTTTCTTGTCTAGCCCCTCAGCTAGCATGGGTTTCAGATGAGCGGGCCAGTTTACACACTTGAACTTGACCCGCTCGCCACTTAACTCATCCACGATCCATCTTGATTTTGTCGATAAGGGGAGGGAATGAGAGATTTTTGTGACAACAAATAGCAACAAAATCATCAAATGAACAATTTTCATGATTTTTTCCTTGGATGGTAGGTGAACTAATTACATGAAAATTGAGATTATTAAAAGCTGACTATAAACGAAGATCAATGCATTGAAAGAGTAATGAAGCCAAAAATATTGCACTCTTTATTATTGGTTTAAACAGAATAACAAAATGTTTCTTTTTAAACCAACTACTTAAAAGATCATTATCCGGTATTTGGGCCTGAATTAAGTTACTCAGTTTTGTTGAAGTAAAAGTATTACGGAGTATTATTTTAAATTAAATAAATAAAAGTAGAATTAAATAATGTATTTGTGAAGTAATATGATCTAAAGTCTTGTTGATCGAGTATAATTTTAAAAATCGTAGTCATTGATGATTACACTTAATTAGATAACCTATAATGAACTTTTCCCTAACACATCACTAATACAGACATTTGAAATTTTTATTCTATTTGTTGTAATTACTTCATGGTTAAGTACTTAAATATACACAAAATATAATTGCACACACATAACTTCCAAACTAATATGATTGTATTCGTATCCAACCTCACCAAAGAAACATTAAAATCAGTTACCAATGTGAAATTTTTTTCCTTGCAGATTTCAAGTTCATGTATTATACAACATTGAAGGAATAAAATTACTTCAAAATCGACCTGAAATTCATTTATGTTAATTGCTCCAATATTAAAACATCGAAAAGCTGGTGAATTTTTTAGACTAACCGCATAACAAACTTCTGTTGAGACTCATTGAAGATGCATGACACAAAATCTGTTGGAACAGAATGTATTCATCGAAACAAAAGGGCCAAGAACGGTGTGACAGCCTAAACAACAGGGATCACTCTTTTGGTCTTTCGAGCGATTCCATTGGCTGGTGGCAATGGTTTTCCGGCCAAAAACCCTCTGAAAAGAGCAATTGAACGCTCAGGTTGCGAAAATGGAGCTTCATGTGATGCCCCTCTAATGGTTGCGAAAGTTAGAACGTCACCATACACCTGTGTCCAACCACCAACCTGCCCAAAACTAAACTTAGAAACCAAAAAGAATGAATCCAGAAAGTAGAGGTGGCAAATTTGAATGGGTTAGGTGACGGGTCAGAATGGGTTCAGTCAAATGTGTAATCCTTTTGTACACGGCAGAAACCGGTCAGGTCAAGTTTGGTTGACCCGAAAAAACTTTTTGTACAATATGATAACAAAACTACCTCATGATAGCAATACTCCATTTTCCAAATAAAAGGATTTAGTATGTTTTATGCATTCATTATACATTATAAGCGACTTTCGACCCACTTGGCCAGTGTAATTATCAGTTAATCGTTTAAAAATTACCCATATGACTCTAACAGACATATTATAACCTGAAATAACCTAAATCTACCTATCAATAGGTAAATTGGTGAGTATACTCACCATTGCACGAAAGCAAAAACGTGCGAATATTCAGCATCTTATTTGTAGAATTCAGCCACAAAAGGAAAAAAAGAAAAAAAGAAAGGAAAAGAAGATGTATTTTAGTGAAATTAACCTGGTTGCCATTAAACCAAGCCCTGTATGGTAGAGTTGTGTTCAATCCTAATTGCTTAACCAAGCCATTGACCACCACTCTTGTCCCCGTTAGCGGGAGGACTGAATCTTGATCCCCACTGTAAGAGTTGAACAAAGAGCATAATATGATCAGAATTTCTCATACACAATATACCATATCCATCTTTTGTTGTTGCTATGCAGAAGATGTAAGGTTACAAAGAGGTGGCAAAATGAATGGGTAATGGTTCAGTTTGCTATACAAACTTTCTTGTTATTTTCACAGTGTGCCAGAGCCTTACACATAATTAATTAAATAATCAAAGAGCTATATGTAGTTATATATAAGATATCTAGTAAACCCTTCAATATACGCCGAGATGGTATCAAGTTTAAACGAACTTCTGAATATGGTTTAGCTCACCTGTAAACGAAAACTCTAATGCCAGACTTGAGAAGCGAGACCAACACAGGAGTCATAGGTACCTCAAGATTGTCCATCTCATAGTTTAAGACCCTATTGTGAAAAAAAGAAAAGAAAAAAGGAATGGTTATAAGTATATGAAGTTAGATTGATAGACTCGAGTAAGATGTCAAATTTGTGTATTACTCGCTACACGGGCTCCATTCACTGATACCCACCATCCTGGCATGGAGAGCCGTCTGAACATCTTTTCGGTTCAAGTATTGGATCATTTCATTCTCCACACAAACATCTATCTTGGTATCTGTATCTTGCTGTCAAGTGAAAACAGCTGTTAGACACAGAGAACTGCAGCTCATATCATTAGAGTTGGCAAAATGACTAGGGTGGACAGGTTTGGATAAGCAAAAGCATATTGGGCAGGGCTGGTTTGAATACGTTTGTTAAAATTATCGAAGTCCTCATAACTAGTGTCAGTTATAATTAGGGAAAACCATAAGATTTCCATAAAAATGTAAACTTTAGAATATCTAATGATTTAGGAGGTTTAGGCATTAAAAACACCTTGAGCACCTTTTACCCTCTTCAACCTTTTTGACCCATTAGAAATAAAACACATCCGAAATTGACCCTTTCTTAAGTAATTCAGTTGAAATTTCCACATTTACAGATTATAAAAAGTAATTGTGAAGTTATTTAGCTTACACTTTGCTCGAGAACTTGTGATTGTGAAAAAACATTTGACAAACAAACGTCGAGAGTGATGTCATAAGCGTTTACAAATCTACCAATCTCCTTTGAAGCTTGATTTGCAACTCGGGAACATGTAGGGGTAATAGACCTGGATTGGGATTGCCTTCTGATAGTCGAGTAGTTGCATACTCTATTGAACATATCATATGTAGCATCCGATATCAAACCATGAGACCAAAGATACTCTCCCCTAGAATTAAAATCCGTATTGAATTCCAAAAGTGGATTACCTATCTGCACAACAAATGCAGAGTTCATTAAGGTGAAAAGCTGGGCATTTCATTTAAAAACTAAAATGTTGCTAAAATTACTCACTGCGATCCCCTTGAGATTGATCTTAGCTTTTGAGTGAACTATGAGGTTTGCAAGTTGAGGAACATAGTGTCCTGCAGTAGACGATATATTAATTAGCATTCAATCTGTTTAGAAAAGCTATGCTATTATAATTAAGCAATTTAGGGAATTAATGAATTCAATACACTAAAGATGACATTTGACTCACAATCAAATCACAACTGTGCATGTATGGTAAGTTTATCAGACTAGTAATCATATTCCAAAAGCTATTTTGAAAGTCTATAAATAATTTACCTGCATAACTTTCGCCTGTGATGTAAAAGTCTCTATTCTTGTATTCTGGATATTTCTTGAACCAGTTTTGAAGAAAAGCAAGATTGTCACCAGCTGACATGAAAACAGGTATTGGAAAAAGTTGGTTCACGGTCATATACATTCGTCGTTAAACCATTATTTGTGTAACAAAAAGAACAACATCATTAATCTTGTAGATTCCAACGCGAGACCAAATGGTTATAAAATAGCATATAATCATATACACATTTTTAACCTGTCATGACATCATTCACTGATGAATAAAAGGATTTATCAGCAGCATAAGAGAATCCAACTCCTGCTGGTGATTCCAAATACAACATATTTGCCTCTGTCAAAAAAAAAAAAAAAAACAATGCAAAGTTATATCCTTTATATAATAAGATACCTTGATAATCATGAAACACATAAGTCTTGTCATTTGAAAATAAATCACTATCAATCCCAATAAAAAATGCAGTCTCTAATATGCATGATACAATATCTAGTTGCTCATTTGGAGGACATAGTCATCTTACCGTCCGCTCAACATATGGCTACAGGAATGAACCATAAGGCTACACTCTATCCAAAACCAAACAATCACACACATTATACATAACGCACACACCATAACTCCATTAGGCATACATACACACCTACATACAATTCATTAACGTGGCATTGTTCATTTTAAAGAAGTATACAGGCATACTGGTGCATCGTGCATGTTCCCTCAGCCCATAAACCAGTAACCACCGCTACATCCAAATATAAATAAACAAGATTCATTAAACACATACAATGGCCCTAACTTGTATTATGATTAAGGGAAAGTTCAAATAATCCACACACAAGCAGAAGAAAAATCTCACCTGTATCATAACAATGTCTTGATCTTCTTTATTTTTTTGTCATTTTTAGTACCTCCCTTTAGTCAGAATTTGTCAAATATCCTAACTACTAATTATATCTTCAATTCAGGGACGGAGTTAAGAAATCCAACTGAAGGGGGCAAAAAATTTTTACTTTCAATCCTTTTACAGTTTTGTGGTGACAAAATTTTTAAAATATTATTAATACTTTAAAAAGATTACATAATTTAAATCTTTGTATAGAGACGACTGTCTACGTTATCTTAGACCTTCAAATAGGCCTCCACTAACACTTTTTTTAATGTTATATTTTACTACTTATTAAACAAGAGTAGCAATCAATGAATTAGGGCAAACATGAAAGACTTCACTTTTAACATTCAATGCTGCAATAAATAACCTCAATCAACAATACTTATTGCAGAAAAAATAACAGAAATTCAAGATTCTTCATATACCTTTATTCCAACTAAAATCATTCCTCAACAACACACTACCACTTGGTTTAAATGGACCATGCTCTACAAATGCCCCTTCTCCAACTGATGAACAGCCCGGCCCTACACATTTTCATATCAAAAGTTAACTAATTTATTAAAATTAATGCTTCAAAGTCAAAATTAAATTCAAAATTACCTCCATTTAACCATAACACAAGTGGTTTAGACGATGAATTAGATTCAGCTTCAACAAAATAGTAAAACAGAGATCTCTGTTTACTAGCTTTATCACCAACTGTTATATAACCGGCGAATTGTTTGAAACTGACCGGAGGTTGACCGGGTAGTTTAACTACCTCATCATCGGAGACTAATGTAACTGAATTTACTCCAGTAAGCATTAAAATTGAGAATGTATAGAGAAGAAGAAGAAGAAAACATGATGCAGATGACATGATTATTGATTGACTGAGACTGGTGTAGACTAAATGTGTGAATGTAAGATATATATATTTTGGGTTCAGTGGGACTGTCAATTCATGATGTACAAGTTTTAAAGCATGTTGTACAAGTCAGAATGGCTGCTAACTCTTTTCACACCTTTTTGTTTTGGCTTATTCAACTTTTGGTAAGAAATAAATGTGTATATTTTTAATTTAATTATTTGCTAAATACTCATACTCCTGTGCACTTAAAAGGTAAAAAGGATATCACATTATCACCATACCATATCTAATTGTTTTTTCTTAAAAGTAAATAAAGTTTAAGAAAATGTATAATCATTATACTATACTCTCTCTTTTGCAAATATATTTCTTTTTCCATTTATAACTTTTGTATTTGCTATAAAATGAAACTAGACGCTTATTTGTAACGATAAAAAAAAATGTACACATTTTAAGTGAGGGAGAAAAAATAACTTAATTTATTTTTCCTTCCACCACTTTGTTGTATCTAATGCTCGTATGTAAATATTCAATTTTTTTCTCATACAAATAACATTTGGATTACTAAATAAAGTTCTTATGTTCTTGTAAGCATTTCAGATATGCTTTAACAGTTATATTAAAATCATACTAACTCTCTTCCTCCTCCTGAATTTATGTTGACCCCTAATTCTTAATTCAAGGTATAAATAAAAGATGCATGTACAAATATATTAACAAGAGCCTCAACGGGCTTATTTAACGAAACCCATAATATTTCTCATAATTTTTTTAAAAAAAAGTGGATAATGTGTGAGTTAAACTAAACGGTCCAATATTTTATTGGATCATGTTTATAAGATGAAGTCAAGTACATATTTTCAACTAGAAAGCTTTCGACTAAAAAAATTATGTCATCATGCTTATAAAGTAACAGATTTAATATAATTGTCAGTGTTACTTTACGCGTGTTAATATTAATAGAAGTATATATAGACAAAATGATAAATAGAATCGGTAAAAATTAAGTTGTTTTGTTTTCTACTTTGCTCACATGTTTCCAATGATAATAAACCTTAATTATTATATTTATTCAATTGTTAATAGGTGGCGTTTTTTGTATCTAGTGAATTATACGTGTTTTTTATTATTACTCCGTATTTTAAATCTACGCGTTCACATTAAACAGAACGTCATACGATAACATCGATTTGTTCAAATTAAGCAATTCATTAATTTGAACATATAAAATGATTAATGACTTGGTATTACAATTTTCTTTTTCTTCTTTGCGTATAATGGAAAACGTGAATAAATAATAATGATTTACTCTATACTAGTAATAAATTACTCCGCAACAAATAACGTGATTTGATGCTAAACGTTTGTCATTTTGTATCATCTAAAAACTAGTGAAGCACTAAGATAATATCATGTCATATATATAAAAAAGTTTATTGATGTTGATGAAACTACTGACCGATGTATTTGTCAGGTTCTGGCATATGGTGTGCTATTTTTATTAGTTTGTTATAGTGTGAAGTTGATTGATTAGATCGGTTTGTACAGTGAGGGCTCGAGGTTGTTTGGACTCATTCAGCTAGCATCTATAGGTTTGTAGTTGGGTTAGAAACGGCCACGAACACCCATCCATCTATTTAGCTAAGTAACGGTACGTGTTCAGATTGATTCGTGCCGAGTTATCCTATACCAGCGTTTCGCATCAGGATATAGTTATACTAAGATTTGGAGTTTGAAATTTGGTGAACCCGTGACACGGTATGAAAATGCCCTTTTACAAATGACTCAAAAAATGTTAATCACTGCTATGAAATTGTTACACGCATAAAAATTTAAAAGAAGTGTGACAAAATTATCTTATTAAAATGCATCAAAATCTACTATTTTAATCTTCCAAGTATTTACATATGCAAAGTTGTTGATCAACTCGTCATAATCAATAATCTTGAGTATGTCGTTCTCAATAGCTATCACGACTAGGCCATTAAATCCAAACTTTCATTCATCAATATAAATAAATATAAATTAACTAATTAAGACTTTTGGAGTGTTATGGAGTTAAATAAGACAGGAAATCCAGAAAACTAAAGTTGCGGATGAAACTAGTACTCATACGGCTAGACCAATAGACCATATGCGTATTTCTTTTGTTGTTGTTGTGTATGTTTAGTTATGAGTTATCATGCAATTTAATAATTTAAATATCTAAATCTAACTAGTAGTTAAAAACTGAAAAGCCATGACCAAAATTACGTACAGGACTATATGAAAAGTTGTTGGGCCTTATTTGTTGAATGGATAAACACAGTTTTGAGTGAGGCCCAAATTATCCACCGATTCAACATATCAACCATTTTGTTTTACACGCACTCTAATACGTTATATTTGAAGGGTAGAATAAAATCTGCAACTACCCTTGATCTAACATTGCACTTCATGGTGTTTTTTCTTTTCGGAGTTTGTAGTTTGAAAATTCACCATCAATAAGATTTGGTTGACGTAATGTTTTCTCGAATGGAACGTTATATGTTTTTTCCAATGGAACGTTACATGTTTTTTCCTTCAGTTTTACAAAAAATGTTATTCAGTCATCTTGTTGTATCCTTGTAATTTGGAGATATTATTTACTATACTTAATAGTATAGGGGCTCTTTTAAAAATATTTATAAATTTCATGTTTACATGATATATTAACTTTATTAAAATATCACGGTACATTGATTTTGAGGGGATATTGAAATCTTCCCTCTAAGTTTTTAAAAATTTTCATGTGAGATTTTGATTAAGCTTCCATTGATATTTCATTTGATGTTAAGTATGTCGGCACTTATAATACCAAAAAACAAAAAAAAAAATCTTTTTATAACTAATAGACTTAACGAAAATATTACGTATGAATTTTATTATTATTATTATTATTATTATTATTATTATTATTATTATTATTATTATTATTATTGTTATTGTTAGGGTGGGGTTCAAATGAGAATAGGAATTTGTGTGAGAATGAGGAAATCAATATATCATGCCGTATGTAGAAATCAACCTCCTTAAAATCAAGAATTACACTCATATAGACATCATTATGAGTACAATTGAGACACTATGATATCAATAGTCAAAAATGAGAAAAGAGAATATGCTAATGCCCATGTCAAGTTATGTGAAGAATATATACTTTGTACGTAAGAAATTATTTCTCAAAAGAAAGGGAGTTGTTCTAACCCGCAGAAGAATATATACTTTGTACATATGATGACTTTATGAGTATTATCTGGACTGCTCCCTTGGTAGTCGAAGAGATCGTTTGTGCATCAAGGGGTATGAAAATAGTAAGGGATCCACATCTCGGTTTTGGGTACTGCATAATGAGGAAGTGATATGAAAGTCCATTGCTGGAAAATGGTATATGGTACACATGTGAAAGAGAGTATGTGGATGCTCCGAAACATAGGTGCAAGTCGAATACGGAAAGCAAGAAGGTACAAAAATAATTTTTTCTTTGCTCTTATGCTTTTTATAGTCAGTGCATATGATCTACTCAATTGTAGCTATTTGAGATAAATTTAAGCTTAAAAGAGGGGTTGTAATCGTAAGTCACAACTAAGACCCCAACTAAATACAAATTTTAAAACACTCATTGATGACCACTCTCATTGTTTGAAAAACAACGACCGGTGGAAGCATGTCACGACTCTTGAAAGACGTTTTGAATAATGCTTTGGTTAGTTCGACAGAGAAAGATGCACTTAACAATGTTATGGTCGAAGTTATAATTCAACTTTTTCATTATCTATAGGTAGCATACAATCAACAATATTGGCCCAACTGAAGTGTCGTCGTTCATAATCAAACTTCAAACACAGAAGTGAAGAATGCACAACTACATCATTGTACGTACTGTCAAATTTTAGTTGTAGCATTTCAACAAACACCTCTTGTACATTGAAAAAAAAATTGATCGGAAGATACTAAATACGTTATTTTTCTGGTATGATTCAAATATTACCGAATCAAACATTCATGTCGCTTCAGATGATTCATGCAATGATAATTGCGGGTACAATAAACATAGTAAGAATCAAATGAAACGAAAAATCATATTCATATTCAAATTTAGGGTTTTTGCCTCCAACTTACCTTATGATCTCCGTTAACACTACCATCTAACTTCTAGTCCAAGATAGTCGAGTTCCTTATATCCATCTTGTGCGATAGCAACCGCAAAACATTTCGAACATAATCACCATTCAAAGTTTAAAAAATTATAGCACAATTTATCATACCTTTCGAATGAATATAACGTATAATTCATTTATCTAGCTAACTGTTAAAATTGTGCTTTTTAAGCATCATTTCATAAATTCTTCGGGTGCTCAGGGTGTCCTCTACAAGCAGCACTTTAGATTTCTTCAATTCGTGTGTACTCGCAGTAGAACCAACCATTTCTTATTTGAATGGATTTGAGTAATGAGGATGATTCAATATACGAGGAGAGTGAACTGAGGAGTAAAACCATATAGAGTTATGCCAAATTATATAATTGAACGAAAATTAGTCTCGTGTCTATGTGATGCATTTTTCCTTAATTATCTTCAATTCGATACAAGTTATCACGGTATGAAATCAATAGGCAAGAGTTTAGGATCTTTAGTCCTTGGTTCAAATAGTGACTCGGAACAAGACGGTGTTGATCACCGATCTTTACTTATTCTGTTAACGTGTTTGAGAAGAGACCCAGGTAACGTGTTTGAGATGAACGAAAGGGAAAAGATAAACATGACCGAAGTAGGTAGAGAAGAAGAGCGGAAAGGATGCCTCCGGTCCACCGGCCGACGACCGGTGGCCGGAGAAAGCAGATCTACAATTTAAAAACTTCGAGCACGTTTTTCAAGTCAATGCAAAAGGGGGGTGAGTAATTTATAATTAACAAAAAATATTTTCAATCTGGAGTTGTTGTGGGCATTACTGCCTCAGCAACACTGATAACATATTTCCACTTCATGGCTCTAGAAACTCACCTTTTTCATGTTGTCCTTAAAATCAACTTGATGAACCTGAGTATCCTTCTCGTTATTTCTACAACAGTTTATTTTGTATTAAAAAATCATGGCCATATTCGGATTCAACATTCCAATTAATACTTGATAGTTGATACTTTTAATTTGTTCCTCTCTTTATGGCTATATCTTCAAGCATTGTAAAAATAATCATGGTCATGACTCACGATGCCATTCATTCATTGATATATTTAAATTTATGTTCATGTTAAGATTGAGAATTTTCTTCAGTCAATTGGTTTATGCTTTGACATTTCGCAATGACTTGTGCTATATGGACACCACCAATATAGGTATATGAACATCGTTAGTGTAATCACTAGGTTTGTGGGATAACAGCTCTATAGCACATACCAATAAACTAAGGTTATATTATACTCCTGCATAATCAAAGTATAATGTCAAGACTAAATCAACTTTTACATGTAAGCAATAAATATCAGGAGCATGAAGTATCACATTATGCTATTATGGGGTCGAATGGAGTGTTTTTCATCCTACGGAGGAGATATTGAAGAGGTAAAGCCCGTTGCAACAAATATGATAACAGCAAACACATCACCAACTTAACAACACATGTAACCTTAAAAGATTATACTTTCCTGTAGAATGCATCACCACTTCTAAAATACATGTAAGCTAGTTTGAGATTTCTAGCCAACAAAGCATAATCCCATATAGAAACCTTATGAAAACCTGAAAGCCAATTTAATATACAGAATCGATCCATAAAAGATAACACGCGTAAAAACAAATATTAAAGAAACAATCAAGAATAATGACGAAAAAGAAAAAGAAAAATGTACCACAACATACTAACCTATAACATTTGACCCGTTCCCTTCTTGGCTACTTTTTATATCTAGACATCTGAGAGAGCACGAGCCCTGACTACCGTCAGCCTAGCATGACCCTTTTTTTGGTCCGCCCACTTTGTCATCTATACAAGCACGAACACACACACACACCTGCACTCTCTAAAAGTGATCCTGTTGTTTCACAAGGCTAAAGCAAACTTTCATTCAACACCGATTAACATATTAGATTAGTGTAATATCCCCATGTAGGTAATGACCAAACAATATTTTAACCTGTCCAATTTAACAGCTCTAGTCAATCTATATCACAAACCAATAAACTAAGGTTGTATTATACTCCTGCATAATCAAAGTAGAATGTCAAGACTAAATCAACTTTTACATGTAAGCAATAAATATCAGGAGCATGAAGTATCACATTATGCAATTATGGGGTCAATAGAATACAAAAGTAACAAAATGCATACCAAGTGTAACATTACAAGTGTTTAACAGACTTTGAATAAGAACAATGTCACCAATTCCCTATTGTTTAACAGACTTTGTTTAACAGGCTATATTATACTCCTATTTGATGTTCATACTCCAATTCCCTATTGAAGAACAATGTCACCACCTACAAAATAAAATTGAATAAGAAATAAGAAAATACAATTAAAAATGGCATCAAATTCAATTAAAAATTTAATCATTATAAAAGCAGCTACCTTTAAAGAAAACTAGAATTTCATAGGCAATTGAAACAAATGCCGAGTTCAACATATAGCGAAGCCTTTCAAATAGATTTTCTAACAGCTCCCAAAGCAGGTCAACGCAAGTAAGAAAGAGCCTATAATGAAGTAGGTCAAGCCCTAAAAAGAAAACAAATTTTGAACTTAATATAAAATCATTTAGAACAAGATAACAAAACTATAAAAATGACATAATTTCAACTTACCAACACCAATCACAAAATCATAAAATGATTTTGGGAGCTCACTGAATAGTTGAACAACAATAAAAACAGGTTCCCTTGGACCTTGTTTTTTCAAAACTTTCTTCCCATGAAAGTGAAGAAAGTCAATGGTAAGCAGCAACACAAAATAAAATGTCTGAAAAAATTATTACAGAAACAACTTTATAACAAAACAAAATATGTGATATGAAATAGAAAAGAGAAATAAAATAACAGCTTACCAAGGATATTATCAGATCAGCTTTAAACAAGTGATTGAGTAGTATTACCCATTGGATTTGAAATGGTACCCACAAATGAAACCTCCAGGGTCACTTTCCAATTAGAAAAATTAAATAGCCGGCACACCAAAACTCAAAAATGAAGAATAAGAGTAGTATGTATTTGTAAGTTTTTGAATGAATCCAACAATAAGCTGGTGACAACTCATTTATAAGTAAAGCATCTGAAAAAAGGGCATTGTCAATTACTATTTCATTATTTAATTTAATTAATTTAATTTAACTTAATTTAATTTATATTTTTTTACTATAAATTGTCTATCGATTACAACAAAGAAGTATGCATTATTCATAACGGTAAACTAATTTTGAATAGAAAAAAACCAAGAAGCCATAGTCCACTTTGATCAGAATACTCGTAACTTACCATACGAAAGCCATATCATGCGAGTCAATTCGTCTTGGAACATCTTCACTAGACATGATAGCGACATGCACGTCATTCAAGTAGCCGATTTCTAATTAAAAAATATCATTGGTTATTAAACCGTTCATGCTACTAATGGTTCATCTTTTCCATTTACTTTTCCTTTTAAATCTCATTTTACATTTTCAGCATTAACTTTTGCATATTTAGACATTGGATGCGCTGCATGTTTTGGCTCTTTCAGGCCGGTTCAATCCGAATTTCAAAACATTGACACTTATGAATCAAACGGTTAATATATTCGATTATTTGTAATTAAAAATAACCATAGTAGTTAGTTTACTAACCCTAAATTTGCATAAGAAATTATTTCCTGATAATTTGTAATATATATTCAGAAGTCAACAACTTGGAAGAATGTGCACGTGGCCATTATTTCTGCCGGAGAAGATCCACCCCAGGCAATCCAAACACAACAGGCATATCGTGATTGGTTAGAATGAAAATCAACCTCCGTAAGCTCATGGAATTCATAATTTATACTTCATAAGTGTAATAATTGTTCATAATCAAACTTCAAGCAAAGAACGCATCACTAAAATAATGTAGGTACTATCAAATTCTAGTTGTATCATTTCAACAAACATCTTTCGTACATTCATAAAATAGTATTTGTCATAAGCTAGAAAAATATTATTTTTCCACCATAGTAACCTTTTAGCTTCCACTTCATCATGTATTGTTCACTCTTCATTCGATCTTGTTTAGATTACCCGTAGATCAATGAAATATGAGTTATAACGTCGGGATCGATACATGCTTTTCCCATTCTATCCTGACCACACAAACCTAGCTCGTAACGTTTACCATCCTTCAATACAACGATATCATTGTATTATTTGGTCTCATTGGTGACAAACTAACTGGAGTGTGCGTGTCTTATTCCGTTTCGTGAGCGTGTATATACACATATATATATATATATATATATATATATATATACCTTTTATTTCACATTTGCTTGCTACTTTCAACTTGCTCTCCAAGGTTTGTCCATGGAGGCTTTGAAGATCTCGAACGTTGAGCTACTCGATCGAGGAGGAGGAAGAAATGTTCGCTTTTATACTCTATGTATTATTATCCATACTTGAGGCAGTTAGTATATACGTGATGTTGTTTATAACATGTGTATGTGTTAGATTGATAAGAGAAAATACCATGCGTGATTTGATAAGAAAGATGACTGCCATTATACCAAATCTATGGGTTTATGTGATATTTTGTTTCAATTGCTATTGAGTTTGATTGGTTGTGTTTCAATAAATAAATGGAAGACGTTTTATAACTTGATTCTTATTGCATATTGTATCATACGCTATTTCATGGTGATCACCTTCCAGCCCATGAGCCCCGATGAGAATTTCAATTATCCATTGTTCGTAAGTACCGAGTATGATATTTGTAGCTCCCCCCTACTATATAGAACTATGCCAATTATTGTTATAATGACTTATATACATACACACGGAAATGTAACTATTTATTATACAATGATATTTTTTTTTTGAAAGGCTGGAAGATTATATATTCAAAGGCTGGTAGCAAGATGCTAAAAGCCACCAAAGAACAAGAATATAAATATTCATAGTTACAATTACACCCAATTGTCCGGATCTTAACTGTGAGGATATTTAAAGAGATGAAAAAAACTTAGGGAAACCCAGGAAAAAATCCCCGCAACTAGAGGCCGCGCCACCGGTTTTCACTCTAGAGCGATTTTGAAAATACCCCAAACAGATCCAGACCTACGTTATACAATGATATTGATAGTGTGTATTGAACTTATCGGGCTTCCATTGTATGTAATTCATTGCTATTGTATGCAATTTTTGATATTTTTACTTGTGTGTCATTAGTTGTATGTAGTGACATTTACAAGTCGTCACGTCATCAAAATACATACAATTCAAAAAACTAAAAGTTTATTTCCCACAATGTAACCCTGAGTGCTTTATTGCATACTACTAGGTCAAATTATAAATAGTTACATTTTCGTGCACTTAAGCCTCTTAATTAGAATTGAAAGGATGCATTTTTCTTTGATAGCGATATCGAGTACAACCATATATGACACCCAAAGTTGGATGATCAACACGATTCTACACACCTTTGGTATCAATTATTAGACGAAAACAACATTTTTTCATAAATCTTTTATTTAACGGCAATTTCAATTTTACTAACAACTCGGAAGTATTTTTTTTTACTCGACTCTCTCTCCTTCTTCAAATAATATATACCCCCAACTTGTTTTCCGTCATTACATCAAGCATCGTTGCAAAAGCCAAACTGTTTTGCCAAAGGCAATTCATTAAACACAATAATTTTTTGGCTATACGCTTTACAAAACACGTGTAACACAAAACAAAATTATTACAATGCAAATCTTAGAGCTAAATAATATGAATGACTGAACCTTTCCTTACTTCAAATTATTTTTGTATCAAAGAATTATTTTTAATATTATTAGTGTGAAAGTAGATTTAATATTTCAATTTCAATGGAAAATCTTTGAAGGTTTAAATCGTAGGAATCATCGATGCCACCTATAGAGAACGTTAACTTTAATACTTAAGGGTTTATAGATGGAAAGTATCATTGACCGACATTCATATAGATTTTGCTAATGTGTGTTCTGGTGACACACGTTAACATTCATTTATTTAATGTACTCGTAATTATCTTGAATTCAAGTTAACATTTGCATTTAATAGTTATTAAAATTTATCATTTTTATACATTTAGTAATTACAATTTTTTTATTTAAAAAATTTATGACTTCATTAAATAGACGTTAACATCACACGTTAGCAAAACCCGATTTCTATTCATTGATTATTAATTAATAAATAGAGTAGTATATAAACAAATGTTATTTTCCATTAATTCTTGTTACCAAACCGGTTCCCAAAACATATGCTTTTTGAGTTTGGGGTGGAGCTTTGTTTCTACTTGGCCGGCGACCAAAATAAAAAATACGCAAATCGGAAAAATCAAAGCCAGAGCTCTTTTTCTCTGTGATAATATTCCCATCTTTCTCTGTATCTTTATTCTGATTAGTACCAAAAAATGTGAGAGTTGATATAACAGTAATTGGTTTGTCATCTGTAATCTAAATAATGTCATCACAATGTGCTTGCTTAAAGAATAACTTGACCAACATGTTTAGAGTATAACACAGTCAATCTTCTAAGTATTTTACCTAGCTACTTGAAATTTTAGACTTGAATATGATTCTGGTTCACATATATGTACCTTTTATCCTATTCATTAAAGAGTGGTAAACAACGTAGCTTGCTGTTTTTGATCTTATCAACTTGAATTTATGGAATTACTTAAGCAAGTTTGTGAATAATGTTAGCCAAATTCTAATAATTAAGCCCATAAAATTAGCTAAGTCGAACATGTCTTGTATGATCTTCACATTATGTCTTTGATCAATGAATAGAACCTACAATTGATACTTGCTACTTAGCACCTCCGTTCCACTTCATGGTTATATTTTCAGGCATTCTAAGAATACAATCATGGTCACCATAGCCATTCATTTATTCTAATTTAAATTTATGTTTGTATTAAGATTGAGAATTTTCTTTAGTCACTTTGTTTATGCTTTCACAATATGATAGTTACTTATTTTGTTTATGTTTTTTGGAAAACAAAATCATAGATGTCACGTTATTTGTGTGAAGATCTGATTGGTGAGATATTCGAAAGACTACCAGCCGAATCCCTTATCCGATTTAGATGTCTTTCAAAATCATGGTACTCGCATATTGGTAGCCCCTATTTCAAGCGTAGGCACTATCTTCGATCTAAACAAGTAGTCCTCATCAGACAGTGGGAAACTTCTTCGCGATATGTCCCTTTAAGAACATTAGATTCTGATAGAAGAGATGTAGTTAAAGACTTGTATTCGTTGCATTCGGATGACCAATTTCCGTTGTGTCACGAACCCGGATACTTTGACACACCAACAATCGAATTCCCTTACCACGTGTTAGATGTTGTCAATTCATGTAATGGCATTCTGTGTCTGTTTGATTATCATGAAAACCGTATTACCCTATGGAACACTTCAATTAGGCGTAAATTAACATTACCTAATCATCCTTCTTTTAGGGATTATCATTATGGTAAAGAACTTTATGTACTCGTCGGTTTTGGTTTCGATCCAATCACAGATGATTACAAAATTGTGAGAATATCCTATGCTAAATATACAGAAATTGTAGAAGATTCATTTGTTTACTCCATGAAGACACGTGTTTGGTCTGCGATTGCATCCTCTCTTGCTCCATTTTTGTTTTTCAGCTACCGGGCGTGTTTTTTAAACGGTGCACTACATTGGGTGGTACAACTTGTTACCAATTTAAACGATCATTAAATTCTAACATTCAGTTTGACTACTCATGTTTTTGGAAAAATTATGTTCCCGCATAGTTGTTTGGCCACTAAACCAACAATTATGGACGGATGTCTAGCTGTGGTTTGTTACGAAGAAGAAAGTAGTATGTGTTCGATTTGGGTGTTGAAAGAGTACAATAACGTTTCCTCTTGGTATGTTCATATTAAGATGAAATCTAAAGGAGCAGATGGAGTAGAAAGTGTTGTGCAACTGTCCACCTATGGCTATTTCGTGATCGAGTGTATCGGTTATGGGTTACAAGTTTACAATCATGTTACAGCGGTGCGCTCCAATTTATCTGAAACAAGATCTAACGAAGTTTACATGGAAACGTATTTTGAAAGCCTTGAATTGTTAGATAGTGGTGAGCTTGAATTATAATTACGTGACTTGATGCTAAACGTTTTCATTATGTATTATTTAGAGAAACTATCAGTAAGATATGTCATGCATTGAATTGTTTTTCTCAATTTCGATCTTACTTGAACGATGTCTTTATCAGTTTCAGCCTTGTGATGTGCTAATTTTGTTTAGTTTATGTTTTGATTTCATGCTAATTGTGTAGTTAATGACATATGGTCAAGTTAAAAGACCAATTAACATAAAAAGATGTTCCCATTTCTAGGATAGAGTTTGTACTGCTTTTACATTACACAACCGACGAAAACCGACTTTTAACATTATTATTCAATTTGTCTCAAGATTATTGTCCATCTTCTAGTTTTTAACTATCCGCAAAAAAAATTGTCCACTTTACAAAAAGTAATTATATAAGGTCATTAAATTCCGAAGTTTATCATTTATTACTCTCAGTAACTTATTTGTTATAATATTTTAAGTCAAATTTGTCTTGAATGTAAAGGCGAAAACTACGTTACTCATGCGAAAACTACGTTACTCATCCTCTCTTAAACTGAAATTTTTTTGTTGCATACAATAGAATTGGAAGTTACAATTAGCATATTGAGCTGTTTGGCTTAATTATATAATAGCTTAACATGATTATTCATAAAGAGTGTACCTAAGTGAATATGTTGCCTCACCAAATATGTTATTTCACACCCAAGTTGCTATGTAAAGTGGTTTCAAATAATAAGATCTATAGGAGAAATCGTGTGTTTTACTCCCAAAAGTGAAACCATAGATAGAGGATATGCACGAAAGCTAATGGGATTCACAACTTACGAAGGTGAATATTATACGAACTTGAAGGACGTAATCATACCTAATTACTCCATGTAGACCGATTAAAAACAACGATAAGAAATTTATATGGATGCATTCGTTGTTGCTAATTAACCGTGGTTAAGTCAAATAGGTAAATGAGAAATATGTGAATTTAAAGAAGTCTGAGAAGAAATATACTCCCTCCGTCCCGGAATAAGTGTCCTGTTTCAGATTTTGAAGTCTTTCTTTTTCAACTTTGACCTAAAATATCTTTGTTTGTGTTATATAAAACTTTATGAAAATTATACCAATGGAAATACATTTAAAACTCAATCCATTCACATATTATGCATCAAGTATTATATAACACAAACAAAAATATGTATGGTCAAAGTTTAAAGAGAAAGACTCAAAAAGTCAAAACAGGACATTTATTTTGGGACGGAGGGAGTATCTATTAAAAGGATTCGGTTTTAATCTTGTTCGTGAAAGTATCTAATAACAAAGGGGAAAATCACAAATCACATTCTTTGATCATAGATATTTAACATACTAATAAGTTGACTTACAATTTTACAAATTAATCCATCCATTATCGTTTTTATGAATAGTAAACGGCAATGATGATTTGACCCTTAAAAGTCAAGGAATTAAAAATGAACAAGTGTACTTGAATATAAAGAGTTAAATAAGTTTAAGTGTTTTGAGGAAACAAAAAGGGAATTTTTGGTTATCAGTTTGTAGGTCAGAGCGCCGACTAGGGGTAATAATTCGAAACAGGAAAACCTAATTGAAAATTGTTGAACCTCAGGGAATTTTAGGTTTAATCGAACCGACTTTTTTTTTTTGAACGGGTATTCTTTCGATTCTTCGGTTTCGGTATTAGTTCACAATTCACAACCGCTTAATCGAAAATTTTATATTATTATTTTAAGTTTTTAACATCACTTCATTTTCAACCCTTACAATTTTTGTTCAAAAATGCACTAAATAGACATTCTCTTCATTTTCCCCTCATATAATGCCTTTTCCTATTGACCTTATCCACAAAACAAAAAGTAATTTCCAAACAAAAACGAACAGTTTGTAAATTTCAAGGTTAGTGATACATACAACAAAAAAAGTTGATTCAAACAACATATGTACAATGATTACAACACATAATACAAGTATAACAATGCACATTTTTATTGTATAAAGTAATTTATGTGTTGTATATATCAACTTCCAAATTTCAATTGGGATACAAATTACTTTAAGCTTTGATTTCATATATGTTTGTTTTCATGGGTCTAATGAATATATGGGGTAAGGATCTAGTCAGTGGAGGATATTGTCATGTGTTGTATGTGTCGGTGAACAGGGCCTCCGAAATTTGAGGGCCCTCAAATTTTACGAGCACTTATTATAATTAGTATAAAATAAATGCGAAAATAACAAATAAAAGAGAAAGAAAGATAATTGTTACAATATTAGGATGAAAAATAAGAAATAGACCTTTTTATGAGAATTCAATTGATGAAGCAAGTGTTTTATTTTCTGATGAAGAGTCAATTAAGGTGAAATAGTTCTTGTTTGTTGTTGATTAAGCAATATTTTCTCTTACAAAAGATTCGATCAATACAAAGAGTATGTCAAGACTTTTGATTTCTTATTTACTTTTAATTAGTTGCACTCATTTGATGACAAGACTCTTAGTTTGTGTTATAGTCATTTTGAAAAAACGTTCAGGAATAATGGAGAATCTAATATTAATACAAATGAATTCTATGTAGAGTTAAAGTTGCTTAAACCTTGTTGTGCTAGTATAGGAATATTGATATTATACATTATCTAAAACGAGTCGATGACTTTCCTATTGCGAGTGCATATAGAGTATCGATAACTATTCTCATAATTGCCGTATGCGAAAAGAAGTTTTTCAAAGCTTAAGTCGCTAAAATCATATATGTGATCCACAATGTCATAAGATGCGCTTAATGGATGGGCAGTGATAACAGTTAAAAATAATCTACTACAATATTGATTTTAAACGTTTAATCAACAACTTTGCTTAAGAGAATAGCTCGTTTTAATGAATAATGAAAATTGTTAGTTTTTTTAAATTGTTAAGTAATAATTTTGTATTTTTTGTATATAATTCTTGTAACATTAATGCATTCTCTCTATATATGTATTTAAACTTATTTTGTTTATTAAGGGCTTAAATTTTGAACTCGCACAGTCGCACGAGGCCTTCTAAACTGATTTGGCTGCCCTGGACCTAACGCATGGGTATAATGAATATTTAGGATAGGTGACTAATGAGAATTTGGGCTATTGGCCTAATGAATATTTGGGCTAGGGGACTAATGAAAATTTGAGCTACGATCCTAATGAAAATTTGGGCTGTGGGCCTAAATTTTTGGTCTAGGAGCCTAATGAATATTTGTGCAAGAGGGCAGAGGCCTCTTTCAACTATTCATATTATGAAATATATGATAGAAAACCGGTTTTTTTAACCGATCGATTAACCAAAAACCGGTTTTCGGGTTAACCGGTTTTTTAAAACCCGAACCGGTTTGGATATAACCGAACCGGTTAAGATCGGTTTTGGGTTTTGCGATGGATCGGTTTTTCCTGTTTTTCACCCAGTTATAACCGGTTTTGTGGGATAACCGGTTTTTATCGAAAGTATGCAGACTCTGTGGAATAATATGTTTGTTCTCATTTGTACATATGCAGAAAGCAGAAGGGGTTAAAGTGTAACTTATTAGTTAGATGGTTAAGTTTGTTAATTAGGTGTTTAGAGGTAGTTAGAAGCAGTTATTACGTTTCATTGTATATAAGCATGTAATAATCTTCATTTCATTTTAATGCAATTAGTTGAGTTTTACTCTCAATTCTGTTCTTGATTCCATGTTTACAATGGTGTAATCGAACAATTACTTCCGCTTCTCAGACTCCCATTTTATATATATTTATTTATGCTTTCTATATTTGCACGTATTCCAAGTTATTCCTTTTTCAAGTTGCACGTATAGTGGCATAGTGCCCGACAATGTCAGTGTAGTGGTAGACCACAAAGTGACTTTGTTCACATCTTTTAATTATTATTTATTATTATTATTATACTCCGTAATTATTATCATAAATAGTATACCCGGTTGTAACCGGTTTTTCCCGAAAAAGGTTTCAAACGGCATTCTAGCCGTTGGCAATCACATGGTAGCGGATTTTTGGCATTTTTGGGGCTTTTGCCCCCCAATCTCACTATAAATGTAGCTAATTGGTTTGGGTTAAAAACACATCAAAACTTTTAAATATTCTTTCAAAAATCACTTTAAATCTCGATATATATACACACTTTTTGTTTGTGAAAATGGAAAACGTACAACACCAACCTTCAACTTCCGGTTCCACTTCCGCTTCCGTTGGTAGTAACGTACAAAACAAAATTTATACAAACGTTGATGTCGTGCAAGTTAAACCAACGACCCGGAACATGGAAGTTTGGTCGAATTACGATTTGTGCGTTATGAATGATGGGGTGGAAAAGGCCCGTTGCAAGAGATGTGGGAAGTTTTATAACCCCGCATCAAACACAACATTAAGAAGTCACAAAAATGGTTCTTGTAGAGCAGTTAGTCAAGATGCGTCACAATCGACACTTGGTTTGGATGGTGGGGTATTTTTATACGATAATGATGCGCTTCGAGAAGATTTTACGAAGTTTGTCATCCAAGAGGCGCTTCCATTTAACCACTTCGACAACCAACGGCTTACGAATATCATCAAAAAGAGACTACAACCGCGATACCAACAAGTAAGTCATACTACCCTTAGAAACGATGCGTATAAAATATGGAAGAACGCTAAAAAAGATATAATTGATTGTTTTCAAAACTATAAATATGGTGTTTCTATTACTTGTGATGTTTGGACCGCACTACATGGTACGGCAAATTCTTATTTAGCCGTTACCGCCCATTGGTTTCATCCCGAGTCTTGGTTATTGATGAAGCGTACTATTGCTTTTAAATTGTTTGGTTATCCGCATACGGGATGTAATTTGCGAAAAATTTTAAATGACACTTTAATTGAATATAATTTAGACGATAAAGTTTTTACAATTTCACTAGATAATGCTTCAAATAATACTAGAGCTATGAATTTACTAAAATTACGTATAAAACCAATTTTAGATGGCGCTTTTTTTCATTCTCGTTGTGTTGCTCATGTTTTAAATTTGTCCGTGCAAGCGGCATTAAAAATATGTGCTACTTTACGTGAAAAATTTAAGAGTTTATTAGTAACTATATATAGTTCGAGTAACGAACGACAAGCTAATTATAGACGTTTTCGTGTACAATGTGGTGAAACTCCCCTAGGACCTTGCTACGATAATAATACTAGATGGAATTCTACTCACGCTATGTTTGAAAATATTTTACGACAACGTACTACTTTAAATGCTTTTAATGATATGTTAGTTGCCAAAAATAAGTCTGTAGCTATAACCGATTTTGAATGGGATCGACTAAATGAGTTAACTTCGTTTTTAATAGTTTTTAAAGAGGCTACTACTATATTGTCAGGTGTATATTACCCAACTAGCTCGTTAGTTTTAAACCAACTTTTTATAATGACCGGAAAATTAAAAGAATTTGAAACCTCGAGATATCCAATGTTTAGAAAAATGGTTAGAGCTATAAAAAAGAAATTTATAAATTATTTTGGTAGTTTGCCTTTGGTTTTTACTTGTTCCGCGGCACTAAATCCAACTTTAAATGTTGGCGGCGTACAACGTATAATGTCAACAATTATGGAAAATTTAGGCTTACACTTAACCGAGGACACAAACTATATAGCAAATGAAATTTCTAATTTTGAAAATGGTTTTAAACAATTATTTGAGATTTATGCAACAAAATATGGTCACCATGGTAACCCAATTGTTGACTCAATGCGGGAAGGAATATCTCGGGCATCATCCAGCGACATAAGCATAAACCTTTATAATGCTTTACTTGAAGACGCTACAAAGCGTCAACGAACATCGGCTCCAATAAGCGAATTGGAAAACTATAAGTCTACAAACTTTTTAAACACTTTAAGTTTTGATGAGTTTTGTAATTTTGACATTTTGAGTTGGTGGAAAGAAAGAGAAGTACAATTTCCCATTTTATCCGCTATGGCTCGGGATTTATTATCCGTCCAAGCTTCGACGGTAGCTTCCGAATCGGCCTTTTCTACTAGCGGTAGAATCATATCGGAAAGAAGGTCAAGACTAACCGCTCAATCCGTTGAAGTATGTGTATGTTTGAAAGATTACTTGGACGGAGTAGATAGGATACAAAATGAAACAACGTTGGAAGGGCCACTATTAGGTGACGTTGAAGAAATTATCGAAGATGAAGAAGTGGCATTAAGGATATCACCTCCAACGTCGGAATTAGATGAAGGTGAATTTGAAGAACTTGAAGTTGAACCTGTGGATGAAGATGAAGTTTGGGATGACATAAGTGGTTAAGTGTATCCGGGTGATGGCAATGCCGAAGCTCGATATACTTTACTACACGATTACGTTTTCGGGTGATGGCCATGTCGAAGCTCGAAATGTATTCTTAATTGTATTTTATATTTTTAGTTGTAATTGTATTGTTTAAATAAAAAGTTATGTTTATATTTTATATTTTTAGTTGTAATTGCATTGTTTAAATAAAAGTCGTGTTTTTATTTTATACATATTTTCATTTATATTATTAAAATTTTTGTTATACAATTATTCCGAATTCGAATCCGAAAAAAGAGCTCAAAAAAATAACCGATTAAAACCGACCAAAAACTGAAAAAAACCAATTCCGAAAAACCGAAAACCGAAAAATCCGGTTTTTTAAAACAGGTTTTAAAAAAACCAAAAACCGAAAAGAACAATTTTTTCACACCCATGTTTGTAGCTAACATAAAATTAAATATCTGGCCCAATTGGTAAGAACTAATCCATCTCTCTACCATGTCGTCGTTCATAATCAAACTTCAAGCAAAGAAAGAATAATAACTAAAATAATGTAGGTATTGTCAAATTTCAGTTGTAGCATTTCAACAGTAAAATAGTATTTTTTTTCCTGCCATAATTAAAATCATACCAAATGAAAAACATTGATGTAGGTTCAGATGAATCACAAAATCAGACTTACCGTTACATTAAATATTAAAATTAAAAATATTAATAATCAAATGAAACAACAAATCAAAATCATAAGCGTAATTAGGGTTTTTTTAATTATTTTCCGCCAAGATGACCCAATTTCCGACACTACTACCTTCGGTTCGTATTCCAAGGCATACGAGGCTATAACAACTACACAACGTTTCAAACGATCACAATTTAACATATTATAAAAGCTTTGAATGAACGATAATGTTTTCATTGTTCTTTGAATCATGGAGGGGAAATATGAATTGCTTTTGGCGATAGCTATCAAAATATTTGGCGAGTAATTGAAGAAGGGATCGTTTTGGGCTTTTGACGGATCACATCTTTCTAATTGGGCCAGTAGTAAATAGTGGTAATTATATAGAGGCCACTAGCCCATATATTCATTAGGCTCCATGGAAAATTTAAAAAAGTTGAAATCAAAGACCAGAGTAATTTCATGTGTCACAACTCACAATCGAAAATTACAAACCAATTACTTTTCCAAATATAATATAATTCTTGGAATGAGTGAGATACCAGAGCTTTTATTTGGATATTGTCTATTATTAATAAAGTTTCATACGAAATAGATATAATAATTCTTGTTTTTGATACAAACAGTTGCAAAGTTAAAGGAGTTCTCCGCTACTTCATCAAACCATTAACAGATAAGAATATTCGAGAACTCAGGAAGTTGATTGAGGAATCAAGAGCTCCGAAATGATTGATGTGTTTAGAATCTTTTTCTTAATTCTTGGGATAATAAATAAATAACTTATTTTCTTCTTTTGAGAAAGATTTTTTCTAACTTAGACATGGGCATTACGCATTTTATATTTTCTTATTCTGACCAATTACGTAACTATGTGAGAACCTTCTTGCTTATGATTAGGAATCTTTCTTTTATGATTAAGCTTGTTACTACTTATTTCTCATCTTTGTTGGATTATTTTGGACTATGGGTCTCCACGACTCCACTGCCCATTCTCTAAATCATAATTTCTTATGAATGAAAATTTTGGACGATGGATTATTTATATGAGTTCATAGTTGGTCACTTCCTTCTGGCCTACGAGCCCAATTGGGAATTTCGATTGCACATCTATATAACACCCGGAGTTGATGATGCACATGAATCTACACACCTTTGGTTAAAGAAGCTAGGAAATTGAAACAAAGGGGGCAAAAATATATATATTTTGTTCATTCTTCATAGTTTTAAGGGACAAAATATTAAAATTGTCATTAATAGCTTAGAACATTCCGTTGCCCCATTTTAGCTCTGCCCCTATTTTGGTATCAATCTTACTAACAATTCGAAAGTATTTATTTGTGGGAAGAGTATATGATAAATGCTTTGGATCAGACCCCAACATACGAAAAAGGTAATCAGGAGTAGAAGAATCAGAATAACATCCATACTCACCATTTCAAACACCGGACTATCTCGCCTTCAAATAATACAACCCCAACTTGTTTTCCATCATGACACCAAGCATCGTTGCAAAAGCCAAACTGCTTTGCCAATACACCCATGCATCAATTGTGACACTTCTTTTGAGTTTTGACGTACACAAAAACAGCTTCAATTTGTGTCTTAGACTACATGGGAAAAAAAATCACTCCTGTATCATAACAACGTCTTTCATCTCTAGTTACATAAATTAGTCAGATTTTGTCAAACATTTTAACAACTTATTATATCTTCAAATTATCAACTAGCCATCCATTAACACTTTTTTTTTAAAGACAGTTGTGAAATCACTGACGGACCTTTGGTCCACCCGTTCATCTTCTACAAGCGGTTACTCACCGATATGAGAACCGCTCCATACTAATTAAATAACCTCAACAATATTAATTATAAATATAACAGAAAATTTATACCTTATTCCAACTAAAATCATTTTTCAACAAAACACTACAACTTGGTTTAAATGGACCGTGTCCTACAAAATGCCCTTCTATAACTAACAACATGGCCCTACACAATGTTACTAAAAAAATATATTCAAATAATAAATAAAATCTATTCCGTGTAGTGAACTTTAAAGTGAGATTACTTCACCGATTGAATCTAAGGTTTTCTGATAAAATAATAAATAAATTTAAAATTGCGTTAGGTTTATGGAATTTAATGGAACTGAAATATCAATTCCATTCCATAAGTATGTATAGTTTACAAATGAATTGAGTTCGTAAGTTATCATATACCCTCACTCAAAAGAATTCATATTTCATGAAATTCTAATTCCTTTGATTAGTTTTAATCCGTTAAAAATAATCCGCGAATCAAACGCAACGTAAAGTATAATATAATATAATGTGATACTAGCTTGTAAATCCATTTGTACACACGGGTGTTTGAGTTGTAAGCAGTTTCAAGTTTGTTTCTCATTTGTATCCGACAGT